>JASTWF010000079.1:0-200577 GCA_030390025.1 Squalus acanthias
GCACTTTTCTGCGTTAAAATGCATCTGCCACGTGTCCGCCCACTCCACCATTAGGAGGAGGCCCACCACCACCTTCTCAAGGGGCAAGTAGGGATGGGCAATAAATGCCGGCCTTGCCACATCCTGAGAATGTATTAAAAGTCACTTTTCTATCATCCTGGCAGTTTCAGAATGTTGCACCCACTACATTTACCGATTTCACCCTGCAGCCAATTGCATTCTTTACCATCAGTTTTAACCAGACTTTATTTGGACCTGTTACCAGATCTCAGTGCTCGTATCAGACAGACTCTGAAAGATTACAGTGACATCCATCTCCGCAGAGTCACCGAATTCTACCGGCAGAGGATAGAAGAAGCCATTGAGGGATGTGTAGAAGGAGTCAGTATGGCGATAATCAGTGAACTGAAGCTGAATGCCCAGTTGTACACGGTGCGTTGGATAGAGTACAGATCGTCAATGCAAAGTTCGGTTAATAGATCTTTTAAACAGCACTGATGTTAAATAGAAGACATTTCTTTAATATTGCTCACCACTTTTTCGTGCCATTTTCTCTACTTCTCTCCTGCAGGTGTTGGCTTCTCCATGTTGTAAGTAAATAGGTACCAGCTTCCCTCATTGGAGGCCTTTATTCTTGTGTGAGCTTTGACAGCGACTGTTGGTTGGGTATTTAGCTGTGGCACAGAGCAGAACCAAGCCCGATAATGCCTATCCTTCAATTCCATACATGTCCTTTGCACTCACGTGCTGGGCTCTGCCGTCATTGAGGATGGGGATGTTCTCGGAGCCTCCTCCTCCCGTTAGTTGCTGAGTTCCTCAGGGCAGTGTCCGAGGCCCAACCATCTTCAGCTGCTTCATCAATGACCTTCCTCCAACATAAGGTCAGAAGTGGGGATGTTCGCTGATGACTGCAGTGTTCAGCGCCATTCACAACTCCTCAGATAATGAAGCAGTCCATGCCTGCATGCAACAAGACCTGGACGTTCAGGCTTGGGCTGATAAGTGGCAGGTAACATTTGCGCCACACAAGTGCCAGACAATGACTGTCTCCAACAAGCGAGAGCCTAACCACTGCCCCTTGACATTCAACGGGCAGCACGGTGGCATAGTGGTTAGCACTGTTGCCTCACAGCGCCAGGGACCCGGGTTCGAATCCGGCCTCGGGTGACTGTCTGTGTGGAGTTTGCACATTCTCCCCGTGTCTGCGTGGGTTTCCTCCGGGTGCTCCGGTTTCCTCCCACAGTCCAAAGATGTGCGGGTTAGGTTGATTTGGCTATGATAAAATGACCCTTAGTGTTAGGGGGATTAAATATGTGGGGTTACGGGGATAGGGTGGGATATGTGTCGGTGCAGGCTCGATGGGCCGAAATGGCCTCTATCTGCACTGTGGGGATTCTGTGATAACGGCATTACCATCGCCGAATCCCCCACCATCTATATCCTGGGGGTCACCATTGACCAGAAACTTAACTGGACCAGCCACATAAATACTGTGGCTACAAGAGCAGGTCAGAGGCTGGGTATACTGCGGCGAGTGTCTCACCTCCTGACTCCCCAAAGCCTTTCCACTTTCTACAAGGCACAAGTCAGGAGTGTGATGGGATACTCTCCACTTGCCTGGATGAGTGCAGCTCCAACAACACTCAAGAAGTTCGACACCATCCAGGACAAAGCAGCCCGCTTGATTGGCACCCCATCCACCACATTAAACATTCACTCCCTCCACCACCGGCGTACCGTGGCTGCAGTGTGTACCATCTACAAGATGCACTGCAGCAACTCGCCAAGGTTTCTTCGGCAGCACCTCCTAAACCCATGACCTCTTCCACCTAGAAGGACAAGGGCAGCAGGAGCATGGGAACACCACCACCTCCAAGTTTCCCTCCAAGTCACACACCATCCTGACTTGGAAGTATATCGCCATTCCTTCATCGTCACTAGGTTAGATCCCATGGCACTATTTTGAAGAAGAGCAGGTGAGTTATCCCCGGTGTCCTGGCCAATATTTATCCCTTAACCAACATAGCGAAAACAGATTGTCTGTTCATTATCACATTGCTGTTTGTGGGAGCTTGCTGTGCGCAAATTGGCTGCCGTGTTGCCCACATTACAACGGTGACTCCACTTCAAAAGTACTTAATTGTCTGTAAAGCGCTTTGAGACGTCCGGTGGTCGTGAAAGGAACATGATGTTCTCCACAAGGACTGTGCGGTGGACACTCCTACCAATGCTGTCAGATGCATCAGCGACTGGTGGATTGGTGAGAATAAGGTCAAGTGGGCTATTTCCTCATGTTGATTCTCTCACCACCTGCTACAAGCCCAGTCTGGCAGCTGTGTCCTTCAGGACTTGGCCAGCTTAGTCACCGATGGTCCTACCGAGCCACTCTTGGACATTGAAGTCCCCCACTCGGAGTAGATGCCCTTGTGACCCTCAGTGCTGTTCAACATGGAGGAGGACTGATTCATCAGCTGAGGGAGGGCGGTAGGTGGTAATCAGCAGGAGGTTTCTTTGCCCATGTTTGACCTGAAGCCATGAGATTTCATGGGGTCCTGAGTCAATGTTGAAGACTCCCAGGGCCAATCCCTCCTGCTTGTATGCTGCTGTGCCCCCACCTCTGGTGGCTTTGTCCTGCCGGTGGGACAGGACATACCCAGGGGATCAAATAGAAATCCAATTGGTAAATCAGATGAAACTTCTTTACCCAAAGAATGGTGAGAATGTGGAACTCGCTACCACAGGGAGCGATTGAAGCGAATAGTATGGATGCATTTAAGGGGTGGTTAGATAAGCATATGAGGGAGAAGGGAATAGAGGGTTCTGCTGATAGTTAGATGAGGAAAGACGGGAGGAGGCTTGTGGTGGAGCTTAAACACTGGCATGGACCAGTTGGGCCGAATGGCCAGTCTCTGTGTTGTTAATACTTTCTTATTCTGGTTCATTGCACTCAGTCCTCAGAGAGAATATGTCTTGACTAAATCATTTCAAGAGATTGTCTTAGGAGGTTTAGATGCCCTAATGGAGCAGCTGGCTTGACAAAGATACTCCAGATAGAAGGGGTCGGTGATGTGATTGAACTACAAACCCAAAAGCAAAATACTGCGGATGCTGGAAATCTGAAATAAAAAGAAAATGCTGGAAATACTCAGCAGGTCAGGCAGCATCTGTACAGAGAGAAACAGAGTTAACGTTTCAGGTCGATGACCCTTCGTCAGAACTGGAAAAAGTTGGAGATGGATCAGGTTTTTAAGCAAGTGTTGGGGCAGGGAGAGGGGGAGGGGAGGAAAGAACAAAAGGGAAGGTCTGTGATAGGATGGAAGGCAGGAGAGATTAAGAGATTAAAGGGGTGATGGTGCAAGGCAAAAGGAGATGGTAATGGGACAAGTTAAGAAACAAAAGATGACTCTCGATGAAGTGTAAATGGCACTGGCAGAATGAAAGACAGCTGCCATGTGAGAGAGAGAAAAAAAGATAGGGGCAGAGGTTATGGTCTGAAATTGTTGAACTCGATGTTGAGTCCAGAAGGCTGTAAAGTGCCTAATCGAAGGATGAGCTGCTGTTCCTCGAGCTTACGTTGAGCTTCATTGGAACAGTGCAAGAGGCCGAAGACGGTGAGGTCAGAGTAGGAGTGGAGCGGAGAATTAAAGTGACAGGCGACCGGAAGCTCGGGGTCACCCTGATGGACTGAATGGAGGTGTTCCGCAAAGCGGTCACCCAATTTAGAGGAAACCGCATCGTGAACAGCGAATACAGTGTACTAAATTGCAAGCAGTACAAGTAGATGTGATTGAACTGTGGTTTTTACAGGAAATCCAACAGCTGGCGAGGAACGGGCGGAACCAGGATGCGTCCAGACTTCTCCTGGACAGCGTGATGGAGCAGGGAGCTCGGGCAGGGAGAGCGATGTGGGAAACCTTTGTAAAGCTGCAACTCAGCAAACCGAAACTGAGAAAAATACTGCAAGAGGTTGAAAGTAAAGGTACGGGGCGAGACTGAATGCACCCAAGTTTAAAATAAGAACACACACTGTCATCTTTGTACACAGGAATATTGTGAACAATAACTGGTGAAATTTGTTTTACTAGGAGCCAATCTACCATTGGAAGCGACCCGGAGTCTAACGGTACCCAGAGTGTCCAACCATCTAAAAGGTAAAAATACGGAAATTCAATCGTTTACAGTTTGTGAGACTGATTCCAGTTTACAAGTTGGGGGATGGATTCCCAATTATCAAACATGGGGACTAGTTCCCAGTTTTCAAACTTGGGAACGATTATTCCTGTGCAACAATATCACAAACTGGTTTATCAGGTACTGGGTCAGAATTTCATTCCACCCAACACACAAGGGAGATCTCTCCCAACGCGTGTAGAATGTTACTGCAGCGTTTCATGATAATATCTGAACATTTATTAATCTTGTTATTAATAACTTGCAGTGCAGTTATATTCCCATGCTCTCTTAATAGATACAGGAAGTATTTTCCGAAATATGTATTTACCCCTTTAAATATGGACCCCCCACAATGCGTGTCAGATGTGGTTTTATTCTTGTAGATTAATTATAACAACTTCAATTTTCACTTCAAGAAATTCAGGTAGGATACTGAGAGACCTTGGAGTGCATGTCCACAGATCCCTGAAGGTAGCAGGACAGGTGGTTAAGAAGGCATAAGAACATAAGAAGCTGGAGTCGGCCATTTGGCCCTTCGAGCCTGCTCCGCCATTCAATGAGATCCTGGCTGATCTTCTACCTCATCTCCACTTTCCTGCACTATCCCCATATCCCTTGATTCCCTTAATATTCAAAAATCTATCGATCTCTGTCTTAAATATACTCAACGACTGAGCCTCCACAGCCCTCTGGGGTAGAGAATTCCAAAGATTCACCACCCTCTGAGTGAAGAAATTTCTCCTCATCTCAGTCCTAAATGGCCGACCCCTTATTCTGAGACTGTGACCCCTGGTTATAGACTCCCCAGCCAGGGGAAACATCCTCCTTGCATCGACACTCTCAAGCCCTGTAAGAATTTTGTATGTTTCAATTAGATCACCTCTCATTCTTCTAAACTCCAGAGAATATAGGCCTAGTCTACTCAATCTCTCCTCATAGGACAATCCCCCCATCCCAGGAATCAGTCTGGTGAACCTTTGTTGCTCTCCCTCTATGGCAAGTATATCCTTCCTTAGGTAAGGAGACCAAAACTGTACACAATACTCCAGGTGTGGTCTCACCAGGGCCCTATATAATTGCAGTAAGTCGCCTTTACTCTTACACTCAAATCCTCTTATAATAAAGGCCAACATACCATTTGCTTTCCTAATTGCTTGCTGTACCTGCATGTTAACTTTCAGTGATTCCTGTACAGGGACACCCAGGTCCCTCTGAACACCAACATTTCCCAATCTCTCACCATTTAAAAACGACTCTGCTTTCTATTTTTCCTACCAAAGTGGATAATTTCACATTTCTCCACATTATATTCCATTTGCCATGTTCTTGCCCACTCACTTAGCCTGTCTATATCCCCTTGAAGCCTCCTTGCATCCTCCTCACAACTTACATTCCCACCCAGCTTTGTATCATCAGCAAACTTGGATATATTACATTTGGTCCCCTCATCCAAATAATTGATGTAGATTGTGAATAGCTGAGGCCCAAGCACTGATCCTTGCGGTACCCCACTAGTTACAGCCTGCCAACCCGAAAATGACCCGTTTATTCCTACTCTCTGTTTTCTGTCTGTTAACCAATCTTCAGTCCATGCTAGTATATTACCCCCAATCCCATGAGCACTAATTTTGTTTAATAACCTCTTGTGTGGCACCTTATCGAATGTCTTTGAAAATCCAAATACACCACATCCACTGGTTCCCCCTTAGCTATTCTGCTAGTTACAACCTCAAAAATCTCTAACAGATTTGTCAAACACGATTTCCCTTTCATAAATCCGTGTTGACTCTGCCCAATCCTATTATTATTTTCTAAGTGCCCTGTTACCACATCCTTAATAATAGATTCTAGCATGTTCCCTACTACTGATGTCAGGCTAACTGGTCTGTAGTTCCCCGTTTTCTCTCTCCCTCCTTTCTTAAATAGTGGGGTTACATTTACCTTCCAATCCGTGGGAACCATTCTAGAATCGATGGAATTTGGGAAAATGACAACCAATGTATCCACTATCTCTATAGCCACCTCTTTCAAAACCCTAGGATGTAGGCCATCAGGTCCAGGGGATTTATCGGCTTTCAGTCCCATTAATTTCTCCAGTACTATTTTTTTACTAATAGTAATACCTTTCAGTTCCTCATTCTCGCTAGACCCTTGGTTCTCCAATATTTCCAGGAAGTTTTTTGCATCTTCTTCCGTGAAGACAGACACAACATATTTGTTTAATTTCTCTGCCATTTCCTTATTCCCCATTATAATTTCTCCTGTCTCAGCCTATAAGGGACTCACATTTACTTTTGCTAATCCTTTCCTTTTTACATATCTATAGAAGCTTTTACAGTCTGTTTTTATGTCTTGCTAGTTTACTCTCATATTCTATTTTCGCTTTCTTTATCAATTTCTTGGTCCTCCTTTGCTGAATTCTAAAATCCTCCCAATCCTCAGGCTTACTACTCTTTTTGGCAACATTATAAGTCTCTTCCTTTGATATAATACTGTCTTTAACTTCTCTTGTTAGCCACGGTTGGACCACTTTTCCTGTGGGGTTTTTGTGCCTTAAAGGAATGTATATTTGTTGTAAATTATGTATTAATTCTTTAAATGCTAGCCATTGCTTGTCTACCATCATACCTTTTAATGTAGTTTCCCAATCTACCTTAGCCAACTTGCCCCTCATTCCTAATTAGTTTGCTTTGTTTAGATTTAAGACCCTAGTTTCGGATTTAACTAAATCACTTTCAAACTCAATATAAAATTCTATCATATTATGGTCACTCTTCCCTAAAGGCCCCTTTACTACAAGGTTATTAATTAACCCTTTTTCGTAACACATTACTAGATCTAAAATAAACTATTCCCTAGTTTGTTCCTCAACATACTGATCTAGAAAAATATCTTACATACATTCCATGCATACGGGATACTTGCCTTTATTAGCCAAGGCATAGAGTATAAGAGCAGGGAGGTTATGCTAGAACTGTTACACCACAGCTGGAGTACTGCGTGCAATTCTGGTCACCACATTACAGGAAAGATGTGATTGCACTAGAGAGGGTACAGAGGAGATTTAAAAGGATGTTGCCGGGAGTAGAGAATCTTAGCTATGAGGAAAGACTGGATAGGCTGGGGTTGTTTTCTTTGGAACAGAGGAGGCTGAGAGGAAACTTGATTGAGGTGTATAAAATTATGAAGGGCCTAGATAGAGTGGATAGGAAGGACCTATTTCCCTTAGCAGAGAGCTCAATAACCAGGGGGCATTTATTTAAAGTAATTGGTGGAAGGTTTAGAGGGGAGTTGAGGATAACTTTTTTCACCCAGAGGGTTGTGGGGGTCTGAAACTCACTGCCTGAAAGGGTGGTAGAGGCAGAAACCCGCATCACATTTAAAAACTGCTTGGATATGTCCTTGAAGTGCCCTAACCTACAAGGCTATGGACCAAGAGCTGCAGAGTGGGATTAGGTTGGATAGCTCTTTTTTAGCCGGCAGGGACACGATGGGTTGAATGGCCTCCTTCTGTGACGGAAATTTCTATGATTCTATGAAAATCACAAACTGGTTTGTCAAGAATTGGGTCAGGATTTCATCCACCCAGCACACATGGGAGATCTACCCCAACATGTTGTGATCTGTGTGTAGAACGTTACTGCAGGATTTCATGATACTATCTGAACATTACTTACTCTTGTTATTAATAACAGTAATATTCCCATGCTCTCTTAATAGATACAGGAAGTATTTTCTGAAATATGTATTTTCCCCTTTAAATATGGACCCTCCACAATGCGTGTGGTTTTATTGATGTACAATATTTATAACAACTTCAATTTTCACTTCAAGAAATTCAGGTCCAACACAAAAAATTCCTTTGTGAAAAGAATGAGAATCTGATGGTAAATGTTCTCGGTGGCAAAAAGCTTCAATTATCCCTGGAGGATCGATACACCGAACAGGTAATCGTCGCTTCCAACCCTGACCAGAGTGTGTCCAGACATCTCCTAACTGTGAGAGGCAGACAGCGTGAGGAAGATCAAAGGACGATAATCAAAGCGGGAAGTGAAACCATGAGAATCTCTCAGTTGTTCAGGAGCAGTTTTGGTAAAAGCAGCCTGTCCGGGACTGCGGTGGTCAGTGGTCCGGCAGGGATTGGGAAGTCCACCATGGTCCAGAAGATTGTCCATGACTGGGCCGCGGGGAAAATCTACCATCAGTTTCAGTTCGTGTTTCCATTGAAATTTCGAGACCTCACCGCCATCAAAGGCAGGACCAGCATCAAGCAACTGCTCCTGGATTTATATCCTCACTTTGGGATTGGGATCAAGCGCCTCTGGGAGGAACCTCAGGGGCTGCTCTTTATATTGGACAGTTTAGAGGAGTTTAAGGAGAAGATTGATTTCACAGACTCGAGGAGGAACACACTCAATGAGAACCAGTGTTTCCACCCGGAATGCCAGTGTGAAGTGGCTGACATTGTGCGCTGTCTGATCCAGCAGAAAGTGCTGAGAGGCTGTTCGGTGCTGGTCACAACCCGCCCGACTGAACTGGAGTCACTGAGAAAGGCTGAGATCAATCTGTGGGCAGAGATGGTGGGCTTCTTGAAGGAACAGCGCAGGGAGTACTTCAAGAAATACTTTACCGACCAGCGCCTGGCGGAAGAAGCTTTCGCCTATGTGGAACAGCATGACATCCTGTACTCCATGTGTGACAATCCCTCCTACTGCAGGGTCCTCTGTTACTCACTGGCCTCACGAATGCAGGGGAGACAGAACCTACTCCCGGAAAACATCACACAACTGTTTGCAAGTTACATAATGAACATTTTTAAAAACCATCAGTTCAACATTTATAAACAACAGGACCTCCCCCCTGAACAAACGCATGACCTGTTACTCAGAACTGGTGAAATGGCCTATTTTGGAATCGGCCATAACATCTTTCAGTTCAACGAGAACCACTTACGTTACCACAGACTGAAGCGATCACAGGCTCTGCCGGGGTTTCTGACCGAACACCTGGAACCAGACACTGCTGAAGCCCTCTTCTCGTTCCTTCACATCACCCTCCAGGAGTTTGTGGCGGCTCTGGCTAAATACCTGACTGCATGTCCACAGGGGCTGACAAAGCTCTTGGATTCTATCCAAAGCGACGACCGATTCAGGACATTCCTCCGATTTATTGTGGGTCTCACCTCGTCGGGTGCAGCCCGGATACTCGAAGAGCTCCTGGGATCCCTTCCTCATCAGACAATCTTCAGGGTGATCGACTGGGTGAAGGAACGGACTGAAAGTAGCCTCAACAACACCCACAATAATCAACTGGGCAAAAGGAAGCTGTTGGAATCACTGTATTATCTGTTTGAGTCACAGAACAAGGAGTTAATGCAGCTGACGGTGGGATTGGGAGGGACATTGACACTCGGTGATGGCTTTCCCTACAATGCAATCCGACTGACGCCTGTGGACTGCACTGTGCTGGCGACTGTCATTGGTCATTGTGAGGGGCTCCAGGAACTCAACCTCGATAACTGCGGCCTGGGAACAGAAGGGATCCAGAGACTGGCACCTGTTCTACACAAATGCAAAGTGCTCAGGTATTTCTGTCGGGTTTACTTCTTCCTCTTAGAACATCAGAAACAGGAGCAGTAGGGCCTACGGGCCCCTCGAGCCTGCTCCGCCATTCAATAAGATCAAGGCTGACCTTCTACCTCAACTCCACTTTCCCGCCCTATCCCCAAATCCCTAGATATTGGAGTCGAACGGAACCCAGAGTATACAACCAACTGATAGGAAAAAAATAGAGAAATTCAATAGTTTACAAACTGTGAGACTGATTCCCAGTTTACAGTTTGTGAGATTAATTCCAAGTTTACAGTTTGTGAGATTGATTCCAGTTTACAGTTTGAGACTGATTCCAGTTTACAGTTTGTGAGACTGATTCCAGTTTACAGTTTGTGAGACTGATTCCAGTTTACAGTTTGTGAGACTGATTCCAGTTTACAATTTGTGAGACTGATTCCAGTTTACAGTTTGTGAGACTGATTCCACTTTACAGTTTGTGAGACTGATTCCAGTTTATAGTTTGTGAGACTGATTCCAGTTTACAGATTGTGGGACTGATTCCCAGTTTACAGATTGTGGGACTGATTCCAGTTTACAGATTGTGGGACTGATTCCAGTTTACAGTTTGTGAGACTGATTCCAGTTTACAGTTTGTGAGACTGATTCCAGTTTACAGATTGTGGGACTGATTCCAGTTTACAGTTTGTGAGACTGATTCCAGTTTACAGTTTGTGAGACTGATTCCAGTTTACAGATTGTGGGACTGATTCCAGTTTACAGTTTGTGAGTCTGATTCCAGTTTACAGTTTGTGAGACTGATTCCAGTTTACAGTTTGTGAGAGTGATTCCAGTTTACAGTTTGTGAGACTGATTCCAGTTTACAGTTTGTGAGACTGATTCCAGTTTACAGTTTGTGAGACTGATTCCAGTTTACAGTTTGTGAGACTGATTCCAGTTTACAGTTTGTGAGATTGATTCCCAGTTTACAGTTTGTGAGACTGATTCCCAGTTTACAGTTTGTGAGACTGATTCCCAGTTTACAGTTTGAGAGACTGATTCCAGTTTACAGTTTGTGAGGCTGATTCCAGTTTACAGTTTTTGAGACTGATTCCAGTTTACAGTTTGTGAGACTGATTCCAGTTTACAGTTTGTGAGACTGATTCCCAGTTTACAGTTTGTGAGACTGATTACCAGTTTACAGTTTGAGAGACTGATTCCAGTTTACAGTTTGTGAGACTGATCCCAGTTTACAGTTTGTGAAACTGATTCCCAGTTTACAGTTTGTGAGACTGATTCCAGTTTGCAGTTTGTGAGACTGATTCCAGTTTACAGTTTGTGAAACTGATTCCAGTTTACAGTTTGTGAGACTGATTCCAGTTTACAGATTGTGAGACTGATTCCCAGTTTACAGTTTGTGAGACTGATTCCCAGTTTACAGTTTGTGAGACTGATTCCCAGTTTAGAGTTTGTGAGACTGATTCCAGTTTACAGTTTGTGAGACTGATTCCATTTTACAGTTTGTGAGACTGATTCCCAGTTTACAGTTTGTGAGACTGATTCCCAGTTTACAGTTTGTGAGACTGATTCCAGTTTACAGTTTGTGAGACTGATTCCAGTTTACAGTTTGTGAGACTGATTCCCAGTTTAGAGTTTGTGAGACTGATTCCAGTTTACAGTTTGTGAGACTGATTCCCAGTTTACAGTTTGTGAGACTGATTCCCAGTTTACAGTTTGTGAGACTGATTCCAGTTTAGAGTTTGTGAGACTGATTCCAGTTTACAGTTTGTGAGACTGATTCCCAGTTTAGAGTTTGTGAGACTGATTCCAGTTTACAGTTTGTGAAACTGATTCCAGTTTACAGTTTGTGAGACTGATTCCCAGTTTACAGTTTGTGAGACTGATTCCAGTTTACAGTTTGTGAGACTGATTCCAGTTTACAGTTTGTGAGACTGATTCCCAGTTTACAGTTTGTGAGACTGATTCCAGTTTACAGTTTGTGAGACTGACTCCCAGTTTACAGTTTGTGAGACTGATTCCAGTTTACAGTTTGTGAGACTGATTCCAGTTTCCAGTTTGTGAGACTGATTCCAGTTTACAGTTTGTGAGACTGATTCCAGTTTACAGTTTGTGAGACTGATTCCAGTTTCCAGTTTGTGAGACTGATTCCAGTTTACAGTTTGTGAGACTGATTCCAGTTTCCAGTTTGTGAGACTGATTCCAGTTTCCAGTTTGTGAGACTGATTCCAGTTTACAGTTTGTGAGACTGATTCCAGTTTACAGTTTGTGAGACTGATTCCAGTTTACAGTTTGTGAGACTGATTCCAGTTTACAGTTTGTGAGACTGATTCCAGTTTACAGTTTGTGAGACTGATTCCAGTTTACAGTTTGTGAGACTGATTCCAGTTTACAGTTCGTGAGACTGATTCCAGTTTAAAGTTTGTGAGACTGATTCCCAGTTTACAGTTTGTGAGACTGATTCCAGTTTACAGTTTGTGAGACTGATTCCAGTTTACAGTTTGTGAGACTGATTCCAGTTTACAGTTTGTGAGACTGATTCCAGTTTACAGTTTGTGAGACTGATTCCAGTTTACAGTTTGTGAGACTGATTCCAGTTTAAAGTTTGTGAGACTTATTCCAGTTTACAGTTTGAGAGACTGATTCCAGTTTACAGTTTGTGAGACTGATCCCAGTTTACAGTTTGTGAAACTGATTCCCAGTTTACAGTTTGTGAGACTGATTCCAGTTTGCAGTTTGTGAGACTGATTCCAGTTTACAGTTTGTGAAACTGATTCCAGTTTACAGTTTGTGAGACTGATTCCAGTTTACAGATTGTGAGACTGATTCCCAGTTTACAGTTTGTGAGACTGATTCCCAGTTTACAGTTTGTGAGACTGATTCCCAGTTTAGAGTTTGTGAGACTGATTCCAGTTTACAGTTTGTGAGACTGATTCCATTTTACAGTTTGTGAGACTGATTCCCAGTTTACAGTTTGTGAGACTGATTCCCAGTTTACAGTTTGTGAGACTGATTCCAGTTTACAGTTTGTGAGACTGATTCCAGTTTACAGTTTGTGAGACTGATTCCCAGTTTAGAGTTTGTGAGACTGATTCCAGTTTACAGTTTGTGAGACTGATTCCCAGTTTACAGTTTGTGAGACTGATTCCCAGTTTACAGTTTGTGAGACTGATTCCCAGTTTAGAGTTTGTGAGACTGATTCCAGTTTACAGTTTGTGAGACTGATTCCCAGTTTAGAGTTTGTGAGACTGATTCCAGTTTACAGTTTGTGAAACTGATTCCAGTTTACAGTTTGTGAGACTGATTCCCAGTTTACAGTTTGTGAGACTGATTCCAGTTTACAGTTTGTGAGACTGATTCCAGTTTACAGTTTGTGAGACTGATTCCCAGTTTACAGTTTGTGAGACTGATTCCAGTTTACAGTTTGTGAGACTGACTCCCAGTTTACAGTTTGTGAGACTGATTCCAGTTTACAGTTTGTGAGACTGATTCCAGTTTCCAGTTTGTGAGACTGATTCCAGTTTCCAGTTTGTGAGACTGATTCCAGTTTACAGTTTGTGAGACTGATTCCAGTTTCCAGTTTGTGAGACTGATTCCAGTTTACAGTTTGTGAGACTGATTCCAGTTTCCAGTTTGTGAGACTGATTCCAGTTTCCAGTTTGTGAGACTGATTCCAGTTTACAGTTTGTGAGACTGATTCCAGTTTACAGTTTGTGAGACTGATTCCAGTTTACAGTTTGTGAGACTGATTCCAGTTTACAGTTTGTGAGACTGATTCCAGTTTTACAGTTTGTGAGACTGATTCCAGTTTACAGTTTGTGAGACTGATTCCAGTTTACAGTTCGTGAGACTGATTCCAGTTAAAGTTTGTGAGGACTGATTCCAGTTTACAGTTCTGTGAGACTGATTCCAGTTTACAGTTTGTGAGACTGATTCCAGTTTACAGTTTGTGAGACTGATTCCAGTTTACAGTTGTGAGACTGATTCCAGTTTACAGTTTGTGAGACTGATTCAGTTTACAGTTTGTGAGACTGATTCCAGTTTAAAGTTTGTGAGACTGATTCCAGTTTACAGTTTGTGAGACTGATTCCAGTTTACAGTTTGTGAGACTGATTCCAGTTTACAGTTTGTGAGACTGATTCCAGTTTACAGGTTTGTGAGACTGATTCCAGTTTACAGTTTGTGAGACTGATTCCAGTTTACAGTTTGTGAGACTGATTCCAGTTTACAGTTTGTGAGACTGATTCCAGTTTACAGTTTGTGAGACTGATTCCAGTTTACAGTTTGTGAGACTGATTCCAGTTTATAGTTTGTGAGACTGATTCCCAGTTTACAGTTTGTTGAGACTGATTCCCAGTTTACAGTTTGTGAGACTGATTCCAGTTTACAGTTTGTGAGACTGATTCCCAGTTTTACAGTTTGTGAGACTGATTCCAGTTTACAGTTTGTGAGACTGATTCCAGTTTACAGTTTGTGAGACTGATTCCAGTTTACAGTTTGTGAGACTGATTCCAGTTTACAGTTTGTGAGACTGATTCCAGTTTACAGTTTGTGAGACTGATTCCCAGTTTACAGTTTGTGAGAGCTGATTCCAGTTTACAGTTGTGAGACTGATTCCAGTTTACAGTTTGTGAGACTGATTCCAGTTTACAGTTTGAGACTGATTCCAGTTTACAGTTTGAGACTGATTCCAGTTTACAGTTTGTGAGACTGATTCCAGTTTACAGTTGTGAGACTGATTCCAGTTTACAGTTTTGAGACTGATTCCAGTTTACAGTTTGAGACTGATTCCAGTTTACAGTTTGAGACTGATTCCAGTTTACAGTTTGTGAGACTGATTCCAGTTTACAGTTTGTGAGACTGATTCCAGTTTACAGTTTGTGAGACTGATTCCAGTTTACAGTTTGTGAGACTGATTCCAGTTTACAGTTTGTGAGAATGATTCCAGTTTACAGTTTGTGAGACTGATTCCAGTTTACAGTTTGTGAGACTGATTCCAGTTTACAGTTTGTGAGAATGATTCCAGTTTACAGTTTGTGAGTCTGATTCCAGTTTACAGTTTGTGAGACTGATTCCAGTTTACAGTTTGTGAGACTGATTCCCAGTTTACAGTTTGTGAGACTGATTCCAGTTTACAGTTTGTGAGAATGATTCCAGTTTACGTTTGTGAGACTGATTCCAGTTTACAGTTTGTGAGACTGATTCCAGTTTACAGTTTGTGAGAATGATTCCAGGTTTAGAGCTTTGTGAGACTGATTCCAGTTTACAGTTTGTGAGACTGATTCCCAGTTTACAGTTTGTGAGACTGATTCCAGTTTACAGTTTGTGAGACTGATTCCAGTTTACAGTTTGTGAGACTGATTCCAGTTTACAGTTTGTGAGACTGATTCCAGTTTACAGTTTGTGAGACTGATTCCAGTTTACAGTTTGTGAGACTGATTCCAGTTTACAGTTTGTGAGACTGATTCCAGTTTACCAGTTTGTGAGAATGATTCCAGTTTACAGTTTGTGAGACTGATTCCAGTTTACAGTTTGTGAGACTGATTCCAGTTTACAGTTTGTGAGACTGATTCCAGTTTACAGTTTGTGAGACTGATTCCAGTTTACAGTTTGTGAGACTGATTCCAGGTTTACAGTTTGTGAGACTGATTCCAGTTTACAGTTTGTGAGACTGATTCCAGTTTACAGTTTGTGAGACTGATTCCAGTTTACAGTTTGTGAGGACTGATTCCAGTTTACAGTTTGTGAGACTGATTCCAGTTTACAGTTTGTGAGACTGATTCCAGTTTACAGTTTGTGAGACTGATTCCAGTTTACAGTTTGTGAGACTGATTCCAGTTTACAGTTTGTGAGACTGATTCCAGTTTACAGTTTGTGAGACTGATTCCAGTTTACAGTTTGTGAGACTGATTCCAGTTTACAGTTTGTGAGACTGATTCCAGTTTACAGTTTGTGAGACTGATTCCAGTTTACAGTTTGTGAGACTGATTCCAGTTTACAGTTTGTGAGACTGATTCCAGTTTACAGTTTGTGAGACTGATTCCAGTTTACAGTTTGTGAGACTGATTCCAGTTTACAGTTTGTGAGACTGATTCCAGTTACAGTTTGTGAGACTGATTCCAGTTTACAGTTTGTGAGACTGATTCCAGTTTACAGTTTGTGAGACTGATTCCAGTTTACAGTTTGTGAGACTGATTCCAGTTTACAGTTTGTGAGACTGATTCCAGTTTACAGTTTGTGAGACTGATTCCAGTTTACAGTTTGTGAGACTGATTCCAGTTTACAGTTTGTGAGACTGATTCCAGTTTACAGTTTGTGAGACTGATTCCAGTTTACAGTTTGTGAGACTGATTCAGTTTACAGTTTGTGAGACTGATTCCAGTTTACAGTTTGTGAGACTGATTCCAGTTTACAGTTTGTGAGACTGATTCCAGTTTACAGTTTGTGAGACTGATTCCAGTTTACAGTTTGTGAGACTGATTCCAGTTTACTGTTTGTGAGACTGATTCCAGTTTACAGTTTGTGAGACTGATTCCAGTTTACAGTTTGTGAGACTGATTCCAGTTTACAGTTTGTGAGACTGATTCCAGTTTACAGTTTGTGAGACTGATTCCAGTTTACAGTTTGTGAGACTGATTCCAGTTTACAGTTTGTGAGACTGATTCACAGTTTACAGTTTGTGAGACTGATTCCAGTTTACAGTTTGTGAGACTGATTCCAGTTTACAGTTTGTGAGACTGATTCACAGTTTACAGTTTGTGAGACTGATTCCAGTTTACAGTTTGTGAGACTGATTCCAGTTTACAGTTTGTGAGACTGATTCCAGTTTACAGTTTGTGAGGACTGATTCCAGTTTACAGTTTGTGAGACTGATTCCAGTTTACAGTTTGTGAGACTGATTCCAGTTTAAAGTTTGTGAGACTGATTCCAGTTTACAGTTTGTGAGACTGATTCCAGTTTACAGTTTGTGAGACTGATTCCAGTTTACAGTTTGAGACTGATTCCAGTTTACAGTTTGTGAACTGATTTCCAGTTTACAGTTTGAGACTGATTCCAGTTTACAGTTTGTGAGACTGATTCCAGTTACAGTTTGTGAGACTGATTCCAGTTTACAGTTTGTGAGACTGATTCCAGTTTACAGTTTGTGAACTGATTCCAGTTTACAGTTTGTGAACTGATTCCAGTTTACAGTTTGTGACTGATTCCAGTTTACAGTTTGTGAACTGATTCCAGTTTACAGTTGTGAGACTGATTCCAGTTACAGTTTGTGAGACTGATTCCAGTTTACAGTTTGTGAGACTGATTCCAGTTTACAGTTTGTGAGACTGATTCCAGTTTACAGTTTGTGAGACTGATTCCAGTTTAAAGTTTGTGAGACTGATTCCAGTTTACAGTTTGTGAGACTGATTCCAGTTTACAGTTGTGAGACTGATTCCAGTTTAAGTTTGTGAGACTGATCCAGTTTACAGTTTGTGAGACTGATTCCAGTTACAGTTTGTGAGACTGATTCCAGTTTACAGTTTGTGAGACTGATTCCAGTTTACAGTTTGTGAGACTGATTCCAGTTTACAGTTTGTGAGACTGATTCCAGTTTACAGTTTGTGAGACTGATTCCAGTTTACAGTTTGTGAGACTGATTCCAGTTACAGTTTGTGAGACTGATTCCAGTTTACGTTTGTGAGACTGATTCCAGTTTACAGTTTGAGACTGATTCCAGTTTACAGTTTGTGAGACTGATTCCAGTTTACAGTTTGTGAGACTGATTCCAGTTTACAGTTGTGAGACTTATTCCAGTTTACAGTTTGTGAGACTGATTCCAGTTTACAGTTGTGATACTGATTCCAGTTTACAGTTTTGAGACTGATTCCTGTTTACAGTTTGTGAGACTGATTCCAGTTTACAGTTTGTGAGACTGATTCCAGTTTACAGTTTGTGAGACTGATTCCAGTTTACAGTTTGTGAGACTGATTCCAGTTTACAGTTTGTGAGACTGATTCCAGTTTACAGTTTGTGAGACTGATTCCAGTTTACAGTTTGTGAGACTGATTCCAGTTTACAGTTTGTGAGACTGATTCCAGTTTACAGTTTGTGAGACTGATTCCAGTTTACAGTTTGTGAGACTGATTCCAGTTTACAGTTTGTGAGACTGATTCCAGTTTACAGTTTGTGAGACTGATTCCAGTTTACAGTTTGTGAGACTGATTCCAGTTTACAGTTTGTGAGACTGATTCCAGTTTACAGTTTGTGAGACTGATTCCAGTTTACAGTTTGTGAGACTGATTCCAGTTTACAGTTTGTGAGACTGATTCCAGTTTACAGTTTGTGAGACTGATTCCAGTTTACAGTTTGTGAGACTGATTCCAGTTTACAGTTTGTGAGACTGATTCCAGTTTACAGTTTGTGAGACTGATTCCAGTTACAGTTTGTGAGGCTGATTCCCAGTTTACAGTTTGTGAGACTGATTCCAGTTTACAGTTTGTGAGACTGATTCCAGTTTACAGTTTGTGAGCTGATTCCCAGTTTACAGTTTGTGAGACTGATTCCAGTTTACAGTTTGTGAGACTGATTCCAGTTTACAGTTTGTGAGCTGATTCCAGTTTACAGTTTGTGAGACTGATTCCAGTTTACAGTTTGTGAGACTGATTCCAGTTTACAGTTTGTGAGAGTGATTCCCAGTTTACAGTTTGTGAGAGTGATTCCCAGTTTACAGTTTGTGAGAGTGATTCCCAGTTTACAGTTTGTGAGACTGATTCCCAGTTTACAGTTTGTGAGAGTGATTCCCAGTTTACAGTTTGTGAGAGCTGATTCCAGTTTACAGTTTGTGAGACTGATTCCCAGGTTTACAGTTTGTGAGACTGATTCCCAGTTTACAGTTTAGTGAGAGTGATTCCCAGTTTACAGTTTGTGAGACTGATTCCAGTTTACAGTTGTGAGAGTGATTCCAAGTTTACAGTTTGTGAGACTGATTCCAGTTTACAGTTTGTGAGAGTGATTCCAGTTTACAGTTTGTGAGATTGATTCCAGTTTACAGTTTGTGAGACTGATTCCAGTTTACAGTTTGTGAGATGATTCCAGTTTACAGATTGTGAGACTGATTCCAGTTTACAGTTTGTGAGACTGATTCCCAGTTTACAGTTTGTGAGACTGATTCCAGTTTACAGTTTGTGAGACTGATTCCAGTTTACAGTTTGTGAGACTGATTCCAGTTTACAGTTTGTGAGACTGATTCCCAGTTTACAGTTTGTGAGACTGATTCCAGTTTACAGTTTGTGAGCCTGATTCCCAGTTTACAGTTTGTGAGACTGATTCCAGTTTACAGTTTGTGAGACTGATCCCAGTTTACAGTTTGTGAGACTGATTCCAGTTTACAGTTTGTGAGACTTATTCCAGTTTACAGTTTGTGAGACTGATTCCAGTTTACAGTTTGTGAGACTTATTCCAGTTACAGGTTTGTGAAACTGATTCCCATTTACAGTTGTGAGACTGATTCCTGTTTACAGTTTGTGAGACTGATTCCCAGTTTACAGTTTGTGAGACTGATTCCAGTTTACAGTTTGTGAGACTGATTCCAGTTTACAGTTTGTGAGACTGATTCCAGTTTACAGTTTGTGAGACTGATTCCAGTTTACAGTTTGTGAGACTGATTCCAGTTTACAGTTTGTGAGACTGATTCCAGTTTACAGTTTGTGAGACTGATTCCAGTTTACAGTTTGTGAGACTGATTCCAGTTTACAGTTTGTGAGACTGATTCCAGTTTACAGTTTGTGAGACTGATTCCAGTTTACAGTTTGTGAGACTGATTCCAGTTTACAGTTTGTGAGACTGATTCCAGTTTACAGTTTGTGAGACTGATTCCAGTTTACAGTTTGTGAGACTGATTCCAGTTTACAGTTTGTGAGACTGATTCCAGTTTACAGTTTGTGAGACTGATTCCAGTTTACAGTTTGTGAGACTGATTCCAGTTTACAGTTTGTGAGACTGATTCCAGTTTACAGTTTGTGAGACTGATTCCAGTTTACAGTTTGTGAGACTGATTCCAGTTTACAGTTTGTGAGACTGATTCCAGTTTACAGTTTGTGAGACTGATTCCAGTTTACAGTTTGTGAGACTGATTCCAGTTTACAGTTTGTGAGACTGATTCCAGTTTACAGTTTGTGAGACTGATTCCAGTTTACAGTTTGTGAGA
Organism: Squalus acanthias; assembly: GCA_030390025.1. Classification (NCBI taxonomy): domain Eukaryota; kingdom Metazoa; phylum Chordata; class Chondrichthyes; order Squaliformes; family Squalidae; genus Squalus; species Squalus acanthias. The sequence continues at coordinate 19,927 of JASTWF010000079.1, forward strand.
CTGATTCCAGTTTACAGTTTGTGAGACTGATTCCAGTTTACAGTTTGTGAGACTGATTCCAGTTTACAGTTTGTGAGACTGATTCCAGTTTACAGTTTGTGAGACTGATTCCAGTTTACAGTTTGTGAGACTGATTCCAGTTTACAGTTTGTGAGACTGATTCCAGTTTACAGTTTGTGAGACTGATTCCAGTTTACAGTTTGTGAGACTGATTCCAGTTTACAGTTTGTGAGACTGATTCCAGTTTACAGTTTGTGAGACTGATTCCAGTTTACAGTTTGTGAGACTGATTCCAGTTTACAGTTTGTGAGACTGATTCCAGTTTACAGTTTGTGAGACTGATTCCAGTTTACAGTTTGTGAGACTGATTCCAGTTTACAGTTTGTGAGACTGATTCCAGTTTACAGTTTGTGAGACTGATTCCAGTTTACAGTTTGTGAGACTGATTCCAGTTTACAGTTTGTGAGACTGATTCCAGTTTACAGTTTGTGAGACTGATTCCAGTTTACAGTTTGTGAGACTGATTCCAGTTTACAGTTTGTGAGACTGATTCCAGTTTACAGTTTGTGAGACTGATTCCAGTTTACAGTTTGTGAGACTGATTCCAGTTTACAGTTTGTGAGACTGATTCCAGTTTACAGTTTGTGAGACTGATTCCAGTTTACAGTTTGTGAGACTGATTCCAGTTTACAGTTTGTGAGACTGATTCCAGTTTACAGTTTGTGAGACTGATTCCAGTTTACAGTTTGTGAGACTGATTCCAGTTTACAGTTTGTGAGACTGATTCCAGTTTACAGTTTGTGAGACTGATTCCAGTTTACAGTTTGTGAGACTGATTCCAGTTTACAGTTTGTGAGACTGATTCCAGTTTACAGTTTGTGAGACTGATTCCAGTTTACAGTTTGTGAGACTGATTCCAGTTTACAGTTTGTGAGACTGATTCCAGTTTACAGTTTGTGAGACTGATTCCAGTTTACAGTTTGTGAGACTGATTCCAGTTTACAGTTTGTGAGACTGATTCCAGTTTACAGTTTGTGAGACTGATTCCAGTTTACAGTTTGTGAGACTGATTCCAGTTTACAGTTTGTGAGACTGATTCCAGTTTACAGTTTGTGAGACTGATTCCAGTTTACAGTTTGTGAGACTGATTCCAGTTTACAGTTTGTGAGACTGATTCCAGTTTACAGTTTGTGAGACTGATTCCAGTTTACAGTTTGTGAGACTGATTCCAGTTTACAGTTTGTGAGACTGATTCCAGTTTACAGTTTGTGAGACTGATTCCAGTTTACAGTTTGTGAGACTGATTCCAGTTTACAGTTTGTGAGACTGATTCCAGTTTACAGTTTGTGAGACTGATTCCAGTTTACAGTTTGTGAGACTGATTCCAGTTTACAGTTTGTGAGACTGATTCCAGTTTACAGTTTGTGAGACTGATTCCAGTTTACAGTTTGTGAGACTGATTCCAGTTTACAGTTTGTGAGACTGATTCCAGTTTACAGTTTGTGAGACTGATTCCAGTTTACAGTTTGTGAGACTGATTCCAGTTTACAGTTTGTGAGACTGATTCCAGTTTACAGTTTGTGAGACTGATTCCAGTTTACAGTTTGTGAGACTGATTCCAGTTTACAGTTTGTGAGACTGATTCCAGTTTACAGTTTGTGAGACTGATTCCAGTTTACAGTTTGTGAGACTGATTCCAGTTTACAGTTTGTGAGACTGATTCCAGTTTACAGTTTGTGAGACTGATTCCAGTTTACAGTTTGTGAGACTGATTCCAGTTTACAGTTTGTGAGACTGATTCCAGTTTACAGTTTGTGAGACTGATTCCAGTTTACAGTTTGTGAGACTGATTCCAGTTTACAGTTTGTGAGACTGATTCCAGTTTACAGTTTGTGAGACTGATTCCAGTTTACAGTTTGTGAGACTGATTCCAGTTTACAGTTTGTGAGACTGATTCCAGTTTACAGTTTGTGAGACTGATTCCAGTTTACAGTTTGTGAGACTGATTCCAGTTTACAGTTTGTGAGACTGATTCCAGTTTACAGTTTGTGAGACTGATTCCAGTTTACAGTTTGTGAGACTGATTCCAGTTTACAGTTTGTGAGACTGATTCCAGTTTACAGTTTGTGAGACTGATTCCAGTTTACAGTTTGTGAGACTGATTCCAGTTTACAGTTTGTGAGACTGATTCCAGTTTACAGTTTGTGAGACTGATTCCAGTTTACAGTTTGTGAGACTGATTCCAGTTTACAGTTTGTGAGACTGATTCCAGTTTACAGTTTGTGAGACTGATTCCAGTTTACAGTTTGTGAGACTGATTCCAGTTTACAGTTTGTGAGACTGATTCCAGTTTACAGTTTGTGAGACTGATTCCAGTTTACAGTTTGTGAGACTGATTCCAGTTTACAGTTTGTGAGACTGATTCCAGTTTACAGTTTGTGAGACTGATTCCAGTTTACAGTTTGTGAGACTGATTCCAGTTTACAGTTTGTGAGACTGATTCCAGTTTACAGTTTGTGAGACTGATTCCAGTTTACAGTTTGTGAGACTGATTCCAGTTTACAGTTTGTGAGACTGATTCCAGTTTACAGTTTGTGAGACTGATTCCAGTTTACAGTTTGTGAGACTGATTCCAGTTTACAGTTTGTGAGACTGATTCCAGTTTACAGTTTGTGAGACTGATTCCAGTTTACAGTTTGTGAGACTGATTCCAGTTTACAGTTTGTGAGACTGATTCCAGTTTACAGTTTGTGAGACTGATTCCAGTTTACAGTTTGTGAGACTGATTCCAGTTTACAGTTTGTGAGACTGATTCCAGTTTACAGTTTGTGAGACTGATTCCAGTTTACAGTTTGTGAGACTGATTCCAGTTTACAGTTTGTGAGACTGATTCCAGTTTACAGTTTGTGAGACTGATTCCAGTTTACAGTTTGTGAGACTGATTCCAGTTTACAGTTTGTGAGACTGATTCCAGTTTACAGTTTGTGAGACTGATTCCAGTTTACAGTTTGTGAGACTGATTCCAGTTTACAGTTTGTGAGACTGATTCCAGTTTACAGTTTGTGAGACTGATTCCAGTTTACAGTTTGTGAGACTGATTCCAGTTTACAGTTTGTGAGACTGATTCCAGTTTACAGTTTGTGAGACTGATTCCAGTTTACAGTTTGTGAGACTGATTCCAGTTTACAGTTTGTGAGACTGATTCCAGTTTACAGTTTGTGAGACTGATTCCAGTTTACAGTTTGTGAGACTGATTCCAGTTTACAGTTTGTGAGACTGATTCCAGTTTACAGTTTGTGAGACTGATTCCAGTTTACAGTTTGTGAGACTGATTCCAGTTTACAGTTTGTGAGACTGATTCCAGTTTACAGTTTGTGAGACTGATTCCAGTTTACAGTTTGTGAGACTGATTCCAGTTTACAGTTTGTGAGACTGATTCCAGTTTACAGTTTGTGAGACTGATTCCAGTTTACAGTTTGTGAGACTGATTCCAGTTTACAGTTTGTGAGACTGATTCCAGTTTACAGTTTGTGAGACTGATTCCAGTTTACAGTTTGTGAGACTGATTCCAGTTTACAGTTTGTGAGACTGATTCCAGTTTACAGTTTGTGAGACTGATTCCAGTTTACAGTTTGTGAGACTGATTCCAGTTTACAGTTTGTGAGACTGATTCCAGTTTACAGTTTGTGAGACTGATTCCAGTTTACAGTTTGTGAGACTGATTCCAGTTTACAGTTTGTGAGACTGATTCCAGTTTACAGTTTGTGAGACTGATTCCAGTTTACAGTTTGTGAGACTGATTCCAGTTTACAGTTTGTGAGACTGATTCCAGTTTACAGTTTGTGAGACTGATTCCAGTTTACAGTTTGTGAGACTGATTCCAGTTTACAGTTTGTGAGACTGATTCCAGTTTACAGTTTGTGAGACTGATTCCAGTTTACAGTTTGTGAGACTGATTCCAGTTTACAGTTTGTGAGACTGATTCCAGTTTACAGTTTGTGAGACTGATTCCAGTTTACAGTTTGTGAGACTGATTCCAGTTTACAGTTTGTGAGACTGATTCCAGTTTACAGTTTGTGAGACTGATTCCAGTTTACAGTTTGTGAGACTGATTCCAGTTTACAGTTTGTGAGACTGATTCCAGTTTACAGTTTGTGAGACTGATTCCAGTTTACAGTTTGTGAGACTGATTCCAGTTTACAGTTTGTGAGACTGATTCCAGTTTACAGTTTGTGAGACTGATTCCAGTTTACAGTTTGTGAGACTGATTCCAGTTTACAGTTTGTGAGACTGATTCCAGTTTACAGTTTGTGAGACTGATTCCAGTTTACAGTTTGTGAGACTGATTCCAGTTTACAGTTTGTGAGACTGATTCCAGTTTACAGTTTGTGAGACTGATTCCAGTTTACAGTTTGTGAGAGTGATTCCCAGTTTACAGTTTGTGAGAGTGATTCCCAGTTTACAGTTTGTGAGACTGATTCCAGTTTACAGTTTGTGAGACTGATTCCCAGTTTACAGTTTGTGAGAGTGATTCCCAGTTTACAGTTTGTGAGACTGATTCCCAGTTTACAGTTTACGAGACTGATTCCCAGTTTACAGTTTGTGAGAGTGATTCCCAGTTTACAGTTTGTGAGACTGATTCCCAGTTTACAGTTTGTGAGACTGATTCCAGTTTACAGTTTGTGAGACTGATTCCAGTTTACAGTTTGTGAGACTGATTCCAGTTTAGTTTGTGAGACTGATTCCAGTTTACAATTTGTGAGGCTGATTCCAGTTTACAGTTTGTGAGACTGATTCCCAGTTTACAGTTTGTGAGGCTGATTCCCAGTTTACAGTTTGTGAGACTGATTCCAGTTTACAGTTTGTGAGACTGATTCCAGTTTACAGTTTGTGAGGCTGATTCCAGTTTACAGTTTGTGAGACTGATTCCAGTTTACAGTTTGTGAGACTGATTCCAGTTTACAGTTTGTGAGACTGATTCCAGTTTACAGTTTGTGAGACTGATTCCAGTTTACAGTTTGTGAGAGTGATTCCCAGTTTACAGTTTGTGAGAGTGATTCCCAGTTTACAGTTTGTGAGACTGATTCCAGTTTACAGTTTGTGAGACTGATTCCCAGTTTACAGTTTGTGAGAGTGATTCCCAGTTTACAGTTTGTGAGACTGATTCCCAGTTTACAGTTTACGAGACTGATTCCCAGTTTACAGTTTGTGAGAGTGATTCCCAGTTTACAGTTTGTGAGACTGATTCCAGTTTACAGTTTGTGAGAGTGATTCCAGTTTACAGTTTGTGAGATTGATTCCAGTTTACAGTTTGTGAGAGTGATTCCAGTTTACAGTTTGTGAGATTGATTCCAGTTTACAGTTTGTGAGACTGATTCCAGTTTACAGTTTGTGAGACTGATTCCAGTTTACAGTTTGTGAGACTGATTCCCAGTTTACAGTTTGTGAGACTGATTCCCAGTTTACAGTTTGTGAGACTGATTCCAGTTTACAGTTTGTGAGACTGATTCCAGTTTACAGTTTGTGAGACTGATTCCAGTTTACAGTTTGTGAGACTGATTCCCAGTTTACAGTTTGTGAGACTGATTCCAGTTTACAGTTTGTGAGACTGATTCCAGTTTACAGTTTGTGAGACTGATTCCAGTTTACAGTTTGTGAGACTGATTCCCAGTTTACAGTTTGTGAGACTGATTCCAGTTTAATGTTTGTGAGACTTATTCCAGTTTACAGTTTGTGAGACTTATTCCAGTTTACAGTTTGTGAGACTTATTCCCAGTTTACAGTTTGTGAAACTGATTCCCATTTACAGTTTGTGAGACTGATTCCTGTTTACAGTTTGTGAGACTGATTCCCAGTTTACAGTTTGTGAGACTGATTCCCAGTTTACAGTTTGTGAAACTGATTCCCATTTACAGTTTGTGAGACTGATTCCTGTTTACATTTTGTGAGACTGATTCCAGTTTACATTTTGTGAGACTGATTCCAGTTTACAGTTTGTGAGACTGATTCCCATTTACAGTTTGTGAGACTGATTCCAGTTTATAGTTTGTGAGACTGATTCCTGTTTACAGTTTGTGAGACTGATTCCAGTTCACAGTTTGTGAGACTGATTCCAGTTTACAGTTTGTGAGACTGATTCCATTTACAGTTTGTGAGACTGATTCCACTTTACAGTTTGTGAGACTGATTCCAGTTTACAGTTTGTGAGACTGATTCCAGTTTACAGTTTGTGAGACTGATTCCAGTTTACAGTTTGTGAGACTGATTCCAGTTTACAGTTTGTGAGACTGATTCCAGTTTACAGTTTGTGAGACTGATTCCAGTTTACAGTTTGTGAGACTGATTCCAGTTTACAGTTTGTGAGACTGATTCCAGTTTACAGTTTGTGAGACTGATTCCAGTTTACAGTTTGTGAGACTGATTCCAGTTTACAGTTTGTGAGACTGATTCCAGTTTACAGTTTGTGAGACTGATTCCAGTTTACAGTTTGTGAGACTGATTCCAGTTTACAGTTTGTGAGACTGATTCCAGTTTACAGTTTGTGAGACTGATTCCACTTTACAGTTTGTGAGACTGATTCACTTTACAGTTTGTGAGACTGATTCCAGTTTACAGTTTGTGAGACTGATTCCCAGTTTACAGTTTGTGAGACTGATTCCAGTTCTCAGTTTGTGAGACTGATTCCAGTTTACAGTTTGTGAGACTGATTCCAGTTCACAGTTTTTGAGACTGATTCCAGTTTACAGTTTGTGAGACTGATTCCAGTTTACAGTTTGTGAGACTGATTCCAGTTTACAGTTTGTGAGACTGATTCCAGTTTACAGTTTGTGAGACTGATTCCAGTTTACAGTTTGTGAGACTGATTCCAGTTTACTGTTTGTGAGACTGATTCCAGTTTACAGTTTGTGAGACTGATTCCAGTTTACAGTTTGTGAGACTGATTCCAGTTTACAGTTCGTGAGACTGATTCCAGTTTACAGTTTGTGAGACTGATTCCAGTTTACAGTTTGTGAGACTGATTCCAGTTTACAGTTTGTGAGACTGATTCCAGTTTACAGTTTGTGAGACTGATTCCAGTTTACAGTTGTGAGACTGATTCCAGTTTACAGTTTGTGAGACTGATTCCAGTTTACAGTTTGTGAGACTGATTCCAGTTTACAGTTTGTGAGACTGATTCCAGTTTACAGTTTGTGAGACTGATTCCAGTTTACAGTTTGTGAGACTGATTCCCAGTTTACAGTTTGTGAGACTGATTCCAGTTTACAGTTTGTGAGACTGATTCCAGTTTACAGTTTGTGAGACTGATTCCCAGTTTACAGTTTGTGAGACTGATTCCCAGTTTACAGTTTGTGAGACTGATTCCAGTTTACAGTTTGTGAGACTGATTCCAGTTTACAGTTTGTGAGACTGATTCCAGTTTACAGTTTGTGAGACTGATTCCAGTTTACAGTCTGTGAGACTGATTCCAGTTTACAGTTTGTGAGACTGATTCCAGTTTACAGTTTGTGAGACTGATTCCAGTTTACAGTTTGTGAGACTGATTCCAGTTTACAGTTTGTGAGACTGATTCCAGTTTACAGTTTGTGAGACTGATTCCAGTTTACAGTTTGTGAGACTGATTCCCAGTTTACAGTTTGTGAGACTGATTCCCAGTTTACAGTTTGTGAGACTGATTCCAGTTTACAGTTTGTGAGACTGATTCCAGTTTACAGTCTGAGACTGATTCCAGTTTACAGTTTGTGAGACTGATTCCAGTTTACAGTTTGTGAGACTGATTCCCAGTTTACAGTTTGTGAGACTGATTCCCAGTTTACAGTTTGTGAGACTGATTCCAGTTTACAGTTTGTGAGACTGATTCCAGTTTACAGTCTGAGACTGATTCCAGTTTACAGTTTATGAGACTGATTCCAGTTTACAGTTTGTCAGACTGATTCCAGTTTACAGTTTGTGAGACTGATTCCAGTTTACAGTTTGTGAGACTGATTCCCAGTTTACAGTTTGTGAGACTGATTCCAGTTTACAGTTTGTCAGACTGATTCCAGTTTACAGTTTGTGAGACTGATTCCAGTTTACAGTCTGTGAGACTGATTCCAGTTTACAGTTTGTGAGACTGATTCCAGTTTCCAGTTTGTGAGACTGATTCCCAAGTTACAGTTTGTGAGAATGATTCCAGTTTACAGTTTGTGAGACTGATTCCAGTTTACAGTTTGTGAGACTGATTCCAGTTTACAGTTTGTGAGACTGATTCCAGTTTACAGTCTGTGAGACTGATTCCAGTTTACAGTTTGTGAGACTGATTCCAGTTTCCAGTTTGTGAGACTGATTCCCAAGTTACAGTTTGTGAGAATGATTCCAGTTTACAGTTTGTGAGACTGATTCCAGTTTACAGTTTGTGAGACTGATTCCAGTTTACAGTTTGTGAGACTGATTCCAGTTTACAGTTTGTGAGACTGATTCCAGTTTACAGTTTGTGAGACTGATTTCAGTTTACAGTTTGTGAGACTGATTCCAGTTTAAAGTTTGTGAGACTTATCCCAGTTTACAGTTTGTGAAACTGATTCCAGTTTACAGTTTGTGAAACTGTTTCCAGTTTACAGTTTGTGAGACTGATTCCCAGTTTAGAGTTTGTGAGACTGATTCCAGTTTACAGTTTGTGAAACTGATTCCAGTTTACAGTTTGTGAAACTGTTTCCAGTTTACAGTTTGTGAGACTGATTCCAGTTTACAGTTTGTGAGACTGATTCCAGTTTACAGTTTGTGAAACTGATTCCAGTTTACAGTTTGTGAGACTGATTCCCAGTTTACAGTTTGTGAGACTGATTCCAGTTTACAGTTTGTGAGACTGATTCCAGTTTACAGTTTGTGAGACTGATTCCAGTTTACAGTTTGTGAGACTGATTCCAGTTTACAGTTTGTGAGACTGATTCCAGTTTACAGTTTGTGAGACTGATTCCAGTTTACAGTTTGTGAGACTGATTCCAGTTTACAGTTTGTGAGACTGATTCCAGTTTACAGTTTGTGAGACTGATTCCAGTTTACAGTTTGTGAGACTGATTCCAGTTTACAGTTTGTGAGACTGATTCCAGTTTACAGTTTGTGAGACTGATTCCAGTTTAAGTTTGTGAAACTGATTCCAGTTTACAGTTTGTGAGACTTATTCCACTTTACAGTTTGTGAGACTGATTCCAGTTTACAGTTTGTGAAACTGATTCCAGTTTACAGTTTGTGAGACTTATTCCACTTTACAGTTTGTGAGACTGATTCCACTTTACAGTTTGTGAGTCTGATTCCAGTTTACAGTTTGTGAGACTGATTCCCAGTTTACAGTTTGTGAAACTGATTCCCATTTACAGTTTGTGAGACTGATTCCTGTTTACAGTTTGTGAGACTGATTCCAGTTCACAGTTTTTGAGACTGATTCCAGTTTACAGTTTGTGAGACTGATTGCAGTTTACAGTTTGTGAAACTGATTCCCATTTACAGTTTGTGAGACTGATTCCTGTTTACAGTTTGTGAGACTGATTCCAGTTCACAGTTTTTGAGACTGATTCCAGTTTACAGTTTGTGAGACTGATTGCAGTTTACAGTTTGTGAAACTGATTCCCATTTACAGTTTGTGAGACTGATTCCAGTTTACAGTTTGTGAGACTGATTCCAGTTCACAGTTTGTGAGACTGATTCCAGTTTACAGTTTGTGAGACTGATTCCAGTTTACAGTTTGTGAAACTGATTCCAGTTTACAGTTTGTGAGACTTATTCCACTTTACAGTTTGTGAGACTGATTCCACTTTACAGTTTGTGAGTCTGATTCCAGTTTACAGTTTGTGAGACTGATTGCAGTTTACAGTTTGTGAAACTGATTCCCATTTACAGTTTGTGAGACTGATTCCAGTTTACAGTTTGTGAGACTGATTCCAGTTCACAGTTTGTGAGACTGATTCCAGTTTACAGTTTGTGAGACTGATTCCCAGTTTACAGTTTGTGAGACTGATTCCAGTTTACAGTTTGTGAGACTGATTCCAGTTTACAGTTTGTGAGACTGATTCCCAGTTTACAGTTTGTGAGACTGATTCCAGTTTACAGTTTGTGAGATTGATTCCAGTTTACAGTTTGTGAGATTGATTCCAGTATACAGTTTGTCAAACTGATTCCAGTTTACAATTTGTGAGACTGATTCCAGTTTACAGTTTGTGAGACTGATTCCAGTTTACAGTTTGTGAGACTGATTCCAGTTTAAAGTTTGTGAGACTGATTATAGTTTACAGTTTGTGAGACTGATCCCAGTTTACAGTTTGTGAGACTGATTCCAGTTTACAGTTTGTGAGACTGATTCCAGTTTACAGTTTGTCAAACTGATTCCAGTTTACAATTTGTGAGACTGATTCCAGTTTACAGTTTGTGAGACTGATTCCAGTTTACAGTTTGTGAGACTGATTCCAGTTTAAAGTTTGTGAGACTGATTATAGTTTACAGTTTGTGAGACTGATCCCAGTTTACAGTTTGTGAGACTGATTCCAGTTTAAAGTTTGTGAGACTGATTATAGTTTACAGTTTGTGAGACTGATCCCAGTTTACAGTTTGTGAGACTGATTCCCCGTTTACAGTTTGTGAGACTGATTCCCAGTTTACAATTTGTGAGACTGATTCCAGTTTACAGTTTGTGAGACTGATTCCAGTTTACAGTTTGTGAGACTGATTCCAGTTTACAGTTTGTGAGACTGATTCCAGTTTACAGTTTGTGAGACTGATTCCAGTTTACAGTTTGTGAGACTGATCCCAGTTTACAGTTTGTGAGACTGATTCCAGTTTAAAGTTTGTGAGACTTATTCCAGTTTACAGTTTGTGAGACTGATTCCAGTTTACAGTTTGTGAGACTGATTCCAGTTTAAAGTTTGTGAGACTTATTCCAGTTTACAGTTTGTGAGACTGATTCCAGTTTACAGTTTGTGAGACTGATTCCAGTTTACACTTTGTGAGACTTATTCCAGTTTACAGTTTGTGAGACTGATTCCAGTTTACAGTTTGTGAAACTGATTCCAGTTTACAGTTTGTGAGACTGATTCCACTTTACAGTTTGTGATCTGATTCCAGTTTACAGTTTGTGAGACTGATTCCAGTTTACAGTTTGTGAGACTGATTCCAGTTCTCAGTTTTTGAGACTGATTCCACTTTACATTTTGTGAGACTTATTCCCAGTTTACAGTTTGTGAGACTGATTCCAGTTTACAGTTTGTGAGACTGATTCCAGTTTACTGTTTGTGAGACTGATTCCCAGTTTACTGTTTGTGAGACTGATTCCAGTTTACAGTTTGAGACTGATTCCAGTTTACAGTTTGTGAGACTGATTCCAGTTTACTGTTTGTGAGACTGATTCCAGTTTACAGTTTGTGAGACTGATTCCAGTTTACAGTTTGTGAGACTGATTCCAGTTTACAGTTTGTGAGACTGATTCCCAGTTTACTGTTTGTGAGACTGATTCCAGTTTACAGTTTGTGAGACTGATTCCAGTTTACAGTTTGTGAGACTGATTCCAGTTTACAGTTCGTGAGACTGATTCCAGTTTACAGTTTGTGAGACTGATTCCAGTTTACAGTTTGTGAGACTGATTCCAGTTTACAGTTTGTGAGACTGATTCCAGTTTACAGTTTGTGAGACTGATTCCAGTTTACAGTTTGTGAGACTGATTCCAGTTTACAGTTTGTGAGACTGATTCCCAGTTTACAGTTTGTGAAACTGATTCCAGTTTACAGTTTGTGAGACTGATCCCCAGTTTACAGTTTGTGAGACTGATTCCAGTTTACAGTTTGTGAGACTGATTCCAGTTTACAGTTTGTGAGACTGATTCCCAGTTTACAGTTTGTGAGACTGATTCCCAGTTTACAGTTTGTGAGACTGATTCCAGTTTACAGTTTGTCAGACTGATTCCAGTTTACAGTCTGTGAGACTGATTCCCAGTTTACAGTTTGTGAGACTGATTCCAGTTTACAGTTTGTCAGACTGATTCCAGTTTACAGTCTGAGACTGATTCCAGTTTACAGTTTGTGAGACTGATTCCAGTTTACAGTTTATGAGACTGATTCCAGTTTACAGTTTGTCAGACTGATTCCAGTTTACAGTTTGTGAGACTGATTCCAGTTTACAGTTTGTGAGACTGATTCCCAGTTTACAGTTTGTGAAACTGATTCCAGTTTACAGTCTGTGAGACTGATTCCCAGTTTACAGTTTGTGAGACTGATTCCAGTTTACAGTTTGTGAGACTGATTCCCAGTTTACAGTTTGTGAGACTGATTCCAGTTTTCAGTTTGTCAGACTGATTCCAGTTTACAGTCTGTGAGACTGATTCCAGTTTCCAGTTTGTGAGACTGATTCCAGTTTCCAGTTTGTGAGACTGATTCCCAAGTTACAGTTTGTGAGAATGATTCCAGTTTACAGTTTGTGAGACTGATTCCAGTTTACAGTTTGTGAGACTGATTCCAGTTTACAGTTTGTGAGACTGATTCCAGTTTACAATTTGTGAGACTGATTCCAGTTTACAGTTTGTGAGACTGATTCCAGTTTACAGTTTGTGAGACTGATTCCAGTTTACAATTTGTGAGACTGATTCCCAGTTTACAGTTTGTGAGACTGATTCCAGTTTACAGTTTGTGAGACTGATTCCAGTTTACAGTTTGTGAGACTGATTCCAGTTTACAGTTTGTGAGACTGATTCCAGTTTACAGTTTGAGATTGATTCCAATTTACAGTTTGTGAGACTGATTCCCAGTTTACAGTTTGTGAGACTGATTCCAGTTTACAGTTTGTGAGACTGATTCCAGTTTACAGTTTGTGAGACTGATTCCAGTTTACAGTTTGTGAGACTGATTCCAGTTTACAGTTTGTGAGACTGATTCCAGTTTACAGTTTGTGAGACTGATTCCAGTTTACAGTTTGTGAGACTGATTCCAGTTTACAGTTTGTGAGACTGTTTCCAGTTTACAGTTTGTGAGACTGATTCCAGTTTACAGATTGTGAGACTGATTCCAGTTTACAGTTTGTGAGACTGATTCCAGTTTACAGTTTGTGAGACTGATTCCAGTTTACAGTTTGTGAGACTGATTCCAGTTTACAGTTTGAGATTGATTCCAATTTACAGTTTGTGAGACTGATTCCCAGTTTACAGTTTGTGAGACTGATTCCAGTTTACAGTTTGTGAGACTGATTCCAGTTTACAGTTTGTGAGACTGATTCCCAGTTTACAGTTTGTGAGACTGATTCCAGTTTACAGTTTGTGAGACTGATTCCAGTTTTCAGTTTGTGAGACTGATTCCAGTTTACAGTTTGTGAGACTGATTCCAGTTTACAGTTTGTGAGACTGATTCCAGTTTACAGTTTGTGAGACTGATTCCAGTTTACAGTTTGTGAGACTGATTCCAGTTTACAATTTGTGAGACTGATTCCCAGTTTACAGTTTGTGAGACTGATTCCAGTTTACAGTTTGTGAGACTGATTCCAGTTTACAGTTTGTGAGACTGATTCCAGTTTACAGTTTGTGAGACTGATTCCAGTTTACAGTTTGAGATTGATTCCAATTTACAGTTTGTGAGACTGATTCCCAGTTTACAGTTTGTAAGACTGATTCCAGTTTACAGTTTGTGAGACTGATTCCAGTTTACAGTTTGTGAGACTGATTCCAGTTTACAGTTTGTGAGACTGATTCCAGTTTACAGTTTGTGAGACTGATTCCAGTTTACAGTTTGTGAGACTGATTCCAGTTTACAGTTTGTGAGACTGATTCCAGTTTACAGTTTGTGAGACTGTTTCCAGTTTACAGTTTGTGAGACTGATTCCAGTTTACAGATTGTGAGACTGATTCCAGTTTACAGTTTGTGAGACTGATTCCAGTTTACAGTTTGTGAGACTGATTCCAGTTTACAGTTTGTGAGACTGATTCCAGTTTACAGTTTGAGATTGATTCCAATTTACAGTTTGTGAGACTGATTCCCAGTTTACAGTTTGTGAGACTGATTCCAGTTTACAGTTTGTGAGACTGATTCCAGTTTACAGTTTGTGAGACTGATTCCCAGTTTACAGTTTGTGAGACTGATTCCAGTTTACAGTTTGTGAGACTGATTCCAGTTTTCAGTTTGTGAGACTGATTCCAGTTTACAGTTTGTGAGACTGATTCCAGTTTACAGTTTGTGAGACTGATTCCCGTTTACAGTTTGTGAGACTGATTCCCGTTTACAGTTTGTGAGACTGATTCCAGTTTACAGTTTGTGAGACTGATTCCAGTTTACAGTTTGTGAGACTGATTCCAGTTTACAGTTTGTGAGACTGATTCCAGTTTACAGTTTGTGAGACTGATTCCAGTTTACAGTTTGTGAGACTGTTTCCAGTTTACAGTTTGTGAGACTGATTCCAGTTTACAGTTTGAGACTGATTCCAGTTTACAGTTTGTGAGACTGATTCCAGTTTACAGTTTGAGACTGATTCCAGTTTACAGTTTGTGAGACTGATTCCAGTTTACAGTTTGTGAGACTGATTCCAGTTTACAGTTTGTGAGACTGATTCCCGTTTACAGTTTGTGAGACTGATTCCAGTTTACAGTTTGTGAGACTGATTCCAGTTTACAGTTTGTGAGACTGATTCCAGTTTACAGTTTGTGAGACTGATTCCAGTTTACAGTTTGTGAGACTGATTCCAGTTTACAGTTTGTGAGACTGATTCCAGTTTACAGTTTGTGAGACTGATTCCAGTTTACAGTTTGTGAGACTGATTCCCAGTTTACAGTTTGTGAGACTGATTCCAGTTTACAGTTTGTGAGACTGATTCCAGTTTACAGTTTGTGAGACTGTTTCCCAGTTTACAGTTTGTGAGATTGATTCCAGTTTACAGTTTGTGAGACTGATTCCTGTTTACAAGTTGTGGGATGGATTCCCAGTTTTGCCAATTGCTCTGGCCACAAGCTTCCAATCCTCCTTAGATATGGGAGTGGTGCTGGAGGACGGGGGGATTGCAAATGTTACACCCCTGTTCAAAAAAGGGGAGAGGGATAAACCATCATGCCAAACACTAAAGACACTTCTGGCTGGTAAATCTGCACAGCATTGCCCCCTAGACTTTGTTTCTTCTTTGATGTTGTACAGTTCCTTTCTTTCACACTTGGCCTGTTGCTCTCTCTGTGCCCGCACTAATGTACGTTTATAAATACAACTGAGTCATGAACAGATTTAATCCCATCATATCTTTTGTATCTTAATATTTGTTGTTCAAATACAATAGAAATGATCTGTTGGTCTGTGGAGCTAAACCTCAACTATGCTGTGGTTTAAATGACACCACACAGTGCTGCTCTCTGAGTCTCTGTATGTTTGTATTTAGACTGAGGGGCAGTAATCTTACCGATCAAGGAGTGAAACTACTGTCAGGTACATTGAGGAGGCTGGTGTGCCGAATACAGACACTGGAGTAAGTGATACAGTGTGTATATTTTCTCTGCGTGTGCGCATGTGAGTCGAGAGGTGTTTGTGTCCATATGAAGCCACTGTTCCAATTTTAACATACTCCCCACTTCACTCTGTTATTCCCAGCTTGTGTTCCAGTGGTATCTTCCACACAGATGTACAGCATCTTGCGAAGGGTCTCATCGGCAACTCGTCACTGTTACAGCTCTACCTGAATCAGACTAAACTGGGAGACACTGGAGTGAAAGACCTGTGTGTGGCCCTGAGCAGCCCGCACTGTCAAATACAGATCCTGGAGTAAGTTAAAGTGCCTTTGTATCCCTGTGTGCAGAGACATGTGCTGATACAGTGACTGTTAACGCTGCTCTTTTTCCTCACCAGACTCTCTGATAATCTGATTCGAGGTGCAGTCGTTGATCAACTCACTTCCATCCTCAGTCACAACCGATCATTGACTTGCTTAAAGCTGAATAATAACAAGCTCGGAGACCTGGGACTCAAACTGCTGACTGCTGCACTGACTCAGCAGGTCTGCCCAATCCAAACGCTGGAGTGAGTAAAATGTGTGTGAGTGGGAGATCTCAGACTGCAAGTGTGTCGCATTCTGATTCCACCTTACTGACATTCTCTCTCTTTCTCTGCCACCATCTGTCTAAGTTGCCTGTTCATACAGCTCGTTCGCCTGTTATTTTACCTGGTTATTTCTGATCCGTGCAGACTGGAGGGCAACGGGATCACAGACAGCTACACAGAGGAACTCGCCGTGACTCCCGTTACAAACAGGTCCCTGATGAAGCTGAGCCTGTCCAACAATTCGCTCACAGACCAGTCGGTTAATGCTCTTGGGTACCTGATCCGGAGCCACATTTGCCTCCAGGAGATCCGGTGAGTGTACCTGTGTTCAAGGGGTGATGGTATAGAATCATCGAATGGTTACAGCACAGAAGGAGGCCATTCGGCCCGTCGAGCCCGTGCCGGCTCTCTGCAAGAGCACCTCAGCTAGTCCCACTCACCCGCCCTTTCCCTGTAGCCCTGCAAAATTTTCCCCTCAGGTAATTACCCAATTCCCTTTTGAAAGCTATGATTGAGTCTGCCTCCGCCACCCTTTCCTGCAGTGCATTCCGGATCATAACCATTCGCTGCGTAAAAAAGTTTTCCCTCATGTCGCCTTTGGTTCTTCTGCCAATCACCTTAAACCTGTGCCCTCTGGTTCTCGACCCTTCCGCCAATGGGAACAGTTTCTCTCTATCTACTCTGTCTTGCAGGTGCGTTTAATGTATTCCTTCCTCTCCCTCCCCATTGACCAACTGATAGAAAGAACCCGCATTTTTACAGCCGCTGATCAGATCTCCGAGAAACGCCTCAATGCACACAGCAAGATCCCACGAACCGCAATGGGATAAATCACCTGTTTATCTTGTTTTGGTGGTGCTCGTTGAGGAAGGAGTTTGGTCCAGGCCACCAGGAGAACTTCCTGCTCTTCTTCCGATAGTGCCATAGGATCTTCAACATCCACCTGAACAGACAGATCAGGCAGTGCCTTAATACCCCATCCAAAGGTTGGCACCTCTGACAGTGCAGCACTCCTTCAGACCTGCACTGGTGTGTCAGCACAGGGGTTGTGCTCAAACCCCGGGGGGTGAGGCTTCGACCATGAACTTATGGCAATAAAAAAGACTTTAACGATCAACGCGACTGTCCATTTTTGATAGATCTTAACCCATCCTGCCCACCATCTCGCTATATCTACACCCCTTTCTCTCTTTGCAAAACTCACGGGGCCAGATTTTCCTGAGGAAGTGAATCAAACGTAGTCTGCCGTCAGTCAGACTTGTCCTTACACATTTTAAGTTTTTCATTTGTTTGCGTGGCTGAAAGTGCGAGCTGATAATGGTACAGCGAGGGAAACAGGGCCTCCGGGCCCCGCGCGAACAGGGCAAGCAGTTCAGAGACGATTCACTAGGTTAATTCCGGAGATGAGGGGTTGACTTATGAGGAATGGTTGAGCAGGCTGGGCCTCTACTCATTGGAGTTTAGAAGAATGAGAGGTGATCTTTTTGAAACATATAAGATACTGAGGGGGCTCGACAAGGTAGATGCAGAGATGATGTTTCCCCTCGTGGGGAAACCTAGAACTCGGGGGCATAGTCTCAGAATAAAGGGTCGCCCTTTTAGAACTGAGATGAGGAGGAATTTCTTCTCTCAGAGGGTCGTGAATCTGTGGAATTCTCTGCCCCAGAGAGCTGTGGAGGCTGGGTCATTAAATACATTTAAGGTGGAGATAGACAGATTTTTGCAAGATAAGGGAGTGAAGGGTTATGGGGAGCGGGCTGGGAAGTGGCTTTGAGCCCAAGATCAGCCCTGATCTTATTGAATGGTGGAGCAGGCTCGAGGGGCCAAGTGGCCTATTCCTGATCCTATTTCTTATGTTCTTATGTATAAGCAACTGTGCATCTCCTTAACCAATCAGATGGAAGGGTTGTGAAATGAACAGCCCAAGGACTGAGCAGGAAGTGTAAATTAGAGTGGGTAAATTCAATGTCAAATCAGGCACAGAACGAGAAATAAAGAGAGGGAAAGAAAGATTGGATGGCGAGAGGAAAAAAGAGATGGAAAAGAAAATAAAAAAAAAATCAATTTTACATTTTAAAAATCTCCAACGATTAATACCTGAAGTAATGAGACTCCATGCCTGTAACAGTTAATGTTTTCAGTGCCGGAGAGGTTAATTGGCAGTAATTAACACTTCTCACATTGTTGAAAGAGTACTTCGACTCGAAACGAGAAGACTTCACTTTGTGTGGCGAGTTGAGTCCGTATCCACCGCGGAACTGCAGCAATTTCACGCCATTCAATGCGTTTCAGTGGCGAGGCAGACAGCGAGATGGCGTTTTCGTTCAGCTAACGGTGGAGCGCCGCAACTCGGACAGCAGCGTTTGGGCATCTGCGCTTAACCGGCTATCTGCCCCTCGCCTGAAGATGCTGCAATCATTAGTCTCCCCATTATTTTGACAGCAAAATCCGGCCCATTGAATTCCCGTGCAGCCCACTTTTAATCTCTTCACTTCAGTGGCCCTCCCTCCATCAATCCATTACTTCCCCGTGGGTTTGAATGAATGCTTAAGCTGCACATTTAGACAAGCACAATCCGCTCGATTGCTGCGCCCGCCCGGTTATGTTGGGCCTGTTGTCCATGTCCTTGGGGTAAATTTTCCTGTTCTGTGGTCTGGGCACAGGCCAGGAGCCTGTACTGGGACCGAGTGTCTCCTCAGCCTCTGATTTACGGATCATTAAAAGCAAAGAACTCTCCTCTACCTACCTCTGTTGTGTGAATACCTTCTGTTGGAAGATTAACCTGTGACATACATTTAAAACCCCTGTGTTTCAGGCTGCAGGGAAACAAGTTCAGTCGCGATGGAGCGGGCTCTCTCCAGTCGCTGAGTAATCACAGAGCCGGACTGTGTGTGGAAGTGTAAACAACAATGCTCAGTGAAGGATCTGGGACATCAGCCTGATTACAGACTGAGGATTAACATCAATCAACTCATGACCGAGAAAGGACCCGTCAGGACTACAATCGCTGCCTGCTTCATATTTGTGTACTTTGATATTCACAAAGCTAGACCGAGTGGGATCAACAAGGTCGTAAAACATGTACTAGGTGTCGGATAGCTGTTTGTAGTCACGTAGGCAAAAGAAGGAAAAGTGTATAAATATACGGATATTGAACACTGAAGGCAGCTCGAACCAGAGGTGAAGGAGCTTCAGTCAACAGAACACAGCAAGAAATCAGAGAAGCGAGCTTCAGTCAACAGAGAACAGCAAGAGGATAAAGAGACCGCGCCACAGTCGCTCGGAAGGAACGCCGAGGCTCAAAAGAACAAGACTGTGACTATCTCCTTGTTAAGTATCACTTCTTTGTACTGGATGTTGTGTCGAAGTCTCGACTCCGAGTGCGACTCTGAAACAAACTGTACCGTCAGATAAACAAAGCTTTATTCTTTTACTTGCGCATTGGGAGCGAGAGTCCTGTGTCAATAGCCAGGCTCACACTCCAAAGAACATTAGCGAATGCAGCATATTTATACACTAAAACAGGCAAGCGTTCCATAACATAGAAACATAGAAGATAGGAGCAGGATTAGGCCATTCAGCCCCTCGATCCTGCTCCGCCATTCAATGAGATCATGGCTGATCATCCAAACACAGTACCCTGTACCTGCCTTCTCTCCATATCCCTTGAGCCCTTTAGTTTTAAGAAATATATCTAGCTCCTTCTTGAATATATTTAATGAATTGGCCTCTACTGCCTTCTGTGGTAGAGAATTCCACAGGTTCATCACTCTCTGGGTGAAGAAATTCCTCCTCATCTCAGTCCTAAATGGCTTACCCCTTATCCTTAGACTGTGACCCCTGGTTCTGGACTCCCCGGCCATCGGGAACATCCTTCCTGCATCAAGTCTGTCTAGTCCTGTTAGAATTTTATACATTTCAATGAGATCCCCTCTCATTCTTCTAAACTCCAGTGAGTATAAGCCCAATCGACCCAATCTCTCCTCATACGCTATTCCTGCCATCTCGGGTATCAGCCTGGTGAATCTTCGCTGCACTCCCTCCATGGCAAGAACATCCTTCCTCAGATAAGGCGACCAAAACTGCACACAATACTCAAGATGTGGTCTCACCAAGGCCCTGTACAACTGCAGCAAGACATCCTTGGTCCTGTACTCGAACCCTTTCGCTACGAAGGCCAACATACCATTTGCCTTCTTAACCGCCTGCTGCACCTGCATGCTTCCCTTCAGCGATTGGACACCCAGGTCTCGTTGCACTTCCCCTTCTCCCAATCTATTGCCATTCAGATAATAATCTGCCTTCCTGTTTTTGACACCAAAGTGGATAACCTCGCATTTATCCACATTATATTGCATCTGCCATGCTTCTGCCCAAACACCCAACCTGTCCAAATCATACTAGAGTTTCTCGGCATCCTCCTCGCGGCACACACTCCCACCCAGCTTTGTGTCGTCTGCAAACTTGGAGATATTACATCCAATTCCATCGTCCAGATCATTAATATATATTGTGAATAGCTGGGGTCCTAGGACCGATCCCTGCGGTACCCCACTAGTCACCGCCTGCCACTCGGAAAAAGACCCATTTATTCCAACTCTTTGCTTTCTGTCTGCCAACCAGTTCTCTATCCAAGTCAATACCTTGCCCCCAATCCCATGTGCCTTAACTTTACACGCTAATCTCTTATGCGGGACCTTATCGAAAGCCTTCTGAAAGTCCAAATACACCACTGGTTCTCCCTTATCCATTTTACCAGTTAGATCCTCAAAAAATTCCAGTAGATTAGTCAAGCACGATTTGCCTTTTGTAAATCCATGTTGACTTTGTCCGATCCTGCCACTGTTTTCCAAGTGCTCTGCTATTACATCCTTTATAATGGACTCTAGCATTTTCCCCACTATCGATGTCAGGCTTACAGGTCTATCATTCCCTGTTCTCTCTATGCCACCTTTTTTGAATAGTGGGGTAACATTAGCTACCCTCCAATCCATGGGTACTGTTCCAGAGTCTATTGAATTTTGGAAGATGACCAGCAATGCATCTACTATTTCTAGGGCCACTTCCTTTTGTACCCTATGATGTAAATTATCAGGCCCTGGGGATTTATCGGCCTTCAATCCCGTCAATTTCCCTAACACTATTTCCCTACAAATACTGATTTCTTTCAGTTCCTCCTTCTCATTAGACCCTGTGTTCCCCGACATCTCTGGGAGGTTATTTGTGTCCTCCTTTGTGAAGACAGAACCAAAGTATGTATTTAATCACGTGTAATGGTATTGTATCATCTTAAACGAATTAAGAGTTTAAACAATGACACTCAAGGTCAGCAGGACAGAAATGTCTTCAGTCAAGGTAAGTTAATCATATTCTGTCAGGAGGCTTTGTCTGAGTCTTGTTACCAAAAGGATGATTAACTCACTCATGTCTGATTATCATGTTTGTACAGTGGAGAACACCAGTTCTATATGATCATGTATAAAAGTAACTAGTCAACTCTGTACAAACCTATTTCAGTATTCATGCAGATAAAGAGAAACGACATTGACCTTTAACAGAATTGTTTTTCATTCTTTGGCCAGATGTCGTTATGTTAGTTGCTGCTGACTCGACTTTTTAGTCCACAGGCAATGGTACACGATACATTAGATGTCAAGTATCCCATCATGCACTAGTAAGGGCAAAATCATATTTCCACATTCCCTCCTTTTGTCCTTATCAAGGACAACCTATTCTAGCAAGATTGCATTTAATCTTTCCCTCTCTTCATCAAATGGGTCCTTAACCTGTACCTGCATCATCACTTTGACTGGTTCTGCATTCATGATCATCCGTCCCAATTGATTGCAACAACAATTCAGTAGTGCTAACATGGCGCATAACAGAATCGCTGTTACCACTATAATTATATGCCATATACAAAAATGTATTTATATATAATTCGGGCATTGCAGGTATTATAAGTGTCCCAAGGAAACATAGTCCTAATGTCCAGTTCCATTTACTGATGGGGTTGGTGATTCCTTTTCCTTGTTTTCTGGAGCTCTTTTGCAGTGGGAGGCGTGGATCCATGTTGTTCTCTCTTTCACCTTTACAGCAGTATCAGTTGCTCGGAGTACTTGGTACGGACCTTCAAATCTGGGTTGGAGACCGTTCTTTCTCTTGAATACTTTCACGTATACGTTGTCTCCTGGTTCTAGGTTGTGGCACCTTCCTTCAGCTGTTTCAACCTGGGCTTGCTTGACCTGTTGGTGGAAACTGGAAATACACTTAGTTAAGGCAATGCAATAATTCAACATATTTTCATCCATCTTGTGAATGTCCATCTGCCTGGTAGTGAAGGGTGCAGAAAATGGCAGTCTCTGAGGTCGTCCCATGACGACTTCATGTGGTGACAGTCCTGTTGTTCTGTTTGTTGTTGATCGCATTACCATCAATGCCAAGGGTAACAGTTCGACCCATTTAAGTCCCGTCTCGCTGCAGAGTTTGGAAAGTTTGTTTTTCATCTTATATCTTATACCATTATATCTTTCTACCAGTCCCGCTGACTGTGGATGATAGCTGCAGTGGAAGTGTTGGTTGATCTGTAAAGTTACACATTTCTCGCACGACTGTTCCAGTAAAATGTGATCCATTGTCACTTGAAAGTCGTGCAGGTATACCAAATCGTGGTACAATTTATTTTAATAAACCTTTTGCAACAGTAACTGCATCATTCTTTTTACAAGGAAAGGCTTCAATCCATCGTGAAAACACATCTACAATAACTAATGCATACTTAAATCCTAAACATACCGGTAATTCAATAAAATCCATCTGTAAATAGACAAAGGGTCCTGTTGGATTTGGGTGGGAGGCAGCCTGTACCTTTTCCGTTTTACCTGGGTTCGTTGTTTGGCAGGTAATGCATTGTTCGCTAATTTGTTTTGTAATTGCCGAAATGCCTGGTGAATACCAAGTTTGTGTGATATAGTCTGCCATCCCCCCTTTGCCCGCACGTGTGAACATGTGGACACATCAGGCAATCCATGGGAGTATTGACTTGGGAGCCACCATGCGGCCGTCATGGTAGACCCATACTCCTTCAGGTGATTTAAAACAAGAATCATTCACCCAAGCTAACACTTTGTCCGGACTGGCCTGTAATTGATAGGCCAAGACATCATCAATTGTGGGTGGGGGATTGTCTGGATCTTGATTTCTAAGAACATATGCAGACACTTGTGGCCCTGTATTGGATAGAGCAGCAGCCTTAGCTGCTCGATCCGCCCTATCATTACCCAAAGGAGCCTGGTCTTGATTGCCTGTATGTGCTTTGCATTTAATAACAGCAATTCTTGTAGGACACTGGCGAGCCTTTAAAAGGTTATTAATTTGTTCAGCATTTTTTAAGCTGTAGATCCTGATGAAGTCAGGAATCCTCTAAGTTTCCAAATTTGACCATAATCATGAGTGACTCCAAATGCATACCGAGAGTCAGTATAAATATTCACTGATTTTCCTGTAGCTAAAATGCATGCTCTTGTAAGGGCAAACAGTTCTGCTTGTTGTGCTGAAAAGGAAGATGGTAGTGAACATGCTTCGATAATTGAATGATCATCAGAAATGGCATATGCACTTTTTGGCGAGCCCTTTTCGTCTCTGAGGGCTGATCCACCCACTAAAATATAAAATCGCTATTGTCCAGAGGGGTTTCTACAATGTCTATACGAGGCTTAGTGATAAGCTGAGTCACTGATTCACAACAATGTGGTGTTCCTTCCTCAATGGTGGGAAGCAAGGTGGCTGGGCTTGGGACCACCAGGTAGGCAGGGAGAACAGATTCGTCAACTGCTCTTAGGTCTTGAACCAATCTCTTTCTTTCTTTTGAACAGGACGGATAGGAGTGTTGCAAGGGCTCTGGGTTGGAACCAAGATTGCTTGTTCCAAGAGAGTCAATTACGGGTTGAATGCCAGTCTCTGCAACTGCGGAGAGCGGGTATTGCACCCTTCGTGGCAGTGGGACAGACGGTTTAAGTGTCACCTTGTAAGGGTGGGCTGTTAACATTTTGCCCACCTCATTCGGGTGGCTGGACCATACCTGGAGAGGAATTTGATCAAGTAGCCTTTCAGTTTCGGGTAATAGCGGAAATATTGGTGTGACAAATTGGCCCAAAAATTAGACCTAATACGCGAGAGTACGCACTGTGTACTCTCGCGTATTAGGTCTCCAATTGCCGGTTTCCTGCATGCACTGCGCATGCGCGTGAAACCGGCACTTCATGAATTCAAAAGGGGGCGGTTCCTAAGTGAACCACGTGCGCGCTACAGGCTGTGCGCACGCAGTGCACTTAGTTTTTTTTCCAGCTTTGAACGCGCAGGTAAGTGGTTAAGATTTTACACAAAGAAAGCAGGCGTAGGACCCCCTTTTAACAAGGAAAGTAGTTAATTAAGTGTTATTTTAAATTTTTTTCAACAGGTTTATCTTTTTTAGAGACTTTAAAGAAAGGTAAGTTTATTTTTATAACTTTTAAAAAGATTTTAAATTTTTTCAAAAATTAAATTTTTTGTTTAAAGTGGTTAATTTATTTAACTATACTTATTTTATTAATGTGATGGCTTTTAAAAAAAAATTAATTGAGGTTTAGCTGTTCTTTTGGGGGGGGGGTGTAGTATTCATAGCTTTGACAGCTCTTCCTGTCAAAACTATGAATGAAAGATGGTGTGCTGCCATTGGCTCTAACTGAATCACGTGATCCCAGAGCGCGCACGAACTAATTGCGCCTCTGGGATACGCACACACTGCACGGTTGCATGTGGGAGAGGCTTTGAAACTAAAGTTCGTGTGGGCCCGGAGCAAAAAGGTAGGCGCGGAGTGCGATATCGCGGGGAATCCTTACCCCCACAGGAACCCTCACTGTTTAATTTCTGGGCCTATATTTCTTGCCTCAAATGTCCCTTGGAATTCCATTTCTTCCCGCAACTCTATTCCATATCCTTGATGATTAACATACTGTACTAGAGTGCCCTGGCTTATTCTCCACTCCTGTTGAACTGCAGCTTTCGATAGGCGTAGGACCATCTGTCCTAGATCAGAAGGTTTGAATGCATGTGCCACTGCTAGTGTACAGTGTGGCTTAGAGTCTCTTACCCTGAATAATTCCCATGCTGTTTGGATCAACAAGATTGGTGACGCTATTCCTTCTTGCCCAATTAAAATTCTTCGGATTTTAAATGAATATATCTGATGCAGAAAGGTCTTGTAATTAATTGCCACTTCTCGGTCTTCTCCCGTTTTGTCATAATAGGCTGTACAGTGCAATTTATCATGCCAACGTCCCAAATTTAACTGCTTCTGGTATTCTGATACTGATCTTGTGACATACTGCAATGCTCCCACAGCCATCAGTAATTGTTTACTGAGGTTGTCATCATGATTAGTCCAACAATACAAAATAGGAGAATTGTGGACCTGCAATGGGTACATCCCGCATCTGTCAATTGGAACATGTACCTTCAGTCCTGTTTCCACACATGATATCACTGCTTTCATTTTACACAACACATCTCTTCCTAATAAGTTGATGGGAACGTCTTCAGATAATAAGAATGCATGCTGTTCATGGAAGTCTTTCATCTGTACATCCAATGGAGTGGACCATACCATAGTCTGGGTTGTTCCCGAAAGCCCTACACACTTGACACTCTGATTGGTACAAGGTGCTCCTATTGCATATTGTTTAGTCAGGACCGAATTAGTTGCTCCAGTGTCTACCAAAAATGGAACTTGTGTTTCAATTTATAAATGGCTCCTCTTTAGAATTTAATGATACTGCAGGCAATTGTACCACGGCTTGCTGTTCCTGGGCAATGTCTGGGGTGGGCTCTAAGTAACGTCATGCTGAACAATTTGGATTTTGTCCAAACTGTTCGTTTGGGCCACTTTGATTTCCCCAGGGATTGCTAGTTGTCCAATCAGACTGTGGATGAGTGTGAACCTGGGCTTGGGTATTTCTGTTTCCAGATAAATTTTGTGGAGCCTGCCAACCCTGATTTTGTTGGCGGGGTAATTGTGGGCAATTGGAATTCCAATGGCCTACTTGTCCGAATGAAAACACGCTGAATTTCTTCTTTAACTTTTCCTGTCTCATTACCATTTGTTTAACTTTTTGTTGTTTATTCTGTTCTTGATTAGTCTCCTCCCTCTTTTTATTATGTTTACTAACTTCTATATTTCGCTCGCGTCGCCTCTCTGCTTCCTTTTTCAAATTTACTTTTTTTTTTCCTTTTCTAGTTGGGTCCCTTTTTATGAGGCATTCCTCTAGACAGGCAATTCTGTCTATGTTAAAGGTCATGATGCGGAGATGCCGGTGTTGGACTGGCGTGGACAAAATTGAGAGGTCGCTCAACACCAGGTTATAGTCCAACAGTTTTATTTGAAATCACAAGCTTTCGGAGCTATCGATTGCTCCTTCCTCAGGTGAAGTAAATTAGATACAGAATCGCCAAAGCATATATAGATAGAAAACAAAGCATGTGTACTTTACAATTGCAGACCACTAAATTAAATCATCCTGACTATCTGCCGAGGTGTGATAAAGTTAATTAAGTCAGCCAGGAAGGTACCACATCAAAGACATAGCAAGATACAACTGAGACAATGAGGTGTAGTCGCAGGGGTTCTAACGTGTCAAAAGCTGCCGTCTGTATGTAAAACGAAAAGCTTTAAAAAAATTTTACTTTTTTACTGGGAAAATTTTTACTTTTTTTTACTGGGAATCACATCTGTGAACAAGCTAACGACGACTCGAGTCCGGATCACGTCATGTATCGTGACATAAACCCAAGATCCCGATTGAGACCGTCTTCATGAGTGCGGAACTTGGC
The DNA here is from genome assembly GCA_030390025.1 of Squalus acanthias. Classification (NCBI taxonomy): domain Eukaryota; kingdom Metazoa; phylum Chordata; class Chondrichthyes; order Squaliformes; family Squalidae; genus Squalus; species Squalus acanthias. The sequence goes on from JASTWF010000079.1 coordinate 46,809, forward strand.
TATCAGTTTCTGCTCGATGATTTTGCGTTGTCGTGTGTTTCTAAGGTTGCCTTGGAGAACGCTTACCCGCAGATCCGAGGCTGAATGTCCTTGACTGCTGAAGTGTTCCCCGACTGGGAGGTAACAATCCTGCCTGGCGATTGTTGCGCGGTGCTCGTTCATACGTTGTCTCAGTGTCTGCATGGTCTCGCCGATGTACCATGCCGCGGTGCATTCTTTCCTGCAACGTATGAGGTAGACAACGTTGGCCGAGTCACATGAGTATGTACCATGTACCTGGTGGGTAGTGTCCTCACGTGTGATGGTGGTATCTGTGTTGATGATCTGGCATGTCTTGCAGAGTTTGCCATGGCAGGGTTGTGTGGTGTCGTGGTCGCTGTTATCCTGAAAGCTGGGTAATTTGCTGCGAACGATGGTACTTCTGAGGTTAGGCGGCTGTTTGAAGGCAAGTAGTGGAGGCGTGGGGATGGCCTTAGCGAGGTGTTTGTCGTCATCGATGACATGTTGAAGGCTGCGAAGAACATGGCGTAGTTTCTCCGCTCCGGGGAAGTACTGGACGACGTAGGGTACCCTGTTGGTTGTGTCCCGTGTTTGCCTTCTGAGGAGGTCTATGCGATTTTTCGCGGTGGCCCGTCGGAACTGTCGATCGATGAGTCGAGCGTCATATCCCGTTCTTACGAGGGCGTTTTTCAGCGTCCGTAGGTGTCCATCGCGTTCCTCCTCGTCTGAGCAGATCCTGTGTATTCGCAGGGCTTGTCCATAGGGGATGGCTTCTTTAACATGGTTAGGGTGGAAGCTGGAGAAGTGGAGCATCGTGAGGTTGTCCAGGTACATGGTACATACTCATGTGACTCGGCCAACGTTGTCTACCTCATACGTTGCAGGAAAGAATGCACCGCGGCATGGTACATCGGCGAGACCATGCAGACACTGAGACAACGTATGAACGAGCACCGCGCAACAATCGCCAGGCAGGATTGTTACCTCCCAGTCGGGGAACACTTCAGCAGTCAAGGACATTCAGCCTCGGATCTGCGGGTAAGCGTTCTCCAAGGCAACCTTAGAAACACACGACAACGCAAAATCATCGAGCAGAAACTGATAGCCAAGTTCCGCACTCATGAAGACGGTCTCAATCGGGATCTTGGGTTTATGTCACGATACATGACGTGATCCGGACTCGAGTCGTCGTTAGCTTGTTCACAGATGTGATTCCCAGTAAAAAAAAGTAAAAATTTTCCCAGTAAAAAAGTAAATTTTTTTTAAAGCTTTTCGTTTTACATACAGACGGCAGCTTTTGACACGTTAGAACCCCTGCGACTACACCTCATTGTCTCAGTTGTATCTTGCTATGTCTTTGATGTGGTACCTTCCTGGCTGACTTAATTAACTTTATCACACCTCGGCAGATAGTCAGGATGATTTAATTTAGTGGTCTGCAATTGTAAAGTACACATGCTTTGTTTTCTATCTATATATGCTTTGGCGATTCTGTATCTAATTTACTTCACCTGAGGAAGGAGCAATCGATAGCTCCGAAAGCTTGTGATTTCAAATAAAACTGGTGTTGTGCGACCTCTCAATTATGTTAAAGGTGCCATCTGGTGGAAATGGGTATTTCTCATTTCGGGTCCATCTGGACCACCTTGGCAGGTCATTGATTGAAACTTGACCGCAATTTAAAAAAATATAACAAGCAGGGGTGCCTTTCTCTGGGATTTTACTAGATTTGGCGCCCATTTTTTTTTTTTACTTAATTGGGACTTTCCGGTTGGTTAGTCTCAACGAGGCATAATTTCTCTGGATCGCAATAACCCGTTTCCCCCTTGCGATTTTTGCAACCAAGTTGCTGTAAGAGACGAAAAGAAACACGTGCGAACAATAACAAGACTAATAATAACTGACGCTACAGACCACACAGGTAAACAACTTAAGTAGCTCCTTAAAATCTTATACTGTATAATAAACAATAAACAAATCTCAGTCTGTGTTGTTCGCCACTGCAGAACCGAGTCCTTATACTTTAACGAAATCTCTGAAGGTCTCCTGCCTTCTGCCGCAAGACTTTCTCTCCGGCTTTTTAATCTCCGGGGACTCACCCCTACTATAGTCTCAACTTAATCTCCGGGGGACTCACCCCTACTATAGACTTAACTTAATCTCCGGGGACCCACCCCTACTATAGTCTTAACTTAATCTCTGGGGACCCACCCCTACTATAGTCTCAACTTAATCTCCGGGGACCCACCCCTACTATAGTCTCAACTTAATCTCCGGGGACCCACCCCTACTATAGTCTTAACTTAATCTCCGGGGACTCACCCCTACTATAGTCTCAACTTAATCTCCGGGGACTCACCCCTACTATAGTCTCAACTTAATCTCCGGGGGACCCACCCCGACTATAGTCTCAATTTAATCTCCGGGGACCCACCCCTACTATAGTCTCAACTTAATCTCCGGGGACCCACCCCTACTATAGTCTCAACTTAATCTCCGGGGACTCACCCCTACTATAGTCTCAACTTAATCTCCGGGGGACTCACCCCTACTATAGTCTCAACTTAATCTCCGGGGACTCACCCCTACTATAGTCTCAACTTAATCTCCGGGGACTCACCCCTACTATAGTCTCAATTTAATCTCCGGGGACTCACCCCTACTATAGTCTCAACTTAATCTCCGGGGGACCCACCGCTACTATAGTCTCAAATTAATCTCCGGGGACCAACCCCTACTATAGTCTTAACTTAATCTCCGGGGACACACCCCTACTATAGTCTCAAATTAATCTCCGGGGGACCCACCCCTACTATAGTCTTAACTTAATCTCCGGGGGACCCACCCCTACTATAGACTCAACTTAATCTCCGGGGACTCACCCCTACTATAGTCTTAACTTAATCTCCGGGGACTCACCCCTACTATAGTCTTAACTTAATCTCCGGGGACCCACCCCTACTATAGTCTCAACTTAATCTCCGGGGGACCCACCCCTACTATAGACTCAACTTAATCTCCGGGGACTCACCCCTACTATAGTCTTAACTTAATCTCCGGGGACCCACCCCTACTATAGGCTTAACTTAATCTCCGGGGACTCACCCCTACTATAGTCTCAACTTAATCTCCGGGGACCCACCCCGACTATAGTCTCAACTTAATCTCCGGGGACTCACCCCTACTATAGTCTTAACTTAATCTCCGGGGACTCACCCCTACTATAGTCTTAACTTAATCTCCGGGGACCCACCCCTACTATAGGCTTAACTTAATCTCCGGGGACCCACCCCTACTATAGTCTCAACTTAATCTCCGGGGACCCACCCCGACTATAGTCTCAACTTAATCTCCGGGGACTCACCCCTACTATAGTCTTAACTTAATCTCCGGGGACTCACCCCTACTATAGTCTTAACTTAATCTCCGGGGACTCACCCCTACTATAGTCTTAACTTAATCTCCGGGGACCCACCCCTACTATAGTCTCAACTTAATCTCCGGGGACCCACCCCTACTATAGACTCAACTTAATCTCCGGGGACTCACCCCTACTATAGTCTCAATTTAATCTCCGGGGACCCACCCCTACTATAGTCTCAACTTAATCTCCGGGGACTCACCCCTACTATAGTCTTAACTTAATCTCCGGGGGACTCACCCCTACTATAGTCTTAACTTAATCTCCGGGGACCCACCCCTACTATAGTCTCAACTTAATCTCCGGGGACTCACCCCTACTATAGTCTCAACTTAATCTCCGGGGGACTCACCCCTACTATAGTCTTAATTTAATCTCCGGGGGACTCACCCCTACTATAGTCTTAACTTAATCTCCGGGGACTCACCCCTACTATAGTCTCAACTTAATCTCCGGGGGACTCACCCCTACTATAGTCTTAACTTAATCTCCGGGGACTCACCCCTACTATAGTCTGAACTTAATCTCCGGGGACTCACCCCTACTATAGTCTCAACTTAATCTCCGGGGGACCCACCCCTACTATAGTCTCAACTTAATCTCCGGGGACTCACCCCTACTATAGTCTTAACTTAATCTCCGGGGGACTCACCCCTACTATAGTCTCAACTTAATCTCCGGGGGACCCACCACTACTATAGTCTCAACTTAATCTCCGGGGGACTCACCCCTACTATAGTCTCAACTGAATCTCCGGGGACTCACCCCTACTATAGTCTCAATTTAATCTCCGGGGGACTCACCCCTACTATAGTCTTAACTTAATCTCCGGGGGACCCACCCCTACTATAGTCTTAACTTAATCTCCGGGGACCCACCCCTACTATAGTCTCAACTTAATCTCCGGGGGACCCACCCCTACTATAGTCTCAACTTAATCTCCGGGGGACTCACCCCAACTATAGTCTCAACTTAATCTCCCGGGGACTCACCCCTACTATAGTCTTAACTTAATCTCCGGGAAACTCACCCCTACTATAGTCTCAACTTAATCTCCGGGAAACTCACCCCTACTATAGTCTCAACTTAATCTCCGGGGACTCACCCCTACTATAGTCTTAACTTAATCTCCGGGGACTCACCCCTACTATAGTCTCAACTTAATCTCCCGGGGACTCACCCCTACTATAGTCTCAACTTAATCTCCGGGAAACTCACCCCTACTATAGTCTCAACTTAATCTCCGGGGGACACACCCCTACTATAGTCTTAACTTAATCTCCGGGGACTCACCCCTACTATAGTCTCAACTTAATCTGCGGGGGACTCACCCCTACTATAGTCTCAACTTAATCTCCGGGGACTCACCCCTACTATAGTCTCAACTTAATCTCCGGGGACCCACCCCTACTATAGTCTCAACTTAATCTCCGGGGACTCACCCCTACTATAGTCTCAACTTAATCTCCGGGGACCCACCCCTACTATAGTCTCAACTTAATCTCCGGGGGACCCACCCCTACTATAGTCTTAACTTAATCTCCGGGGACTCACCCCTACTATAGTCTTAACTTAATCTCCGGGGACCCACCCCTACTATAGTCTTAACTTAATCTCCGGGGGACTCACCACTACTATAGTCTTAACTTAATCTCCGGGGGACTCACCCCTACTATAGTCTTAACTTAATCTCCGGGGACTCACCCCTACTATAGTCTTAACTTAATCTCCGGGGATCCACCCCTACTATAGTCTTAACTTAATCTCCGGGGGACCCACCCCTACTATAGTCTCAACTTAATCTCCGGGGACTCACCCCTACTATAGTCTCAACTTAATCTCCGGGGACTCAACCCTACTATAGTCTCAACTTAATCTCCGGGGGACTCACCCCTACTATAGTCTCAACTTAATCTCCGGGGACCCACCCCTACTATAGTCTCAATTTATACTCCGGGGGACCCACCCCTACTATAGTCTCAACTTAATCTCCGGGGACTCACCCCTACTATAGTCTCAATTTAATCTCCGGGGGACTCACCCCTACTATAGTCTCAACTTAATCTCCGGGGACTCACCCCTACTATAGTCTCAACTTAATCTCCGGGGGACCCACCCCTACTATAGTCTCAATTTAATCTCCGGGGGACCCACCCCTACTACAGTCTCAACTTAATCTCTGGGGACCCACCCCTACTATAGTCTCAATTGAATCTCCGGGGACTCACCCCTACTATAGTCTTAACTTAATCTCCGGGGACCCACCCCTACTATAGTCTCAACTTAATCTCCGGGGGACTCACCCCTACTATAGTCTCAATTTAATCTCCGGGGACTCACCCCTACTATAGTCTCAACTTAATCTCCGGGGGACTCACCCCTACTATAGTCTCAACTTAATCTCCGGGGACCCACCCCTACTATAGTCTTAACTTAATCTCCGGGGGACTCACCACTACTATAGTCTTAACTTAATCTCCGGGGGACTCACCCCTACTATAGTCTTAACTTAATCTCCGGGGACTCACCCCTACTATAGTCTTAACTTAATCTCCGGGGATCCACCCCTACTATAGTCTTAACTTAATCTCCGGGGGACCCACCCCTACTATAGTCTCAACTTAATCTCCGGGGACTCACCCCTACTATAGTCTCAACTTAATCTCCGGGGACTCAACCCTACTATAGTCTCAACTTAATCTCCGGGGGACTCACCCCTACTATAGTCTCAACTTAATCTCCGGGGACCCACCCCTACTATAGTCTCAACTTAATCTCCGGGGACTCACCCCTACTATAGTCTCAACTTAATCTCCGGGGGACTCACCCCTACTATAGTCTCAACTTAATCTCCGGGGGACTCACCCCTACTATAGTCTCAATTTATACTCCGGGGGACCCACCCCTACTATAGTCTCAACTTAATCTCCGGGGACTCACCCCTACTATAGTCTCAACTTAATCTCCGGGGGACTCACCCCTACTATAGTCTCAACTTAATCTCCGGGGACTCACCCCTACTATAGTCTCAACTTAATCTCCGGGGGACCCACCCCTACTATAGTCTCAATTTAATCTCCGGGGGACCCACCCCTACTACAGTCTCAACTTAATCTCTGGGGACCCACCCCTACTATAGTCTCAATTGAATCTCCGGGGACTCACCCCTACTATAGTCTTAACTTAATCTCCGGGGACTCACCCCTACTATAGTCTTAACTTAATCTCCGGGGACTCACCCCTACTATAGTCTTAACTTAATCTCCGGGGACTCACCCCTACTATAGTCTTAACTTAATCTCTGGGGACTCACCCCTACTATAGTCTTAACTTAATCTCCGGGGGACCCACCCCTACTATAGCCTCAACTTAATCTCCGGGGACCCACCCCTACTATAGTCTCATCTTAATCTCCGGGGGACTCACCCCTACTATAGTCTCAACTTAATCTCCGGGGACTCACCCCTACTATAGTCTCAACTTAATCTCCGGGGGACCCACCCCTACTATAGTCTTAACTTAATCTCCGGGGACTCACCCCTACTATAGTCTCAACTTAATCTCCGGGGACACACCCCTACTATAGTCTCACCTTAATCTCCGGGGACCCACCCCTACTATAGTCTCAACTTAATCTCCGGGGACTCACCCCTACTATAGTCTCAACTTAATCTCCGGGGACTCACCCCTACTATAGTCTTAACTTAATCTCCGGGGACTCACCCCTACTATAGTCTTAACTTAATCTCCGGGGACTCACCCCTACTATAGTCTCAACTTAATCTCCGGGGACTCACCCCTACTATAGTCTCAACTTAATCTCCGGGGACTCACCCCTACTATAGTCTCAACTTAATCTCCGGGGACTCACCCCTACTATAGTCTCAACTTAATCTCCGGGGACTCACCCCTACTATAGTCTCAACTTAATCTCCGGGGGACTCACCCCTACTATAGTTTTAACTTAATCTCCGGGGACCCACCCCTACTATAGTTTTAATTTAATCTCCGGGGGACCCACCCCTACTATAGTCTTAACTTAATCTCCGGGGGACCCACCCCTACTATAGTTTTAATTTAATCTCCGGGGACCCACCCCTACTATAGTCTCAACTTAATCTCCGGGGACCCACCCCTACTATAGTTTTAACTTAATCTCCGGGGACCCACCCCTACTATAGTCTCAACTTAATCTCCGGGGGACTCACCCCTACTATAGTCTTAACTTAATCTCCGGGGACTCACCCCTACTATAGTCTTAACTTAATCTCCGGGGACTCACCCCTACTATAGTCTTAACTTAATCTCCGGGGGACCCACCCCTACTATAGTCTTAACTTAATCTCCGGGGACTCACCCCTACTATAGTCTTAACTTAATCTCCGGGGACTGACCCCTACTATAGTCTCAACTTAATCTCCGGGGGACTCACCCCTACTATAGTCTCAACTTAATCTCCGGGGACCCACCCCTACTATAGTCTCAACTTAATCTCCGCGGACTCACCCCTACTATAGTCTTAACTTAATCTCCGGGGACTCACCCCTACTATAGTCTCAACTTAATCTCCGGGGGACTCACCCCTACTATAGTCTCAACTTAATCTCCGGGGACTCACCCCTACTATAGTCTTAACTTAATCTCCGGGGACTCACCCCTACTATAGTCTCAACTTAATCTCCGGGGACGCACCCCTACTATAGTCTCAACTTAATCTCCGGGGACTGACCCCTACTATAGTCTCAACTTAATCTCCGGGGGACCCACCCCTACTATAGTCTCAACTTAATCTCCGGGGACTCACCCCTACTATAGTCTTAACTTAATCTCCGGGGACTCACCCCTACTATAGTCTTAACTTAATCTCCGGGGACTGACCCCTACTATAGTCTTAACTTAATCTCCGGGGACTCACCCCTACTATAGTCTCAACTTAATCTCCGGGGGACTCACCCCTACTATAGTCTTAACTTAATCTCCGGGGACCCACCCCTACTATAGTCTCAACTTAATCTCTGGGGACCCACCCCTACTATAGTCTCAACTTAATCTCTGGGGACCCACCCCTACTATAGTCTTAACTTAATCTCCGGGAGACCCACCCCTACTATAGTCTCAACTTAATCTCTGGGGACCCACCCCTACTATAGTCTCAACTTAATCTCCGGGGGACTCACCCCTACTATTGTCTCAACTTAATCTCCGGGAGACCCACCCCTACTATAGTCTCAACTTAATCTCCGGGGGACACACCCCTACTATAGTCTTAACTTAATCTCCGGGGGACTCACCCCTACTATAGTCTTAACTTAATCTCCGGGGACTCACCCCTACTATAGTCTCAACTTAATCTCCGGGGGACTCACCCCAACTATAGTCTCAACTTAATCTCCGGGGGACTCACCCCTACTATAGTCTTAACTTAATCTCCGGGGACCCACCCCTACTATAGTCTCAACTTAATCTCCGGGGGACTCACCCCTACTATAGTCTCAACTTAATCTCCGGGGACTCACCCCTACTATAGTCTCAACTTAATCTCCGGGGGACTCACCCCTACTATAGTCTTAACTTAATCTCCGGGGACTCACCCCGACTATAGTCTTAACTTAATCTCCGGGGACCCAACCCCTACTATAGTCTTAACTTAATCTCCGGGGGACCCACCCCTACTATAGTCTCAACTTAATCTCCGGGGGACCCACCCCTACTATCGTCTCAACTTAATCTCCGGGGACCCACCCCTACTATAGTCTCAATTTAATCTCCGGGGGACTCACCCCTACTATAGTCTCAACTTAATCTCCGGGGGACCCACCCCTACTATAGTCTCAACTTAATCTCCGGGGGACCCACCCCTACTATAGTCTCAACTTAATCTCCGGGGGACTCACCCCTACTATAGTTTAACTTAATCTCCGGGGACCCACCCCTGCTATAGTCTCAACTTAATCTCCAGGGACTCACCCCTACTATAGTCTCAACTTAATCTCCGGGGACTCACCCCTACTATAGTCTCAACTTAATCTCCGGGGACTCACCCCTACTATAGTCTCAACTTAATCTCCGGGGGACTCACCCCTACTATAGTCTCAACTTAATCTCCGGGGACCCACCCCTACTACAGTCTCAACTTAATCTCCGGGGACCCACCCCTACTATAGCCTCAACTTAATCTCCAGGGACTCACCCCTACTATAGTCTCAACTTAATCTCCGGGGGACTCACCCCGACTATAGTCTCAACTTAATCTCCGGGGACCCACCCCTACTATAGTCTTAACTTAATCTCCGGGGGACTCACCCCTACTACAGTCTCAACTTAATCTCCAGGGACCCACCCCTACTTTAGTCTTAACTTAATCTCCGGGGACCCACCCCTGCTATAGTCTCAACTTAATCTCCGGGGGATTCACCCCTACTATAGTCTTAACTTAATCTCCGGGGACCCACCCCTACTATAGTCTTAACTTAATCTCCGGGGACTCACCCCTACTATAGTCTTAACTTAATCTCCGGGGGACTCACCCCTACTACAGTCTCAACTTAATCTCCAGGGACTCACACCTACTATAGTCTCAACTTAATCTCCGGGGACCCACCCCTACTATAGTCTCAACTTAATCTCCGGGGGATTCACCCCTACTATAGTCTTAACTTAATCTCCGGGGGACTCACCCCTACTATAGTCTCAACTTAATCTCCGGGGAACCCACCCCTACTATCGTCTCAACTTAATCTCCGGGGACCCACCCCTACTATAGTCTTAACTTAATCTCCGGGGGACCCACCCCTACTATCGTCTCAACTTAATCTCCGGGGACTCACCCCTACTATAGTCTTAACTTAATCTCCGGGGACTCACCCCTACTATTGTCTCAACTTAATCTCCGGGGACTCACCCCTACTATAGTCTCAACTTAATCTCCGGGGGACCCACACCTACTATAGTCTTAACTTAATCTCCGGGGGACTCACCCCTACTATAGTCTCAATTTAATCTCCGGGGCCTCACCCCTACTATAGTCTCAACTTAATCTCCGGGGGACCCACCCCTACTATAGTCTCAATTTAATCTCCGGGGACTCACCCCTACTATAGTCTTAACTTAATCTCCGGGGGACTCACCCCTACTATAGTCTCAACTTAATCTCCGGGGACCCACCCCTACTATAGTCTCAACTTAATCTCCGGGGGACTCACCCCTACTATAGTCTTAACTTAATCTCCGGGGACCCACCCCTACTATAGTCTCAACTTAATCTCCGGGGGACTCACCCCTACTATAGTCTTAACTTAATCTCCGGGGACTCACCGCTACTATAGTCTTAACTTAATCTCCGGGGGACTCACCCCTACAATAGTCTCAACTTAATCTCCGGGGACTCACCCCTACTATAGTCTTAACTTAATCTCCGGGGACTCACCCCTACTATAGTCTCAACTTAATCTCCGGGGACCCACCCCTACTATAGTCTCAACTTAATCTCCGGGGACCCACACCTACTATAGTCTTAACTTAATCTCCGGGGACTCACCCCTACTATAGTCTCAACTTAATCTCCGGGGGACTCACCCCTACTATAGTCTCAACTTAATCTCCGGGGACCCACCCCTACTATAGTCTTAACTTAATCTCCGGGGACCCACCCCTACTATAGTCTCAACTTAATCTCCGGGGATCCACCCCTACTATAGTCTTAACTTAATCTCCGGGGGACCCACCCCTACTATAGTCTCAACTTAATCTCCGGGGACTCACCCTACTATAGTCTCAACTTAATCTCCGGGGACTCACCCCTACTATAGTCTCAACTTAATCTCCGGGGGACTCACCCCTACTATAGTCTTAACTTAATCTCCGGGGGACCCACCCCTACTATAGTCTCAATTTATACTCCGGGGGACCCACCCCTACTATAGTCTCAACTTAATCTCCGGGGACTCACCCCTACTATAGTCTCAACTTAATCTCCGGGGGACTCACCCCTACTATAGTCTCAACTTAATCTCCGGGGACTCACCCCTACTATAGTCTCAACTTAATCTCCGGGGGACCCACCCCTACTATAGTCTCAATTTAATCTCCGGGGGACCCACCCCTACTATAGTCTCAACTTAATCTCCGGGGACCCACCCCTACTATAGTCTCAATTTAATCTCCGGGGACTCACCCCTACTATAGTCTTAACTTAATCTCCGGGGACTCACCCCTACTATAGTCTCAATTTAATCTCCGGGGGACTCACCCCTACTATAGTCTCAACTTAATCTCCGGGGGACTCACACCTACTATAGTCTCAACTTAATCTCCGGGGGACTCACCCCTACTATAGTCTCAATTTAATCTCCGGGGGACTCACCCCTACTATAGTCTCAACTTAATCTCCGGGGGACTCACACCTACTATAGTCTCAACTTAATCTCCGGGGACTCACCCCTACTATAGTCTCACCTTAATCTCCGGGGGACCCACCCCTACTATAGTCTCAACTTAATCTCCGGGGACTGACCCCTACTATAGTCTCAACTTAATCTCCGGGGACTCACTCCTACTATAGTCTCAACTTAATCTCCGGGGACTCACCCCTACTATAGTCTCACCTTAATCTCCGGGGACCCACCCCTACTATAGTCTCAACTTAATCTCCGGGGACTCACCCCTACTATAGTCTTAACTTAATCTCCGGGGGACCCACCCCTACTATAGTCTCAACTTAATCTCCGGGGACCCACCCCTACTATAGTTTTAACTTAATCTCCGGGGACTCACCCCTACTATAGTCTCAACTTAATCTCCGGGGACTGACCCCTACTATAGTCTCAACTTAATCTCCGGGGACTGACCCCTACTATAGTCTTAACTTAATCTCCGGGGACTCACCCCTACTATAGTCTCAACTTAATCTCCGGGGACGCACCCCTACTATAGTCTCAACTTAATCTCCGGGGACTGACCCCTACTATAGTCTTAACTTAATCTCCGGGGACTCACCCCTACTATAGTCTTAACTTAATCTCCGGGGACTGACCCCTACTATAGTCTCAACTTAATCTCCGGGGACTCACCCCTACTATAGTCTCAACTTAATCTCCGGGGACTCACCCCTACTATAGTCTCAACTTAATCTCCGGGGACCCACCCCTACTATAGTCTCAACTTAATCTCCGGGGACTCACCCCTACTATAGTCTGAACTTAATCTCCGGGGACTCAGCCCTACTATAGTCTCAACTTAATCTCCGGGGACTCACCCCTACTATAGTCTCAACTTAATCTCCGGGGGACTCACCCCTACTATAGTCTCAACTTAATCTCCGGGAGACCCACCCCTACTATAGTCTTAACTTAATCTCCGGGGACCCACCCCTACTATAGTCTCAACTTAATCTCTGGGGACCCACCCCTACTATTGTCTCAACTTAATCTCCGGGAGACCCACCCCTACTATAGTCTCAACTTAATCTCCGGGGGACACACCCCTACTATAGTCTTAACTTAATCTCCGGGGGACTCAGCCCTACTATAGTCTTAACTTAATCTCCGGGGACTCACCCCTACTATAGTGTCAACTTAATCTCCGGGGGACTCACCCCAACTATAGTCTCAACTTAATCTCCGGGGGACTCACCCCTACTATAGTCTCAACTTAATCTCCGGGGACCCACCCCTACTATAGTCTCAACTTAATCTCCGGGGACTCACCCCTACTATAGTCTCAACTTAATCTCCGGGGACCCACCCCTACTATAGTCTCAACTTAATCTCCGGGGGACTCACCCCTACTATAGTCTCAACTTAATCTCCGGGGACTCACCCCTACTATAGTCTCAACTTAATCTCCGGGGGACTCACCCCTACTATAGTCTTAACTTAATCTCCGGGGACTCACCCCTACTATAGTCTTAACTTAATCTCCGGGGACCCAACCCTACTATAGTCTCAACTTAATCTCCGGGGGACCCACCCCTACTATAGTCTCAACTTAATCTCCGGGGGACCCACCCCTACTATCGTCTCAACTTAATCTCCGGGGACCCACCCCTACTATAGTCTCAATTTAATCTCCGGGGGACTCACCCCTACTATAGTCTCAACTTAATCTCCGGGGACCCACCCCTACTATAGTCTCAATTTAATCTCCGGGGGACTCACCCCTACTATAGTCTCAACTTAATCTCCGGGGGACCCACCCCTACTATAGTCTCAACTTAATCTCCGGGGACTCACCCCTACTATAGTCTCAACTTAATCTCCGGGGGACTCACCCCTACTATAGTCTTAACTTAATCTCCGGGGACCCACCCCTGCTATAGTCTCAACTTAATCTCCAGGGACTCACCCCTACTATAGTCTCAACTTAATCTCCGGGGACTCACCCCTACTATAGTCTCAACTTAATCTCCGGGGACTCACCCCTACTATAGTCTCAACTTAATCTCCGGGGACTCACCCCTACTATAGTCTCAACTTAATCTCCGGGGGACTCACCCCTACTATAGTCTCAACTTAATCTCCGGGGGACCCACCCCTACTACAGTCTCAACTTAATCTCCGGGGACCCACCCCTACTATAGCCTCAACTTAATCTCCAGGGACTCACCCCTACTATAGTCTCAACTTAATCTCCGGGGGACTCACCCCTACTATAGTCTCAACTTAATCTCCGGGGACCCACCCCTACTATAGTCTTAACTTAATCTCCGGGGGACTCACCCCTACTACAGTCTCAACTTAATCTCCAGGGACCCACCCCTACTATAGTCTTAACTTAATCTCCGGGGGACCCACCCCTACTATAGTCTCAACTTAATCTCCGGGGACTCACCCCTACTATAGTCTCAACTTAATCTCCGGGGACTCACCCCTACTATAGTCTTAACTTAATCTCCGGGGGACTCACCCCTACTACAGTCTCAACTTAATCTCCAGGGACCCACCCCTACTATAGTCTTAACTTAATCTCCGGGGGACCCACCCCTACTATAGTCTCAACTTAATCTCCGGGGACTCACCCCTACTTTAGTCTTAACTTAATCTCCGGGGACCCACCCCTACTATAGTCTCAACTTAATCTCCGGGGGATTCACCCCTACTATAGTCTTAACTTAATCTCCGGGGACCCACCCCTACTATAGTCTTAACTTAATCTCCGGGGACTCACCCCTACTATAGTCTTAACTTAATCTCCGGGGGACTCACCCCTACTACAGTCTCAACTTAATCTCCAGGGACTCACCCCTACTATAGTCTCAACTTAATCTCCGGGGACCCACCCCTACTATAGTCTTAACTTAATCTCCGGGGGACTCACCCCTACTATAGTCTCAACTTAATCTCCGGGGAACCCACCCCTACTATCGTCTCAACTTAATCTCCGGGGACCCACCCCTACTATAGTCTTAACTTAATCTCCGGGGGACCCACCCCTACTATCGTCTCAACTTAATCTCCGGGGACTCACCCCTACTATAGTCTTAACTTAATCTCCGGGGACTCACCCCTACTATTGTCTCAACTTAATCTCCGGGGACTCACCCCTACTATAGTCTCAACTTAATCTCCGGGGACCCACACCTACTATAGTCTTAACTTAATCTCCGGGGGACTCACCCCTACTATAGTCTCAATTTAATCTCCGGGGACTCACCCCTACTATAGTCTCAACTTAATCTCCGGGGGACCCACCCCTACTATAGTCTCAACTTAATCTCCGGGGACCCACCCCTACTATAGTCTCAACTTAATCTCCGGGGACCCACCCCTACTATAGTCTCAACTTAATCTCCGGGGACTCACCCCTACTATAGTCTTAACTTAATCTCCGGGGGACTCACCCCTACTATAGTCTCAACTTAATCTCCGGGGACTCACCCCTACTATAGTCTTAACTTAATCTCCGGGGACTCACCCCTACTATAGTCTCAACTTAATCTCCGGGGACTCACCCCTACTATAGTCTTAACTTAATCTCCGGGGACTCACCCCTACTATAGTCTTAACTTAATCTCCGGGGGACTCACCCCTACTATAGTCTCAACTTAATCTCCGGGGACTCACCCCTACTATAGTCTTAACTTAATCTCCGGGGGACTCACCCCTACTATAGTCTCAACTTAATCTCCGGGGACCCACCCCTACTATAGTCTCAACTTAATCTCCGGGGGACTCACCCCTACTATAGTCTTAACTTAATCTCCGGGGACTCACCGCTACTATAGTCTTAACTTAATCTCCGGGGGACTCACCCCTACTATAGTCTTAACTTAATCTCCGGGGACTCACCCCTACTATAGTCTCAACTTAATCTCCGGGGACCCACCCCTACTATAGTCTCAACTTAATCTCCGGTGACTCACCCCTACTATAGTCTCAACTTAATCTCCGGGGACCCACCCCTACTATAGTCTTAACTTAATCTCCGGGGACTCACCCCTACTATAGTCTCAACTTAATCTCCGGGGGACTCACCCCTACTATAGTCTCAACTTAATCTCCGGGGGACTCACCCCTACTATAGTCTTAACTTAATCTCCGGGGACTCACCCCTACTATAGTCTTAACTTAATCTCCGGGGACTCACCCCTACTATAGTCTTAACTTAATCTCCGGGGGACCCACCCCTACTATAGTCTCAACTTAATCTCCGGGGACTCACCCCTACTATAGTCTCAACTTAATCTCCGGGGACTCACCCCTACTATAGTCTCAACTTAATCTCCGGGGACTCACCCCTACTATAGTCTCAACTTAATCTCCGGGGACCCACCCCTACTATAGTCTCAACTTAATCTCCGGGGACTCACCACTACTATAGTCTCAACTTAATCTCCGGGGGACCCACCCCTACTATAGTCTTGTTGAGGCTGCCGCAAAACACGAATGGAGGCTGAATCCATATGTGGAAAACAAGAAGCTTTTATTCACTGCATAGCAAAACAAAATGTCTGAGAAACTGCTACCAGAATTCTCTGGGTAAACTCCCAGAATTCTCTGGATAAACTCCCAGAATTCACTGGGTATAACCTGAGGCCCCGCCCCCTTCTGCCTTAAAGGGAAGGGGCTGTAAATTTGTCCACAGACGGAAGAGTGGATTATGCCCGTTTTAGGTGGTGATCCGCCACACAGCTCCCCCCAGAATCCGCTTAGGAGGTGTGGACAAGACGGTGCGGCGGTCTGATGGGCCGGCCGGAGCGGCTCTTGTAGGATGCCGGTGGACGTGGGATGGCCGGGCGTGGAGCAGCCGGGTGAACTGGCTTGAGGGCAGGTCGGCCGCATGGAGGTGGACGAGCTACAGGGACCTGCTCCCCGGGCTCCGAGTGTGCTGGCTTGAGTCGGTCCACCGACACTTTTTCGGTCCTGTCGCCCACTTGCAGGGTGAAAAATTTGTCCCCAGCCTGTAGCACCTTGTAGGGCCCGCTGTACGGGGGTTGAAGGGGTCCGCGGTGGGCGTCGTGCCGGACAAAAACAAACCGTGCCTGGTGCAGGCTTAGTGGGACGTGTGAGGTGGATTCGCCGTGTCGGGCAATGGGCACCGGGGCGAACTGCAGCGCTGCTGAGGCGAAGTTGTGGCGTTGCTGGTCAGCTGACCAGGGTGTCGTGGCGGTGGGCAGGAACTCTCCGGGTATGCGCAGCGGCTGACCGTACACGAGCTCTACTGCCGATGCGTGGAGGTCTTCTTTAACCGCGGTGCGCAGGCCAAGGAGGACCCACGGAAGTCGGTCAGTCCAGGCGCCATCTTGGAGGCTGGCTTGAAGAGATGCCTTCAAGGATCTGTGGAACCGCTCACACAGTCTGTTGGCTTGGGGGGTGGTACGCTGTGGTGCGGTGGATGGTCACCCCGAGATTGCGTGCGACGGCGGTCCAGAGTTCAGAGGTAAATTGCGGTCCTCTGTCCGACGTCATGTCGGAGGGGACACCGAACCGTGCGACCCAGGTGCTGACGAAGGCTCTGGCGATGTCGGCGGTGGTGGTAGAGGTCAGTGGAATTGCCTCAGGCCAGCGTGTGGTGCGGTCAACGATGGTCAGCAAGTGCGTGTGGCCTTGCGACGGCGGCAGGGGCCCGACGATGTCCACGTGGATGTGGTCGAATCTCTGCGAGGGGACGGTAAACTCCTCGAGGGGTGCTTTCGTGTGTTGCTGTACCTTGGCCCGTTGGCAGGCTAGGCAGGAGTTGGCCCAAGTACGCACATCCTTGCGAAGGCCGTGCCAGACAAAGCGGTTGGCTACCAATTTGATGGATGCGCGGGCGCCGGGGTGGGTGAGGTTGTGGAGAATGTCGAATATCTGGCGGCGCCAGGACGCTGGGACGACAGGCCGAGGTTGACATAGGGATATGTCGCACTTGACTGTGACTGCGGTCGGGCCACAGCCGACGTCGGCCAGGCGTAGCCCTGGTAGGTTGGTGGGTGCGGAGAGCAGATCCGGGTCGGTGATCTGGTCTGCTGCGAGTTGAGCGTAGTCGACTGCTAGGTGTGCGGCGTGGATGGCGGGGCGGGAGAGGCAGTCGGCTACCACATTGTCTCGGCCGGAGACGTGTTGGATGTCCGTGGTGAACTCGGACACTGCCGCGAGCTGGCGCTGCTGCCTGGCGGACCAGGGGTCGGTTGTCTTTGCCATTGCGAATGTCAGGGGCTTGTGGTCGACAAATGCAGTGAAGGGGTGGCCCTCAAGCAAAAACCGGAAATGGCGGACCGCCAGGAACAGCGCGAGGAGCTCGTGGTCGAAGGTGCTGTACTTGACCTCCGGGGGCGTAGTTGGCGGCTGAAGAAGGCAAGTGGTTGCCAGGCGCCGTCGACCCACTGCTCATACACGGCGCCGACCGCGTGGTCGGAGGCGTCCGTGGTGAGAGCTACCCTGGCATTGGGCCGTGGGTGCGCGAGCAGGGTGGCGTTGGCGAGCGTGGTCTTGGTGGAATCGAATGCGGCGGACGCGTCTGCCGTCCATTCGACCGCCATCTTGCCGCTCCTGCCCCGGAGGGCTTCATACAGGGGCCTCATGAGGGACGCCGCTTTGGGGATGAAGCGTTTATAGAAATTCACCATCCCGAGGAACTCCTGGAGGCCTTTGATGGTGGTGGGGCGGGGAAATTGTTGGACGGCCTGCACCTTGGTGGGCAGGGGAATGGCCCCAGCATGGTTGATGTGGTGGCCGAGGAAGTCGATCTTGTCCAGGCCGAACTGGCATTTGGCTGGGCTGAGGATGAGCCCGTGGTCGCTGAGGCGCCCGAACAGGATGTGGAGGTGTTTGAGGTGTTCCTGCTTGGAGGAACTGGCTACCAGGATGTCGTCCAGGTAGACGAACAGGAACTTCAGGTCCCGAAGGACTGAGTCCATGAGCTGTTTGAATGCCTGGGCCACGTTTTTGAGGCGGAAGGGCATCCGCAGGAACTCGAACAGGCCGAACGGGGTGATTACGGCCGTCTTGGGGACGTCCGCGGGGTGGACGGGGACTTGGTGGTAGCCGCGAACCAGGTCGACCTTGGAAAAGACTGAGCGGCCGGCCAGTCTAGCCGAGAAGTCCTGAATGTGCGGCACGGGGTACGGATCAGGGGTGGTGGCGTCATTGAGGCGGCGGTAATCCCCGCAGGGACGCCAACCTCCGCCTGGTTTGGGGGCGATGTGGAGTGGGGAGGCCCAGGGACTGTTGGAGCGGTGGATGATGCCGAGCTGTTCCATGGTGGCAAACTCGGTCCGCATGATCTCCAGTTTGGCCGGGTCCAGCCTGCGGGCGTGGGTTTACACTGGGGGGCCTGTGGTGGGGATGAAGTGTTCCACCCCGTGTTTGGCGGCCTCCGCGGAGAAGGTCGGATTGGTAAGGGCTGGGAATTCGGCCAGGAGTGCCGAGTAGTCATCCGTGGCCCGGGCGTGGCACTGTGACGCCATGTCGGCGGGTTGACGGGGGGCCATGGCACCCAGGATGGGGGACATGGTGTTCATGTCCATGAGGCGGTGACGAGGGATGTCTACCAGTAAGCCGTGGGCACACAGGAAATCTGCGCCGATGAGGGGGGAGAGCACCTTGGCAGTGATGAACTCCCATCGGTAGCGGTGACCAGCGAGGTCGAGGGTGACTGTCCGGGTGCCATACGTCCGGATTTCCGAGCTGTTAGCAGCAGCCAGCGCCGGTCCTCGTTCGCCCTTTTGGATGTCGAGGGCGGAGGCCGGGATGATGCTGTGCTGAGTCCCAGTGTCGCACAGGAACCGGCGGCCGGTTTTGTCATCCGTGACGAACAGCAGGGAGCCCGCGTGGCCCACGGCCATCGCGGGGGCTGGAACGGGGGCGGACTTGAAAGAGCAGGGAGGTGTGCACCGTTGTGCCCTGGCGCCGAACCGTGCGTGGTAGTAACAGTGGCCCGGGTTAGTGGGGCGTGAAGGCCCCGTGGGCCTGGTGACAGGCCCTTGTGGCCATGTGCTGGATGGTGAGGGGCGCGCCCAGGCATTGGCTGCCAGGTCCGGAGTGACGTCGCGGCTGGAGTGAGCGGACAGCAGCTTGTCGGCCTCATCGGCCAGGGCTTCCAGGTTCGTGAGGCCGGACGCCACGATCGCTGGGCGGATGCTGAGAGGGAGCTGGCGGATAAACAGCATGCGGAAGAGGGATCCGGGTGGGCTCTCGTTGGTGAGGGAGAGCATGTGGGAGAGGAGGTCTGACGGTGAGGCATCACCGAGGCCTAGAAGGTGGAGGAGGTGGCAGTTTCGCTGATATGCCGAGGCCGTAAATTTTTTAAGGAGCACTGTTCTGAGATGTGCGTACTTGGCTTCCTCTGGTGGGTTCTGCAGCTTTGTCCAAACCTTGGAAACTGTGGCGCTACTGAGTGATGTGACGAGATAGTCGTACTTCATCCCATCTGTGGTGATATTTCGCAGCCGGAAGCGAGATTCAGCTTGGAGAAACCAGGCTTCGGGCTGGTTTTCCCAAAACTCCGGCAGTTTCACGGAAACTGCGTTCGTGTCCGCCATTGCAGTGCTCGGAATACGTTCTGAGCGTCGGGGTCACCAATGTTAAGGCTGCCGCGAAACACAAATGGAGGCTGAATCCATGTGTGGAAAACAAGAAACTTTTATTCACTCCATGCTATACAAAATGGCTGCGAGAGAGCAGCTCCCAGAATTCTCTGGAAAAACCCCCAGAATTCTCTGGGTAAAACCTGAGGCCCCGCCCCCTTCTGCCTTAAAGGTAATGTGCCTTAAAGGGGAGGGGCTGGAAATTTGTCCACAGACGGAAGAGTGGATTATGCCCGTTTTAGGTGGCGATCCGCCACAACAGGAAGTATTTTCCGAAATATGTATTTACCCCTTTA
Organism: Squalus acanthias; assembly: GCA_030390025.1. Classification (NCBI taxonomy): domain Eukaryota; kingdom Metazoa; phylum Chordata; class Chondrichthyes; order Squaliformes; family Squalidae; genus Squalus; species Squalus acanthias. The sequence continues at coordinate 67,528 of JASTWF010000079.1, forward strand.
AATATGCACCCCCCACAATGCGTGTCAGATGTGGTTTTATTCTTGTAGATTACTTATAACAACTTCAATTTTCACTTCAAGAAATTCAGGTAGGATACTGAGAGACCTTGGGGTGCATGTCCACAGATCCCTGAAGGTAGCAGGACGGGTGGTTAAGAAGGCATAAGAAGCTGGAGTCGGCCATTTGGCCCTTCGAGCCTGCTCCGCCATTCAATTAGATCATGGCTGATCTTCTACCTCATCTCCACTTTCCTGCACTATCCCCATATCCCTTGATTCCCTTAATATTCAAAAATCTATTGATCTCAACGGCTGAGCCTCCACAGCTCTCTGGGTGAGAGAATTCCAAAGATTCACCACCCTCTGAATGAAGAAATTTCTCCTCATCTCAGTCCTAAATGGCCGACCCCTTATTCTGAGACTCTGACCCCTGGTTCTAGACTCCCCAGCCAGGGGAAACATCCTCCCTGCATCGACACTCTCAAGCCCTGTAAGAATTTTGTATGTTTCAATGAGATCACCTCTCATTCTTCTAAACTCCAGAGAATATAGGCCTAGTCTACTCAATCTCTCTTCATAGGACAATCCCCCCATCCCAGGAATCAGTCTGGTGAACCTTTGTTGCACTCCCTCTATGGCAAGTATATCCTTCCTTAGGTAAGGAGACCAAAACTGTACACAATACTCCAGGTGTGGTCTCACCAGGGCCCTATATAATTGCAGTAAGTCGTCTTTACTCTTACACTCAAATCCTCTTATAATAAAGGCCAACATACCATTTGCTTTCCTAATTGCTTGCTGTACCTGCATGTTAACTTTCAGTGATTCGTGTACAAGGACACCCAGGTCCCTCTGAACACCAACATTTCCCAATCTCTCACCATTTAAAAACGACTCTGCTTTCTATTTTTCCTACCAAAGTGGATAATTTCACATTTCTCCACATTATATTCCATTTGCCATGTTCTTGCCCACTCACTCAGCCTGTCTATATCCCCTTGAAGCCTCCTTGCATCCTCCTCACAACTTACATTCCCACCCAGCTTTGTGTCATCAGCAAACTTGGATATATTACATTTGGTCCCCTGATCCAAATCATTGATGTAGATTGTGAATAGCTGAGGCCCAAGCACTGATCCTTGCGGTACCCCACTAGTTACAGCCTGCCAACCCGAAAATGACCCGTTTATTCCTACTCTCTGTTTTCTGTCTGTTAACCAATCTTCAGTCCATGCTAGTATATTACCCCCAATCCCATGAGCCCTAATTTTGTTTAATAACCTCTTGTGTGGCACCTTATCGAATGTCTTCTGAAAATCCAAATACACCACATCCACTGGTTCCCCCTTAGCTATTCTGCTAGTTACAACCTCAAAAATCTCTAACAGATTTGTCAAACACGATTTCCCTTTCATAAATCCGTGTTGACTCTGCCCAATCCTATTATTATTTTCTAAGTGCCCTGTTACCACATCCTTAATAATAGATTCTAGCATGTTCCCTACTACTGATGTCAGGCTAACTGCTCTGTAGTTCCCCGTTTTCTCTCCCCCTCCTTTCTTAAATAGTGGGTTTACATTTACCTTCCAATCCGTGGGAACCATTCTAGAATTGATGGAATTTGGGAAAATGACAACCAATGCATTCACTATCTCTATAGCCACCTCTTTCAAAACCCTGGGATGTAGGCCATCAGGTCCCGCGGATTTATCGGCGTTCAGTCCCATTAATTTCTCCAGTACTATTTTTTTACTAATAGTAATATCTTTCAGTTCCTCATTCTCGCTAGACCCTTGGTTCTCCAATATTTCCAGGAAGTTTTTTGCATCTTCTTCCGTGAAGACAGACACAACATATTTGTTTAATTTCTCTGCCATTTCCTTATTCCCCATTATAATTTCTCCTGTCTCAGCCTATAAGGGACTCACATTTACTTTCGCTAATCCTTTCCTTTTTACAAACCTATAGACGCTTTTACAGACTGTTTTTATGTCTTGCTAGTTTACTCTCATATTCTATTTTCGCTTTCTTTATCAAATTCTTGGTCGTCCTTTGCTGAATTCTAAAATCCTCCCAATCCTCAGGCTTACTACTCTTTTTGGCAACATTATCAGCTTCTTCCTTTGACATAATACTGTCTTTAACTTCTCTTGTTAGCCACGGTTGGACCACTTTTCCTGTGGGGTTTTTGTGCCTTAAAGGAATGTATATTTGTTGTAAATTATGTATTAATTCTTTAAATGCTAGCCATTGCTTGTCTACCATCATACCTTTTAATGTAGTTTCCCAATCTACCTTAGCCAACTCGCCCCTCATTCCTAAGTAGTTTGCTTTGTTTAGATTTAAGACCCTAGTTTCGGATTTAACTAAATCACTTTCAAACTCAATATAAAATTCTATCATATTATGGTCACTCTTCCCTAAAGGCCCCTTTACTACAAGGTTATTAATTAACCCTTTTTTGTAACACATTACTAGATCTAAAATAGACTGTTCCCTAGTTGGTTCCTCAACATACTGATCTAGAAAAATATCTTACATACATTCCATGGATACGGGATACTTGCCTTTATTAGCCAAGGCATAGAGTATAAGAGCAGGGAGGTTATGCTAGAACTGTTGCACCACAGCTGGAGTACTGCGTGCAATTCTGGTCACCACATTACAGGAAAGATGTGATTGCACTAGAGAGGGTACAGAGGAGATTTACAAGGATGTTGCCGGGAGTAGAGAATCTTAGCTATGAGGAAAGACTGGATAGGCTGGGGTTGTTTTCTTTGGAACAGAGGATGCTGAGAGGAGACTTGATTGAGGTGTATAAAATTATGAAGGGCCTAGATAGAGTGGATAGGAAGGACCTATTTCCCTTAGCAGAGAGGTCAATAACCAGGGGGCATTTATTTAAAGTAATTGGTAGAAGGTTTAGAGGGGAGTTGAGGAGAACTTTTTTCACCCAGAGGGTGGTGGGGGTCTGGAACTCACTGCCTGAAAGGGTGGTAGAGGCAGAGACCCGCATCACATTTAAAAACTGCTTGGATATGTACTTGAAGTGACGTAACCTACAAGGCTATGGACCAAGAGCTGCAGAGTGGGATTAGGCTGGATAGCTCTTTTTCGGCCGGCAGGGACACAATGGGTTGAATGGGCTCCTTCTGTGATGGAAATTTCTATGATTCTATGAAAATCACAAACTGGTTTGTCAAGAATTGGGTCAGGATTTCATTCCACCCAGCACACATGGGAGATCTACCCCAACATGTTGTGATCCGTGTGTAGAACGTTACTGCAGGATTTTATGATACTATCTGAACATTACTTACTCTTGTTATTAATAACAGTAATATTCTCATACTCTCTTAATAGATACAGGAAGTATTTTCTGAAATATGTATTTTCCCCTTTAAATATGGACCCTCCACAATGCGTGTGGTTTTATTGATGTACAATATTTATAACAACTTCAATTTTCACTTTAAGAAATTCAGGTCCAACACAAAAAATTCCTTTGTGAAAAGAATGAGAATCTGATGGTAAATGTTCTCGGTGGCAAAAAGCTTCAATTGTCCCTGGAGGATCGATACACCGAACAGGTAATCGTCGCTTCCAACCCTGACCAGAGTGTGTCCAGACATCTCCTAACTGTGAGAGGCAGACAGCGTGAGATAGACCAAAGGACGATAATCAAAGCGAGAAGTGAAACCATGAGGATCTCTCAGTTGTTCAGGAGCAGTTTTGGTAAAAGCAGCCTGTCCGGGACTGCGGTGGTCAGTGGTCCGGCAGGGATTGGGAAGTCCACCATGGTCCAGAAGATTGTCCATGACTGGGCCGCGGGGAAAATCTACCATCAGTTTCAGTTCGTGTTTCCATTGAAATTTCGAGACCTCAACGCCATCAAAGGCAGGACCAGCATCAAGAAACTGCTCCTGGATTCATATCCTCACCTTGGGAAAGAGATCGAGCTCCTCTGGAGGAACCTCAGGGGCTGCTCTTTATATTGGACAGTTTAGAGGAGTTTAAGGAGAAGATTGATTTCACAGACTCGAAGAGGAACACACTCAATGAGAACCAGTGTTTCGACCCGGAATGCCAGTGTGAAGTGGCTGACATTGTGCGCTGTCTGATCCAGCAGAAAGTGCTGAGAGGCTGTTCGGTGCTGGTTACAACCCGCCCGACTGAACTGGAGTCACTGAGAAAGGCTGAGATCAATCTGTGGGCAGAGATGGTGGGCTTCTTGAAGGAACAGCGCAGGGAGTACTTCAAGAAATACTTTGCCGACCAGCGCCTGGCGGAAGAAGCTTTCGCCTATGTGGAACAGCATGACATCCTGTACTCCATGTGTGACAATCCCTCCTACTGCAGGGTCCTCTGTTACTCACTGGCCTCACGAATGCAGGGGAGACAGAATCGACTCCCGGAAACCATCACACAACTGTTTGCAAGTTACATAATGAACATTTTGAAAAACCATCAGTTCAACATGTATAAATACCAGGACCTCTCCCCTGAACAAACGCGTGACCTGTTACTCAGAACTGGTGAAATGGCCTATTTTGGAATCAGCCAGAACATCTTTCAGTTCAACCAGAACCACTTACGTTACTACAGACTGAAGCGATCACAGGCTCTGCCGGGGTTTCTGACCGAACACCTGGACCCAGACACTGCCGAACCCCTCTTCTCGTTCCTTCACATCACCCTCCAGGAGTTTGTGGCGGCTCTGGCTAAATACCTGACTGCAGATCCACAGGGCCTGACAAAGCTCCTGGATTCTGTCCAAAGCGACGACCGATTCAAGATATTCCGCCGATTTATTGTGGGTCTCACCTCGTCGGGTGCAGCCCGGATACTCGAAGAGCTCCTGGGATCCCTTCCTCATCAGGCAACCTTCAGGGTGATCGACTGGGTGAAGGAACGAACTGAAAGTAGCCTCAACAACACCCACAATCTACTGGGCAAAAGGAAGCTGTTGGAATCACTGTATTATCTGTTTGAGTCACAGAACAAGGGGTTAATGCGGCTGACGGTGGGATTGGGAGGGACACTGACACTCGGTGATGGCTTTCCCGACAATGCAATCCGACTGACGCCTGTGGACTGCACTGTGCTGGCGACTGTCATTGGTCATTGTGAGGGGCTCCAGGAACTCAACCTCGATAACTGCGGCCTGGGAACAGAAGGGATCCAGAGACTGGCACCTGTTCTACACAAATGCAAAGTGCTCAGGTATTTCTGTCGGGTTTACTTCTTCCTCTTAGAACATCACAAATAGGAGCACAATGTTGTCCAAAAATCTATCGCTCTGCCTCTTGAATATACACAGTGACTGAGCACCCACAGCCCCCTGGGGTAGAGAATTCCAAAGATTTACAAAGATAGAAGAAATTTCTCCTCACCTAAATGGCCGCGCCCTAATAGATTAGCGGGTGACATCAAAGGGAACCCAAAAGTCTTTTATAAACATTCAAATAGTAAAACGGCAGTCAAAGGAAGGATGGGTCTGATTGGGGACCAAAAAGGAAATCCTCTTGTGGGGGCACAGGGCAGGGCTGAGGTACTAAATTAATACGTTGCATCTGTCTTCATTAAAGAAGAGGATGCAGCCAATGTCACAGTAAAGGAGGAGGTAGTAGACAAATAGGATAAAAATAGATAAAGAGAAAGTAGAAAAGTCACCCGGTCTGGGTGGGATGCATCCTAGGATGCTGAGGGAAGTAAGGGAGGAAATTGTGGAGCTACTGGCCACAAACTTCCAATCCTCCTTAGATATGGGAGTCCAACGGAACCCAGAGTATAAAACCAACTGATAGGAAAAAAATAGAGAAATTCAATAGTTTACAAACTGTGAGACTGATTCCTCGTATACAGTTTGTGAGATTAATTCCGAGTTTACAGTTTGTGAGACTGATTCCAGTTTACAGTTTGTGAGACTGATTCCAGTTTACAGTTTGTGAGACTGATTCCCAGTTTACAGTTTGAGAGACTGATTCCAGTTTACAGTTTGTGAGACTGTTCCAGTTTACAGTTTGTGAGACTGATTCCAGTTTACAGTTTGTGAGACTGATTCCAGTTTACAGTTTGTGAGACTGATTCCAGTTTACAGTTTGTGAGACTGATTCCCAGTTTACAGTTTGAGACTGATTCTAGTTTACAGTTTGTGAGACTGATTCCCAGTTTACAGTTTGAGACTGATTCCAGTTTACAGTTTGTGAGACTGATTCCAGTTTTCAGTTTGTGAGTCTGATTCCAGTTTACAGTTTGTGAGACTGATTCCCAGTTTACAGTTTGTGAGACTGATTCCCAGTTTACAGTTTGTGAGACTGATTCCAGTTTACAGTTTGTGAGACTGATTCCAGTTTACAGTTTGTGAGTCTGATTCCAGTTTACAGTTTGTGAGACTGATTCCCAGTTTACAGTTTGTGAGACTGATTCCAGTTTACAGTTTGTGAGACTGATTCAAGTTTACAGTTTGTGAGAGTGATTCAAGTTTACAGTTTGTGAGACTGATTCCCAGTTTACAGTTTGTGAGACTGATTCCCAGTTTACAAGTTGCGGGATGGATTCCCAATTATGAAACATGGGGACTAGTTCCCAGTTTTCAAACTTGGGAACGATTATTCCTGTGCAACAAAATCACAAACTGGTTTATCAGGAACTGGGTCAGAATTTCATTCCACCCAACTCACAACGGAGATCTCCCCCAAGGCGTGTAGAATGTTACTGCGGCGTTTCATGATAATATCTGAAAATTACTTAATCTTGTTATTAATAACTTGCAGTGCAGTTATATTCCCATGCTCTCTTAATAGATACAGGAAGTATTTTCCGAAATATGTATTTACCCCTTTAAATATGGACCCCCCACAATGCGTGTCAGATGTGGTTTTATTCTTGTAGATTAATTATAACAACTTCAATTTTCACTTCAAGAAATTCAGGTAGGATACTGACAGACCTTGGGGTGCATGTCCACAGATCCCTGAAGGTAGCAGGACAGCTGGTTAAGAAGGCATAAGAACATAAGAAGCAGGAGTAGGCCATTTGGCCCTTCGAGCCTGCTCCGCCATTCAATTAGATCATGGCTGATCTTCTACCTCATCTCCACTTTCCTGCACTATCCCCATATCCCTTGATTCCCTTAGTATTAAAAAATCTATTGATCTCAGCCTTGAATATGCTCAACGACTGAGCCTCCACAGCCCTCTGGGGTAGAGAATTCGAAAGATTCACCACCCTCTGAGTGAAGAAATTTCTCTTCATCTCAGTCCTAAATGGCCGACCCCTTATTCTGAGACTGTGACCCCTGGTGCTAGACTCCCCAGCCAGGGGAAACATCCTCCCTGCATCTACCCTGTCAAGCCCTGTAAGAATTTTGTATGTTTCAATGAGATCACCTCTCATTCTTCTAAACTCCAGAGAATATAGGCCTAGTCTACTCAATCTCTCCTCATAGGACAATCCCCCTATCCCAGGAATCAGTCTGGTGAACCTTCGTTGCACTCCCTCTATGGAAAGTATATTCTTCCTTAGGTAAGGAGACCAAAACTGTACACAATACTCCAGGTGTGGTCTCACCAGGGCCCTATATAATTGCAGTAAGATGCCTTTACTCTTATACTCAAATCCTCTTGTAATAAAGGCCAACATACCATTTGTTTTCCTAATTGCTTGCTGTACCTACATGTTAACTTTCAGTGATTTGTGTACAAGGACACCCAGGTCCCTCTGAACACCAACATTTCCCAATCTCTCACCATTTAAAAACGACACTGCTTTCTATTTTTCCTACCAAAGTGGATAACTTCACATTTCTCCACATTATATTCCATTTGCCATGTTCTTGCCCACTCACTTAGCCTGTCTATATCCCCTTGAAGCCTCCTTGCATCCTCCTCACAACTTACATTCCCACCCAGCTTTGTATCATCAGCAAACTTGGATATATTACATTTGGTCCCCTCATTCAAATCATTGATGTAGATTGTGAATAGCTGAGGCCCAAGCTCTGATCCTTGCGGTACCCCACTAGTTACAGCCTGCCAACCCGAAAATGACCCGTTTATTTCTACTCTCTGTTTTCTGTCTGTTAACCAATCTTCAATCCATGCTAGTATATTACCCCCAATCCCATGAGCCCTAATTTTGTTTAATAACCTCTTGTGTGGCACCTTATCGAATGTCTTCTGAAAATCCAAATACACCACATCCACTGGTTCCCCCTTATCTATTCTGCTAGTTACAACCTCAAAAATCTCTAACAGATTTGTCAAACACGATTTCCCTTTCATAAATCCGTGTTGACTCTGCCCAATCCTATTATTATTTTCTAAGTGCCCTGTTACCACATCCTTAATAATAGATTCTAGCATGTTCCCTACTACTGATGTCAGGCTAACTGCTCTGTAGTTCCCCATTTTCTCTCTCCCTCCTTTCTTAAATAGTAGGGTTATATTTTCTACCTTCCAATCCGTGGGAACCATTCTAGAATCTATGGAATTTGGGAAAATGACAACCAATGCGTTCACTATCTCTATAGCCACCTCTTTCAAAACCCTAGGATGAAGGCCATCAGGTCCAGGGGATTTATCGGCTTTCAGTCCCATTAATTTCTCCAGTACTATTTTTTTACCATGATGTGGAGATGCCGGTGTTGGACTGGGGTGGACAAATGTGTGAATTCGCACAACACCAGGTTATAGTCCAACAGTTTTATTTGAAATCACAAGCTTTCGGAGCGCTGCTCCTTCGTCAGGTGAAGTGGCCTGATGAAGGAGCAGCGCTCCAAAAGCTTGTGATTTCAAATAAAACTGTTGGACTATAACCTGGTGTTGTGCGACTTCTCATATTTTTTTACTAATAGTAATGTCTTTCAGTTTCTCATTCTCGCTAGACCCTTGGTTCTCCAATATTTCCAGGAAGTTTTTTGCATCTTCTTCCGTGAAGACAGACACAACATATTTGTTTAATTTCTCTGCCATTTCCTTATTCCCCATTATAATTTCTCCTGTCTCAGCCTGTAAGGGACCCACAATTACTTTCGCTAATCTTTTCCTTTTTACACACCTATAGACGCTTTTACAGTCTGTTTTTATGTCTTGCTAGTTTACTCTCATTCTATTTTCGCTTTCTTTATCAATTTCTTGGTCGTCCTTTGCTGAATTCTAAAATCCTCCCACTCCTCAGGCTCACTATTTTTGGCAACATTATGTGCCTCTTTCTTTGATATAATACTGTCTTTAACTTCTCTTGTTAGCCACGGTTGGACCACTTTTCCTGTGGGGTTTTTGTGCCTTAAAGGAATGTATATTTGTTGTAAATTATGTATTAATTCTTTAAATGCTAGCCATTGCTTGTCTACCATCATACCTTTTAATGTAGTTTCCCAATCTACCTTAGCCAACTCGCCCCTCATTCCTAAGTAGTTTGCTTTGTTTAGATTTAAGACCCTAGTTTCGGATTTAACTAAATCACTTTCAAACTCAATGTAAAATTCTATCATATTATGGTCACTCTTCCCTAAAGGCCCCTTTACTACAAGGTTATTAATTCACCCTTTTTTGTTGCACAATACTAGATCTAAAATAGCCTGTTCCCTAGTTGGTTCCTCAACATACTAATCTAGAAAAATATCTCCCATACATTCCATGCATACGGGATACTTGCCTTTATTAGTCAAGGCATAGAATATAAGAGCAGGGAGTTAATGCTAGAACTGTATAAAACACTAGTTGCGCCATAGCTGGAGTACTGCGTGCAATTCTGGTCACCACATTACAGGAAGAATGTGATTGCACTAGAGAGGGTACAGAGGAGATTTACGAGGATGTTGCCTGGGCTGGAGAATTTTAGCCATGAGGAAAGATTGGATAGGCTGGGGTTGTTTTCTTTGGAACAGAGGAGGCTGAGGGGAGATTTAATTGAGGTGTATAAAATTATGAAGGGCCTAGATAGAGAGGATAGGAAGGACCTATTTCCTTTAGCAGAGAGCTCAATAACCAGGGGGCATTTATTTAAAGTAATTTGTAGAAGGATTACAGGGGAGTTGAGGAGAACTTTTTTCACCCAGAGGGTGGTGGGGGTCTGGAACTCACTGCCTGAAAGGGTGGTAGAGGCAGAAACCCTCATCACATTTAAAAAGTACTTGGATATGTCCTTGAAGTGCCGTAACCTACAGGGCCATGGACCAAGAGCTGCAGAGTGGGGTTAGGCTGGATAGCTCTTTTTCGGCCGGCACAGACACTTCTGTGACGGAAATTTCTATGATTTGATGAAAATCACAAACTGGTTTTTCAGGAACTGGGTCAGGATTTCATTCCACCCAACACACAAGGGAGATCTCCCAATATGTTGTGATCCGTGTGTAGAACGTTACTGCAGGATTTATGATACTATCTGAACATTACTTACTCTTGTTATTAATAACAGTAATATTCTCATACTCTCTTAATAGATACAGGAAGTATTTTCTGAAATATGTATTTTCCCCTTTAAATATGGACCCTCCACAATGCGTGTCAGATGTGGTTTTATTGATGTACAATATTTATAAAATCTTCAATTTTCACTTCAAGAAATTCAGGTCCAACACAAAAAATTCCTTTGTGAAAAGAATGAGACTCTGATGGTAAATGTTCTCGGTGGCAAAAAGCTTCAATTATCCCTGGAGGATCGATACACCGAACAGGTAATCGTCGCTTCCAACTCTGACCAGAGTGTGTCCAGACATCTCCTAACTGCGAGAGGCAGACAGCGTGAGGAAGATCAAAGGACGATAATCAAAGCGGGAAGTGAAACCATGAGGATCTCTCAGTTGTTCAGGAGCAGTTTTGGTAAAAGCAGCCTGTCCGGGACTGCGGTGGTCAGTGGTCCGGCAGGGATTGGGAAAACCACCATGGTCCAGAAGATTGTCCATGACTGGGCCGCGGGGAAAATCTACCAACAGTTTCAGTTCGTGTTTCCATTGAAATTTCGAGACCTCAACGCCATCAAAGGCAGGACCAGCATCAAGAAACTGCTCCTGGATTTATATCCTCACTTTGGGAAAGAGATCGAGCGCCTCTGGGAGGAACCTCAGGGGCTGCTCTTTATATTGGACGGTTTAGAGGAGTTTAAGGAGAAGATTGCTTTCACAGACTCGAGGAGGAACACACTCAGGAACCACCAGTGTTTCGACCCGGAATGCCAGTGTGAAGTGGCTGACATTGTGCACTGTCTGATCCAGCAGAAAGTGCTGAGAGGCTGTTCGGTGCTGGTTACAACCCGCCCGACTGAACTGGAGTCACTGAGAAAGGCTGAGATCAATCTGTGGGCAGAGATGGTGGGCTTCTTGAAGGAACAGCGCAGGGAGTACTTCAAGAAATACTTTGCCGACCAGCGCCTGGCGGAAGAAGCTTTCGCCTATGTGGAACAGCATGACATCCTGTACTCCATGTGTGACAATCCCTCCTACTGCAGGGTCATCTGTTACTCACTGGCCTCACGAATGCAGGGGAGACAGAATCGACTCCCGGAAACCATCACACAACTGTTTGCAAGTTACATAATGAACATTTTGAAAAACCATCAGTTCAACATGTATAAATACCAGGACCTCTCCCTGAACAAACGCGTGACCTGTTACTCAGAACTGGTGAAATGGCCTATTTTGGAATCAGCCAGAACATCTTTCAGTTCAACCAGAACCACTTACGTTACTACAGACTGAAGCGATCACAGGCTCTGCCGGGGTTTCTGACCGAACACCTGGACCCAGACACTGCCGAACCCCTCTTCTCGTTCCTTCACATCACCCTCCAGGAGTTTGTGGCAGCTCTGGCTAAATACCTGACTGCAGATCCACAGGGCCTGACAAAGCTCCTGGATTCTGTCCAAAGCGACGACCGATTCAAGATATTCCGCCGATTTATTGTGGGTCTCACCTCGTCGGGTGCAGCCCGGATACTCGAAGAGCTCCTGGGATCCCTTCCTCATCAGGCAACCTTCAGGGTGATCGACTGGGTGAAGGAACGAACTGAAAGTAGCCTCAACAACACCCACAATAATCTACTGGGCAAAAGGAAGCTGTTGGAATCACTGTATTATCTGTTTGAGTCACAGGACAAGGGGTTAATGCGGCTGACGGTGGGATTGGGAGGGACACTGACACTCGGTGATGGCTTTCCCGACAATGCAATCCGACTGACGCCTGTGGACTGCACTGTGCTGGCGACTGTCATTGGTCATTGTGAGGGGCTCCAGGAACTCAACCTCAATAACTGCCGCCTGGGAACAGAAGGGATCCAGAGACTGGCACCTGTTCTACACAAATGCAAAGTGCTGAGGTATTTCTGTCGGGTTTACTTCTTCCTCTTAGAACATCACAAATAGGAGCACAATGTTGTCCAAAAATCTATCGCTCTGCCTCTTGAATATACACAGTGACTGAGCACCCACAGCCCCCTGGGGTAGAGAATTCCAAAGATTTACAAAGATAGAAGAAATTTCTCCTCACCTAAATGGCCGCGCCCTAATAGATTAGCGGGTGACATAAAAGGGAACCCAAAAGTCTTTTATAAACATTCAAATAGTAAAACGGCAGTCAAAGGAAGGATGGGTCTGATTGGGGACCAAAAAGGAAATCCTCTTGTGGGGGCACAGGGCAGGGCTGAGGTACTAAATTAATACTTTGCATCTGTCCTCATTAAAGAAGAGGATGCAGCCAATGTCACAGTAAAGGAGGAGGTAGTAGACAAATTGGATAGGATAAAAATAGATAAAGAGAAAGTAGAAAAGTCACACGGTCTGGGTGGGATGCATCCTAGGATGCTGAGGGAAGTAAGGGAGGAAATTGTGGAGCTACTGGCCACAAACTTCCAATTCTCCTTAGATATGGGAGTCTAACAGAACCCAGAGTATACAACCAACTAAAAGGTAAAAATACAGAAAATCAATATTTTAAAAACTGTGAGACAGTTTCCTCGTTTAGAGTTTGTGAGACTGATTCTCAGTTTACAGTTTGTGAGACTGATTCCAGTTTACAGTTTGTGAGACTGATTCCAGTTTACAGTTTGTGAGACTGATTCCAGTTTACAGTTTGTGAGACTGATTCCAGTTTACAGTTTGAGACTGATTCCAGTTTACAGTTTGTGAGACTGATTCTCAGTTTACAGTTTGTGAGACTGATTCCAGTTTACAGTTTGTGAGACTGATTCCAGTTTACAGTTTGAGACTGATCCCAGTTTACAGTTTGAGAGACTGATTCCAGTTTAAAGTTTGTGAGACTGATTCCAGTTTACAGTTTGTGAGACTGATTCCCAGTTTACAGTTTGTGAGACTGATCCCAGTTTACAGTTTGTGCGACTGATTCTACTTTACAGTTTGTGAGACTGATTCCAGTTTACAGTTTGTGAGACTGATTCCACTTTACAGTTTGTGAGACTGACTCCAGTTTACAGTTTGTGAGACTGATTCCAGTTTACAGTTTGTGAGACTGATTCTACTTCACAGTTTGTGAGACTGATTCCAGTTTACAGTTTGTGAGACTGATTCCAGTTTACAGTTTGTGAGACTGATTCCACTTTACAGTTTGTGAGACTGATTCCAGTTTACAGTTTGTGAGACTGATTCCCAGTTTACAGTTTGTGAGACTGATTCCAGTTTACAGTTTGTGAGACTGATTCCAGTTTACAGTTTGTGAGACTGATTCTCAGTATACAGTTTGTGAGACTGATTCCAGTTTACAGTTTGTGAGACTGATTCCAGTTTACAGTTTGAGACTGATCCCAGTTTACAGTTTGAGAGACTGATTCCAGTTTAAAGTTTGTGAGACTGATTCCAGTTTACAGTTTGTGAGACTGATTCCCAGTTTACAGTTTGTGAGACTGATCCCAGTTTACAGTTTGTGCGACTGATTCTACTTTACAGTTTGTGAGACTGATTCCAGTTTACAGTTTGTGAGACTGATTCCACTTTACAGTTTGTGAGACTGACTCCAGTTTACAGTTTGTGAGACTGATTCCAGTTTACAGTTTGTGAGACTGATTCTACTTCACAGTTTGTGAGACTGATTCCAGTTTACAGTTTGTGAGACTGATTCCAGTTTACAGTTTGTGAGACTGATTCCACTTTACAGTTTGTGAGACTGATTCCAGTTTACAGTTTGTGAGACTGATTCCCAGTTTACAGTTTGTGAGACTGATTCCAGTTTACAGTTTGTGAGACTGATTCCAGTTTACAGTTTGTGAGACTGATTCTACTTTAAAGTTTGTGAGACTGATTCCAGTTTACAGTTTGTGAGACTGATTCCAGTTTACAGTTTGTGAGACTGATTCCAGTTTACAGTTTGTGAGACTGATTCCAGTTTACAGTTTGTGAGACTGATTCCAGTTTACAGTTTGTGAGACTGATTCCAGTTTACAGTTTGTGAGACTGATTCAAGTTTACAGTTTGTGAGACTGATTCCAGTTTACAGTTTGTGAGACTGATTCCCAGTTTACAGTTTGTGAGATTGATTCCAGTTTACAGTTTGTGAGACTGATTCCAGTTTACAGTTTGTGAGACTGATTCCCAGTTTACAGTTTGTGAGATTGATTCCAGTTTACAGTTTGTGAGACTGATTCCAGTTTACAGTTTGTGAGACTGATTCCAGTTTACAGTTTGTGAGACTGATTCCCAGTTTACAGTTTGTGAGATTGATTCCAGTTTACAGTTTGTGAGACTGATTCCAGTTTACAGTTTGTGAGACTGATTCCAGTTTACAGTTTGTGAGACTGATTCCCAGTTTACAGTTTGTGAGATTGATTCCAGTTTACAGTTTGTGGGACTGATCCCAGTTTACAGTTTGAGAGACTGATTCCAGTTTAAAGTTTGTGAGACTGATTCCAGTTTACAGTTTGTGAGACTGATTCCCAGTTTACAGTTTGTGAGACTGATCCCAGTTTACAGTTTGTGCGACTGATTCTACTTTACAGTTTGTGAGACTGATTCCAGTTTACAGTTTGTGAGACTGATTCCACTTTACAGTTTGTGAGACTGACTCCAGTTTACAGTTTGTGAGACTGATTCCAATTTACAGTTTGTGAGACTGATTCTACTTTACAGTTTGTGAGACTGATTCCAGTTTACAGTTTGTGAGACTGATTCCAGTTTACAGTTTGTGAGACTGATTCCAGTTTACAGTTTGTGAGACTGATTCCAGTTTACAGTTTGTGAGACTGATTCCAGTTTACAGTTTGTGAGACTGATTCTACTTTAAAGTTTGTGAGACTGAATCCAGTTTACAGTTTGTGAGACTGATTCCAGTTTACAGTTTGTGAGACTGATTCCAGTTTACAGTTTGTGAGACTGATTCCAGTTTACAGTTTGTGAGACTGATTCCAGTTTACAGTTTGTGAGACTGATTCAAGTTTACAGTTTGTGAGACTGATTCCAGTTTACAGTTTGTGAGACTGATTCCCAGTTTACAGTTTGTGAGATTGATTCCAGTTTACAGTTTGTGAGACTGATTCCAGTTTACAGTTTGTGAGACTGATTCCCAGTTTACAGTTGTGAGACTGATTCTCAGTTTACAGTTTGTGCGACTGATTCTACTTTACAGTTTGTGAGACTGATTCCAGTTTACAGTTTGTGAGACTGATTCCAGTTTACAGTTTGTGAGACTGATTCCACTTTACAGTTTGTGAGACTGATTCCAGTTTACAGTTTGTGAGACTGATTCAAGTTTACAGTTTGTGAGACTGATTCTACTTTACAGTTTGTGAGACTGATTCCAGTTTACAGTTTGTGAGACAGATTCCAGTTTACAGTTTGTGAGACTGATTCCACTTTACAGTTTGTGAGACTGATTCCAGTTTACAGTTTGTGAGACTGCTTCCCAGTTTACAGTTTGTGAGACTGATTCCAGTTTACAGTTTGTGAGACTGATTCCAGTTTACAGTTTGTGAGACTGATTCCAGTTTACAGTTTGTGACACTGATTCCAGTTTACAGTTTGTGAGACTGATTCCCAGTTTACATTTGTGAGACTGTTTCTCAGTTTACAGTTTGTGAGACTGATTCCAGTTTACAGTTTGTGAGACTGATTCCAGTTTACAGTTTGTGAGACTGATTCCAGTTTACAGTTTGTGAGACTGATTCCAGTTTACAGTTTGTGAGACTGATTCCAGTTTACAGTTTGAGATTGATTCCAGTTTACAGTTTGTGAGACTGATTCCAGTTTACAGTTTGTAAGACTGATTCCAGTTCAGTTTGTGAGACTGATTCCAGTTTACAGTTTGTGAGACTGATTCCAGTTTACAGTTTGTGAGACTGATTCCAGTTTACAGTTTGTGAGATTGATTCCAGTTTACAGTTTGTGAGACTGATTCCAGTTTACAGTTTGTGAGACTGATTCCCAGTTTACAGTTTGTGAGACTGATTCCAGTTTACAGTTTGTGAGACTGATTCCAGTTTACAGTTTGTGAGACTGATTCCAGTTTACAGTTTGTGAGACTGATTCCAGTTTACAGTTTGTGAGACTGATTCCAGTTTACAGTTTGTGAGACTGACTCCCAGTTTACAGTTTGTGAGACTGATTCCAGTTTACAGTTTGTGAGACTGATTCCAGTTTACAGTTTGTGAGACTGATTCCCAGTTTACAGTTTGTGAGACTGATTACAGTTTACAGTTTGTGGGGCTGATTCCCAGTTTACAGTTTGTGGGACTGATTCCCAGTTTACAATTTGACAGACTGATTCCAGTTTACAGTTTGTGAGACTGATTCCAGTTTACAGTTTGTGAGACTGATTCCAGTTTACAGTTTGTGAGACTGATTCCAGTTTAGACTTTGTGAGACTGATTCCAGTTTACAGTTTGTGGGACTGATTCCAGATTAAAGTTTGTGAGACTGATTCCCATTTTACAGTTTGTGAGACTGATTCCAGTTTACAGTTTGTGAGACTGATTCCAGTTTACAGTTTGTGAGACTGATTCCAGTTTACAGTTTGTGAGATTGATTCCAGTTTACAGTTTGTGAGACTGATTCCAGTTTACAGTTTGTGAGACTGATTCCAGTTTACAGTTTGTGAGACTGATTCCAGTTTACAGTTTGAGACTGATCCCAGTTTACAGTTTGAGAGACTGATTCCAGTTTAAAGTTTGTGAGACTGATTCCAGTTTACAGTTTGTGAGACTGATTCCCAGTTTACAGTTTGTGAGACTGATCCCAGTTTACAGTTTGTGCGACTGATTCTACTTTACAGTTTGTGAGACTGATTCCAGTTTACAGTTTGTGAGACTGATTCCACTTTACAGTTTGTGAGACTGACTCCAGTTTACAGTTTGTGAGACTGATTCCAGTTTACAGTTTGTGAGACTGATTCTACTTTACAGTTTGTGAGACTGATTCCAGTTTACAGTTTGTGAGACTGATTCCAGTTTACAGTTTGTGAGACTGATTCCACTTTACAGTTTGTGAGACTGATTCCAGTTTACAGTTTGTGAGACTGATTCCCAGTTTACAGTTTGTGAGACTGATTCCAGTTTACAGTTTGTGAGACTGATTCCAGTTTACAGTTTGTGAGACTGATTCCAGTTTACAGTTTGTGAGACTGATTCCAGTTTACAGTTTGTGAGACTGATTCCAGTTTACAGTTTGTGAGACTGATTCCAGTTTACAGTTTGTGAGACTGATTCCAGTTTACAGTTTGTGAGACTGATTCAAGTTTACAGTTTATGAGACTGATTCCAGTTTACAGTTTGTGAGACTGATTCCCAGTTTACAGTTTGTGAGATTGATTCCAGTTTACAGTTTGTGAGACTGATTCCAGTTTACAGTTTGTGAGATTGATTCCAGTTTACAGTTTGTGAGACTGATTCCAGTTTACAGTTTGTGAGACTGATTCCCAGTTTACAGTTTGTGAGACTGATTCCAGTTTACAGTTTGTGAGACTGATTCCAGTTTACAGTTTGTGAGACTGATTCCAGTTTACAGTTTGTGAGACTGATTCCAGTTTACAGTTTGTGAGACTGATTCCAGTTTACAGTTTGTGAGACTGACTCCCAGTTTACAGTTTGTGAGACTGATTCCAGTTTACAGTTTGTGAGACTGATTCCAGTTTACAGTTTGTGAGACTGATTCCCAGTTTACAGTTTGTGAGACTGATTCCAGTTTACAGTTTGTGAGACTGATTCCAGTTTACAGTTTGTGAGACTGATTCCCAGTTTACAGTTTGTGAGACTGATTACAGTTTACAGTTTGTGGGGCTGATTCCCAGTTTACAGTTTGTGGGACTGATTCCCAGTTTACAATTTGACAGACTGATTCCAGTTTACAGTTTGTGAGACTGATTCCAGTTTACAGTTTGTGAGACTGATTCCAGTTTACAGTTTGTGAGACTGATTCCAGTTTAGACTTTGTGAGACTGATTCCAGTTTACAGTTTGTGGGACTGATTCCAGATTAAAGTTTGTGAGACTGATTCCCATTTTACAGTTTGTGAGACTGATTCCAGTTTACAGTTTGTGAGACTGATTCCAGTTTACAGTTTGTGAGACTGATTCCAGTTTACAGTTTGTGAGATTGATTCCAGTTTACAGTTTGTGAGACTGATTCCAGTTTACAGTTTGTGAGACTGATTCCAGTTTACAGTTTGTGAGACTGATTCCAGTTTACAGTTTGAGACTGATCCCAGTTTACAGTTTGAGAGACTGATTCCAGTTTAAAGTTTGTGAGACTGATTCCAGTTTACAGTTTGTGAGACTGATTCCCAGTTTACAGTTTGTGAGACTGATCCCAGTTTACAGTTTGTGCGACTGATTCTACTTTACAGTTTGTGAGACTGATTCCAGTTTACAGTTTGTGAGACTGATTCCACTTTACAGTTTGTGAGACTGACTCCAGTTTACAGTTTGTGAGACTGATTCCAGTTTACAGTTTGTGAGACTGATTCTACTTTACAGTTTGTGAGACTGATTCCAGTTTACAGTTTGTGAGACTGATTCCAGTTTACAGTTTGTGAGACTGATTCCACTTTACAGTTTGTGAGACTGATTCCAGTTTACAGTTTGTGAGACTGATTCCCAGTTTACAGTTTGTGAGACTGATTCCAGTTTACAGTTTGTGAGACTGATTCTACTTTAAAGTTTGTGAGACTGATTCCAGTTTACAGTTTGTGAGACTGATTCCAGTTTACAGTTTGTGAGACTGATTCCAGTTTACAGTTTGTGAGACTGATTCCAGTTTACAGTTTGTGAGACTGATTCCAGTTTACAGTTTGTGAGACTGATTCAAGTTTACAGTTTATGAGACTGATTCCAGTTTACAGTTTGTGAGACTGATTCCCAGTTTACAGTTTGTGAGATTGATTCCAGTTTACAGTTTGTGAGACTGATTCTCAGTTTACAGTTTGTGAGACTGATTCCAGTTTACAGTTTGTGAGACTGATTCCAGTTTACAGTTTGAGACTGATCCCAGTTTACAGTTTGTGAGACTGATTCCAGTTTAAAATTTGTGAGACTGATTCCAGTTTACAGTTTGTGAGACTGATTCCCAGTTTACAGTTTGTGAGACTGATCCCAGTTTACAGTTTGTGCGACTGATTCTACTTTACAGTTTGTGAGACTGATTCCAGTTTACAGTTTGTGAGACTGATTCCACTTTACAGTTTGTGAGACTGACTCCAGTTTACAGTTTGTGAGACTGATTCCAGTTTACAGTTTGTGAGACTGATTCTACTTTACAGTTTGTGAGACTGATTCAAGTTTACAGTTTGTGAGACTGATTCCAGTTTACAGTTTGTGAGACTGATTCCCAGTTTACAGTTTGTGAGATTGATTCCAGTTTACAGTTTGTGAGACTGATTCCAGTTTACAGTTTGAGAGACTGATTCCCAGTTTACAGTTGTGAGACTGATTCTCAGTTTACAGTTTGTGCGACTGATTCTACTTTACAGTTTGTGAGACTGATTCCAGTTTACAGTTTGTGAGACTGATTCCACTTTACAGTTTGTGAGACTGATTCCAGTTTACAGTTTGTGAGACTGATTCAAGTTTACAGTTTGTGAGACTGATTCTACTATACAGTTTGTGAGACTGATTCCAGTTTACAGTTTGTGAGACTGATTCCAGTTTACAGTTTGTGAGACTGATTCCACTTTACAGTTTGTGAGACTGATTCCAGTTTACAGTTTGTGAGACTGATTCCCAGTTTACAGTTTGTGAGACTGATTCCAGTTTACAGTTTGTGAGACTGATTCCAGTTTACAGTTTGTGAGACTGATTCCAGTTTACAGTTTGTGACACTGATTCCAGTTTACAGTTTGTGAGACTGATTCCCAGTTTACAGTTGTGAGACTGATTCTCAGTTTACAGTTTGTGAGACTGATTCCAGTTTACAGTTTGTGAGACTGATTCCAGTTTACAGTTTGTGAGACTGATTCCAGTTTACAGTTTGTGAGACTGATTCCAGTTTACAGTTTGTGAGACTGATTCCAGTTTACAGTTTGAGATTGATTCCAGTTTACAGTTTGTGAGACTGATTCCAGTTTACAGTTTGTAAGACTGATTCCAGTTCAGTTTGTGAGACTGATTCCAGTTTACAGTTTGTGAGACTGATTCCAGTTTACAGTTTGTGAGACTGATTCCAGTTTACAGTTTGAGATTGATTCCAGTTTACAGTTTGTGAGACTGATTCCAGTTTACAGTTTGTAAGACTGATTCCAGTTCAGTTTGTGAGACTGATTCCAGTTTACAGTTTGTGAGACTGATTCCAGTTTACAGTTTGTGAGACTGATTCCAGTTTACAGTTTGTGAGACTGATTCCAGTTTACAGTTTGTGAGACTGATTCCAGTTTACAGTTTGTGAGATTGATTCCAGTTTACAGTTTGTGAGACTGATTCCAGTTTACAGTTTGTGAGACTGATTCCAGTTTACAGTTTGTGAGACTGATTCCACTTTACAGTTTGTGAGACTGATTCCAGTTTACAGTTTGTGAGACTGATTCCCAGTTTACAGTTTGTGAGACTGATTCCAGTTTACAGTTTGTGAGACTGATTCCAGTTTACAGTTTGTGAGACTGATTCTACTTTAATGTTTGTGAGACTGATTCCAGTTTACAGTTTGTGAGACTGATTCCAGTTTACAGTTTGTGAGACTGATTCCAGTTTATAGTTTGTGAGACTGATTCCAGTTTACAGTTTGTGAGACTGATTCCAGTTTACAGTTTGTGAGACTGATTCAATTTTACAGTTTGTGAGACTGATTCCAGTTTACAATTTGTGAGACTGATTCCCAGTTTACAGTTTGTGAGACTGATTCCAGTTTACAGTTTTTGAGACTGATTCCAGTTTACAGTTTGTGAGATTGATTCCCACTTTACAGTTGTGAGACTGATTCTCAGTTTACATTTTGTGAGACTGATTCCAGTTTACAGTTTGTGAGACTGATTCCTGTTTACAGTTTGTGAGACTGATTCCAGTTACAGTTTGTGAGACTGATTCCCAGTTTATAGTTTGTGGGACTGATTCCAGTTTACAGTTTGAGATTGATTCCAGTTTACAGTTTGTGAGATTGATTCCAGTTTACAGTTCGTGAGACTGATTCCAGTTCACAGTTTGTGAGACTGATTCCAGTTTACAGTTTGTGAGACTGATTCCAGTTTACAGTTTGTGAGACTGATTCCAGTTTACAGTTTGTGAGATTGATTCCAGTTTACAGTTTGTGAGACTGATTCCAGTTTAAAGTTTGTGAGATTGATTCCCAGTTTACAGTTTGTGAGACTGATTCCAGTTTACAGTTTGTGAGACTGATTCCAGTTTACACTTTGTTAGACTGATTCCAGTTTAAAGTTTGTGAGACTGATTCCAGTTTACAGTTTGTGAGACTGATTCCCAGTTTACAGTTTGTGAGACTGATCCCAGTTTACAGTTTGTGCGACTGATTCTACTTTACAGTTTGTGAGACTGATTCCAGTTTACAGTTTGTGAGACTGATTCCACTTTACAGTTTGTGAGACTGACTCCAGTTTACAGTTTGTGAGACTGATTCCAGTTTACAGTTTGTGAGACTGATTCAACTTTAAAGTTTGTGAGACTGATTCCAGTTTACAGTTTGTGAGACTGATTCCAGTTTACAGTTTGTGAGACTGATTCCAGTTTACAGTTTGTGAGATTGATTCCAGTTTACAGTTTGTGAGACTGATTCCAGTTTACAGTTTGTGAGACTGATTCAAATTTACAGTTTGTGAGACTGATTCCAGTTTACAGTTTGTGAGACTGATTCCCAGTTTACAGTTTGTGAGATTGATTCCAGTTTACAGTTTGTGAGACTGATTCCAGTTTACAGTTTGTGAGACTGATTCCCAGTTTACAGTTGTGAGACTGATTCTCAGTTTACAGTTTGTGCGACTGATTCTACTTTACAGTTTGTGAGACTGATTCCAGTTTACAGTTTGTGAGACTGATTCCACTTTACAGTTTGTGAGACTGATTCCAGTTTACAGTTTGTGAGACTGATTCAAGTTTACAGTTTGTGAGACTGATTCTACTTTACAGTTTGTGAGACTGATTCCAGTTTACAGTTTGTGAGACAGATTCCAGTTTACAGTTTGTGAGACTGATTCCGCTTTACAGTTTGTGAGACTGATTCCAGTTTACAGTTTGTGAGACTGATTCCCAGTTTACAGTTTGTGAGACTGATTCCAGTTTACAGTTTGTGAGACTGATTCCAGTTTACAGTTTGTGAGACTGATTCCAGTTTACAGTTTGTGAGACTGATTCCCAGTTTACAGTTTGTGAGACTGATTCCAGTTTACAGTTTGTGAGACTGATTCCAGTTTACAGTTTGTGAGACTGATTCCCAGTTTACAATTTGACAGACTGATTCCAGTTTACAGTTTGTGAGACTGATTCCAGTTTACAGTTTGTGAGACTGATTCCAGTTTACAGTTTGTGAGACTGATTCCAGTTTAGACTTTGTGAGACTGATTCCAGTTTACAGTTTGTGGGACTGATTCCAGATTAAAGTTTGTGAGACTGATTCCCATTTTACAGTTTGTGAGACTGATTCCAGTTTACAGTTTGTGAGACTGATTCCAGTTTACAGTTTGTGAGACTGATTCCAGTTTACAGTTTCTGAGATTGATTCCAGTTTACAGTTTGTGAGACTGATTCCAGTTTACAGTTTGTGAGACTGATTCCAGTTTACAGTTTGTGAGACTGATTCCAGTTTTCAGTTTGAGACTGATCCCAGTTTACAGTTTGAGAGACTGATTCCAGTTTAAAGTTTGTGAGACTGATTCCAGTTTACAGTTTGTGAGACTGATTCCCAGTTTACAGTTTGTGAGACTGATCCCAGTTTACAGTTTGTGCGACTGATTCTGCTTTACAGTTTGTGAGACTGATTCCAGTTTACAGTTTGTGAGACTGATTCCACTTTACAGTTTGTGAGACTGACTCCAGTTTACAGTTTGTGAGACTGATTCCAGTTTACAGTTTGTGAGACTGATTCTACTTTACAGTTTGTGAGACTGATTCCAGTTTACAGTTTGTGAGACTGATTCCAGTTTACAGTTTGTGAGACTGATTCCACTTTACAGTTTGGGAGACTGATTCCAGTTTACAGTTTGTGAGACTGATTCCCAGTTTACAGTTTGTGAGACTGATTCCAGTTTACAGTTTGTGAGACTGATTCTACTTTAAAGTTTGTGAGACTGATTCCAGTTTACAGTTTGTGAGACTGATTCCAGTTTACAGTTTGTGAGACTGATTCCAGTTTACAGTTTGTTTGACTGATTCCAGTTTACAGTTTGTGAGACTGATTCCAGTTTACAGTTTGTGAGACTGATTCAAGTTTACAGTTTGTGAGACTGATTCCAGTTTACAGTTTGTGAGACTGATTCCCAGTTTACAGTTTGTGAGATTGATTCCAGTTTACAGTTTGTGAGACTGATTCTCAGTTTACAGTTTGTGAGACTGATTCCAGTTTACAGTTTGTGAGACTGATTCCAGTTTACAGTTTGAGACTGATCCCAGTTTACAGTTTGAGAGACTGATTCCAGTTTAAAATTTGTGAGACTGATTCCAGTTTACAGTTTGTGAGACTGATTCCCAGTTTACAGTTTGTGAGACTGATTCCAGTTTACAGTTTGTGAGACTGATTCCACTTTACAGTTTGTGAGACTGACTCCAGTTTACAGTTTGTGAGACTGATTCCAGTTTACAGTTTGTGAGACTGATTCTACTTTACAGTTTGTGAGACTGATTCCAGTTTACAGTTTGTGAGACTGATTCCAGTTTACAGTTTGTGAGACTGATTCCACTTTACAGTTTGTGAGACTGATTCCAGTTTACAGTTTGTGAGACTGATTCCCAGTTTACAGTTTGTGAGACTGATTCCAGTTTACAGTTTGTGAGACTGATTCCAGTTTACAGTTTGTGAGACTGATTCTACTTTAAAGTTTGTGAGACTGATTCCAGTTTACAGTTTGTGAGACTGATTCCAGTTTACAGTTTGTGAGACTGATTCCAGTTTACAGTTTGTGAGACTGATTCCAGTTTACAGTTTGTGAGACTGATTCCAGTTTACAGTTTGTGAGACTGATTCAAGTTTACAGTTTGTGAGACTGATTCCAGTTTACAGTTTGTGAGACTGATTCCCAGTTTACAGTTTGTGAGATTGATTCCAGTTTACAGTTTGTGAGACTGATTCCAGTTTACAGTTTGTGAGACTGATTCCCAGTTTACAGTTGTGAGACTGATTCTCAGTTTACAGTTTGTGCGACTGATTCTACTTTACAGTTTGTGAGACTGATTCCAGTTTACAGTTTGTGAGACTGATTTCACTTTACAGTTTGTGAGACTGATTCCAGTTTACAGTTTGTGAGACTGATTCAAGTTTACAGTTTGTGAGACTGATTCTACTTTACAGTTTGTGAGACTGATTCCAGTTTACAGTTTGTGAGACTGATTCCAGTTTACAGTTTGTGAGACTGATTCCACTTTACAGTTTGTGAGACTGATTCCAGTTTACAGTTTGTGAGACTGATTCCAGTTTACAGTTTGTGAGACTGATTCTACTTTACAGTTTGTGAGACTGATTCCAGTTTACAGTTTGTGAGACTGATTCCACTTTACAGTTTGTGAGACTGATTCCAGTTTACAGTTTGTGAGACTGATTCAAGTTTACAGTTTGTGAGACTGATTCTACTTTACAGTTTGTGAGACTGATTCCAGTTTACAGTTTGTGAGACTGATTCCAGTTTACAGTTTGTGAGACTGATTCCACTTTACAGTTTGTGAGACTGATTCCAGTTTACAGTTTGTGAGACTGATTCCAGTTTACAGTTTGTGAGACTGATTCCAGTTTACAGTTTGTGAGACTGATTCCAGTTTACAGTTTGTGAGACTGATTCCAGTTTACAGTTTGTGAGACTGATTCCCAGTTTACAGTTTGTGAGACTGATTCCAGTTTACAGTTTGTGAGACTGATTCCAGTTTACAGTTTGTGAGACTGATTCCAGTTTAAAGTTTGTGACACTGATTCCAGTTTACAGTTTGTGAGACTGATTCCCAGTTTACAGTTGTGAGACTGATTCTCAGTTTACAGTTTGTGAGACTGATTCCAGTTTACAGTTTGTGAGACTGATTCCAGTTTACAGTTTGTGAGACTGATTCCAGTTTACAGTTTGTGAGACTGATTCCAGTTTACAGTTTGTGAGACTGATTCCAGTTTACAGTTTGAGATTGATTCCAGTTTACAGTTTGTGAGACTGATTCCAGTTTACAGTTTGTAAGACTGATTCCAGTTCAGTTTGTGAGACTGATTCCAGTTTACAGTTTGTGAGACTGATTCCAGTTTACAGTTTGTGAGACTGATTCCAGTTTACAGTTTGTGAGACTGATTCCCAGTTTACAGTTTGTGAGACTGATTCCAGTTTACAGTTTGTGAGACTGATTCTACTTTGAAGTTTGTGAGACTGATTCCAGTTTACAGTTTGTGAGACTGATTCCAGTTTACAGTTTGTGAGACTGATTCCACTTTACAGTTTGTGAGACTGACTCCAGTTTACAGTTTGTGAGACTGATTCCAGTTTACAGTTTGTGAGACTGATTCTACTTTACAGTTTGTGAGACTGATTCCAGTTTACAGTTTGTGAGACTGATTCCAGTTTACAGTTTGTGAGACTGATTCCACTTTACAGTTTGGGAGACTGATTCCAGTTTACAGTTTGTGAGACTGATTCCCAGTTTACAGTTTGTGAGACTGATTCCAGTTTACAGTTTGTGAGACTGATTCTACTTTAAAGTTTGTGAGACTGATTCCAGTTTACAGTTTGTGAGACTGATTCCAGTTTACAGTTTGTGAGACTGATTCCAGTTTACAGTTTGTTTGACTGATTCCAGTTTACAGTTTGTGAGACTGATTCCAGTTTACAGTTTGTGAGACTGATTCAAGTTTACAGTTTGTGAGACTGATTCCAGTTTACAGTTTGTGAGACTGATTCCCAGTTTACAGTTTGTGAGATTGATTCCAGTTTACAGTTTGTGAGACTGATTCTCAGTTTACAGTTTGTGAGACTGATTCCAGTTTACAGTTTGTGAGACTGATTCCAGTTTACAGTTTGAGACTGATCCCAGTTTACAGTTTGAGAGACTGATTCCAGTTTAAAATTTGTGAGACTGATTCCAGTTTACAGTTTGTGAGACTGATTCCCAGTTTACAGTTTGTGAGACTGATTCCAGTTTACAGTTTGTGAGACTGATTCCACTTTACAGTTTGTGAGACTGACTCCAGTTTACAGTTTGTGAGACTGATTCCAGTTTACAGTTTGTGAGACTGATTCTACTTTACAGTTTGTGAGACTGATTCCAGTTTACAGTTTGTGAGACTGATTCCAGTTTACAGTTTGTGAGACTGATTCCACTTTACAGTTTGTGAGACTGATTCCAGTTTACAGTTTGTGAGACTGATTCCCAGTTTACAGTTTGTGAGACTGATTCCAGTTTACAGTTTGTGAGACTGATTCCAGTTTACAGTTTGTGAGACTGATTCTACTTTAAAGTTTGTGAGACTGATTCCAGTTTACAGTTTGTGAGACTGATTCCAGTTTACAGTTTGTGAGACTGATTCCAGTTTACAGTTTGTGAGACTGATTCCAGTTTACAGTTTGTGAGACTGATTCCAGTTTACAGTTTGTGAGACTGATTCAAGTTTACAGTTTGTGAGACTGATTCCAGTTTACAGTTTGTGAGACTGATTCCCAGTTTACAGTTTGTGAGATTGATTCCAGTTTACAGTTTGTGAGACTGATTCCAGTTTACAGTTTGTGAGACTGATTCCCAGTTTACAGTTGTGAGACTGATTCTCAGTTTACAGTTTGTGCGACTGATTCTACTTTACAGTTTGTGAGACTGATTCCAGTTTACAGTTTGTGAGACTGATTCCACTTTACAGTTTGTGAGACTGATTCCAGTTTACAGTTTGTGAGACTGATTCAAGTTTACAGTTTGTGAGACTGATTCTACTTTACAGTTTGTGAGACTGATTCCAGTTTACAGTTTGTGAGACTGATTCCAGTTTACAGTTTGTGAGACTGATTCCACTTTACAGTTTGTGAGACTGATTCCAGTTTACAGTTTGTGAGACTGATTCCAGTTTACAGTTTGTGAGACTGATTCTACTTTACAGTTTGTGAGACTGATTCCAGTTTACAGTTTGTGAGACTGATTCCACTTTACAGTTTGTGAGACTGATTCCAGTTTACAGTTTGTGAGACTGATTCAAGTTTACAGTTTGTGAGACTGATTCTACTTTACAGTTTGTGAGACTGATTCCAGTTTACAGTTTGTGAGACTGATTCCAGTTTACAGTTTGTGAGACTGATTCCACTTTACAGTTTGTGAGACTGATTCCAGTTTACAGTTTGTGAGACTGATTCCAGTTTACAGTTTGTGAGACTGATTCCAGTTTACAGTTTGTGAGACTGATTCCAGTTTACAGTTTGTGAGACTGATTCCAGTTTACAGTTTGTGAGACTGATTCCCAGTTTACAGTTTGTGAGACTGATTCCAGTTTACAGTTTGTGAGACTGATTCCAGTTTACAGTTTGTGAGACTGATTCCAGTTTAAAGTTTGTGACACTGATTCCAGTTTACAGTTTGTGAGACTGATTCCCAGTTTACAGTTGTGAGACTGATTCTCAGTTTACAGTTTGTGAGACTGATTCCAGTTTACAGTTTGTGAGACTGATTCCAGTTTACAGTTTGTGAGACTGATTCCAGTTTACAGTTTGTGAGACTGATTCCAGTTTACAGTTTGTGAGACTGATTCCAGTTTACAGTTTGAGATTGATTCCAGTTTACAGTTTGTGAGACTGATTCCAGTTTACAGTTTGTAAGACTGATTCCAGTTCAGTTTGTGAGACTGATTCCAGTTTACAGTTTGTGAGACTGATTCCAGTTTACAGTTTGTGAGACTGATTCCAGTTTACAGTTTGTGAGACTGATTCCCAGTTTACAGTTTGTGAGACTGATTCCAGTTTACAGTTTGTGAGACTGATTCTACTTTGAAGTTTGTGAGACTGATTCCAGTTTACAGTTTGTGAGACTGATTCCAGTTTACAGTTTGTGAGACTGATTCCAGTTTACAGTTTGTGAGACTGATTCCAGTTTACAGTTTGTGAGACTGATTCCAGTTTACAGTTTGTGAGACTGATTCAAGTTTACAGTTTGTGAGACTGATTCCAGTTTACAGTTTGTGAGACTGATTCCCAGTTTACAGTTTGTGAGATTGATTCCAGTTTACAGTTTGTGAGACTGATTCTCAGTTTACAGTTTGTGAGACTGATTCCAGTTTACAGTTTGTGAGACTGATTCTACTTTACAGTTTGTGAGACTGATTCCAGTTTACAGTTTGTGAGACTGATTCCACTTTACAGTTTGTGAGACTGATTCCAGTTTACAGTTTGTGAGACTGATTCAAGTTTACAGTTTGTGAGATTGATTCTACTTTACAGTTTGTGAGACTGATTCCAGTTTACAGTTTGTGAGACTGATTCCACTTTACAGTTTGTGAGACTGACTCCAGTTTACAGTTTGTGCGACTGATTCTACTTTACAGTTTGTGAGACTGATTCCAGTTTACAGTTTGTGAGACTGATTCCACTTTACAGTTTGTGAGACTGACTCCAGTTTACAGTTTGTGAGACTGATTCCAGTTTACAGTTTGTGAGACTGATTCAACTTTAAAGTTTGTGAGACTGATTCCAGTTTACAGTTTGTGAGACTGATTCCAGTTTACAGTTTGTGAGACTGATTCCAGTTTACAGTTTGTGAGATTGATTCCAGTTTACAGTTTGTGAGACTGATTCCAGTTTACAGTTTGTGAGACTGATTCAAATTTACAGTTTGTGAGACTGATTCCAGTTTACAGTTTGTGAGACTGATTCCCAGTTTACAGTTTGTGAGATTGATTCCAGTTTACAGTTTGTGAGACTGATTCCAGTTTACAGTTTGTGAGACTGATTCCCAGTTTACAGTTGTGAGACTGATTCTCAGTTTACAGTTTGTGCGACTGATTCTACTTTACAGTTTGTGAGACTGATTCCAGTTTACAGTTTGTGAGACTGATTCCACTTTACAGTTTGTGAGACTGATTCCAGTTTACAGTTTGTGAGACTGATTCAAGTTTACAGTTTGTGAGACTGATTCTACTTTACAGTTTGTGAGACTGATTCCAGTTTACAGTTTGTGAGACAGATTCCAGTTTACAGTTTGTGAGACTGATTCCGCTTTACAGTTTGTGAGACTGATTCCAGTTTACAGTTTGTGAGACTGATTCCCAGTTTACAGTTTGTGAGACTGATTCCAGTTTACAGTTTGTGAGACTGATTCCAGTTTACAGTTTGTGAGACTGATTCCAGTTTACAGTTTGTGAGACTGATTCCCAGTTTACAGTTTGTGAGACTGATTCCAGTTTACAGTTTGTGAGACTGATTCCAGTTTACAGTTTGTGAGACTGATTCCCAGTTTACAATTTGACAGACTGATTCCAGTTTACAGTTTGTGAGACTGATTCCAGTTTACAGTTTGTGAGACTGATTCCAGTTTACAGTTTGTGAGACTGATTCCAGTTTAGACTTTGTGAGACTGATTCCAGTTTACAGTTTGTGGGACTGATTCCAGATTAAAGTTTGTGAGACTGATTCCCATTTTACAGTTTGTGAGACTGATTCCAGTTTACAGTTTGTGAGACTGATTCCAGTTTACAGTTTGTGAGACTGATTCCAGTTTACAGTTTCTGAGATTGATTCCAGTTTACAGTTTGTGAGACTGATTCCAGTTTACAGTTTGTGAGACTGATTCCAGTTTACAGTTTGTGAGACTGATTCCAGTTTTCAGTTTGAGACTGATCCCAGTTTACAGTTTGAGAGACTGATTCCAGTTTAAAGTTTGTGAGACTGATTCCAGTTTACAGTTTGTGAGACTGATTCCCAGTTTACAGTTTGTGAGACTGATCCCAGTTTACAGTTTGTGCGACTGATTCTGCTTTACAGTTTGTGAGACTGATTCCAGTTTACAGTTTGTGAGACTGATTCCACTTTACAGTTTGTGAGACTGACTCCAGTTTACAGTTTGTGAGACTGATTCCAGTTTACAGTTTGTGAGACTGATTCTACTTTACAGTTTGTGAGACTGATTCCAGTTTACAGTTTGTGAGACTGATTCCAGTTTACAGTTTGTGAGACTGATTCCACTTTACAGTTTGGGAGACTGATTCCAGTTTACAGTTTGTGAGACTGATTCCCAGTTTACAGTTTGTGAGACTGATTCCAGTTTACAGTTTGTGAGACTGATTCTACTTTAAAGTTTGTGAGACTGATTCCAGTTTACAGTTTGTGAGACTGATTCCAGTTTACAGTTTGTGAGACTGATTCCAGTTTACAGTTTGTTTGACTGATTCCAGTTTACAGTTTGTGAGACTGATTCCAGTTTACAGTTTGTGAGACTGATTCAAGTTTACAGTTTGTGAGACTGATTCCAGTTTACAGTTTGTGAGACTGATTCCCAGTTTACAGTTTGTGAGATTGATTCCAGTTTACAGTTTGTGAGACTGATTCTCAGTTTACAGTTTGTGAGACTGATTCCAGTTTACAGTTTGTGAGACTGATTCCAGTTTACAGTTTGAGACTGATCCCAGTTTACAGTTTGAGAGACTGATTCCAGTTTAAAATTTGTGAGACTGATTCCAGTTTACAGTTTGTGAGACTGATTCCCAGTTTACAGTTTGTGAGACTGATTCCAGTTTACAGTTTGTGAGACTGATTCCACTTTACAGTTTGTGAGACTGATTCCAGTTTACAGTTTGTGAGACTGATTCCACTTTACAGTTTGTGAGACTGATTCCACTTTACAGTTTGTGAGACTGATTCCAGTTTACAGTTTGTGAGACTGATTCCCAGTTTACAGTTTGTGAGACTGATTCCAGTTTACAGTTTGTGAGACTGATTCCAGTTTACAGTTTGTGAGACTGATTCCAGTTTACAGTTTGTGAGACTGATTCCAGTTTACAGTTTGTGAGACTGATTCCAGTTTACAGTTTGTGAGACTGATTCAAGTTTACAGTTTGTTGGACTGATTCCAGTTTACAGTTTGTGAGACTGATTCCCAGTTTACAGTTTGTGAGATTGATTCCAGTTTACAGTTTGTGAGACTGATTCCAGTTTACAGTTTGTGAGACTGATTCCCAGTTTACAGTTGTGAGACTGATTCTCAGTTTACAGTTTGTGCGACTGATTCTACTTTACAGTTTGTGAGACTGATTCCAGTTTACAGTTTGTGAGACTGATTCCACTTTACAGTTTGTGAGACTGATTCCAGTTTACAGTTTGTGAGACTGATTCTACTTTACAGTTTGTGAGACTGATTCCAGTTTACAGTTTGTGAGACTGATTCCACTTTACAGTTTGTGAGACTGATTCCAGTTTACAGTTTGTGAGACTGATTCAAGTTTACAGTTTGTGAGACTGATTCTACTTTACAGTTTGTGAGACTGATTCCAGTTTACAGTTTGTGAGACTGATTCCAGTTTACAGTTTGTGAGACTGATTCCACTTTACAGTTTGTGAGACTGATTCCAGTTTACAGTTTGTGAGACTGATTCCAGTTTACAGTTTGTGAGACTG
The DNA here is from genome assembly GCA_030390025.1 of Squalus acanthias. NCBI lineage: Eukaryota > Metazoa > Chordata > Chondrichthyes > Squaliformes > Squalidae > Squalus > Squalus acanthias. Next base: position 99,658 of record JASTWF010000079.1, read on the forward strand.
ATTCCAGTTTACAGTTTGTGAGACTGATTCCAGTTTACAGTTTGTGAGACTGATTCCAGTTTACAGTTTGTGAGACTGATTCCCAGTTTACAGTTTGTGAGACTGATTCCAGTTTACAGTTTGTGAGACTGATTCCAGTTTACAGTTTGTGAGACTGATTCCAGTTTACAGTTTGTGACACTGATTCCAGTTTACAGTTTGTGAGACTGATTCCCAGTTTACAGTTGTGAGACTGATTCTCAGTTTACAGTTTGTGAGACTGATTCCAGTTTACAGTTTGTGAGACTGATTCCAGTTTACAGTTTGTGAGACTGATTCCAGTTTACAGTTTGTGAGACTGATTCCAGTTTACAGTTTGTGAGACTGATTCCAGTTTACAGTTTGAGATTGATTCCAGTTTACAGTTTGTGAGACTGATTCCAGTTTACAGTTTGTAAGACTGATTCCAGTTCAGTTTGTGAGACTGATTCCAGTTTACAGTTTGTGAGACTGATTCCAGTTTACAGTTTGTGAGACTGATTCCAGTTTACAGTTTGTGAGACTGATTCCCAGTTTACAGTTTGTGAGACTGATTCCAGTTTACAGTTTGTGAGACTGATTCTACTTTGAAGTTTGTGAGACTGATTCCAGTTTACAGTTTGTGAGACTGATTCCAGTTTACAGTTTGTGAGACTGATTCCAGTTTACAGTTTGTGAGACTGATTCCAGTTTACAGTTTGTGAGACTGATTCCAGTTTACAGTTTGTGAGACTGATTCAAGTTTACAGTTTGTGAGACTGATTCCAGTTTACAGTTTGTGAGACTGATTCCCAGTTTACAGTTTGTGAGATTGATTCCAGTTTACAGTTTGTGAGACTGATTCTCAGTTTACAGTTTGTGAGACTGATTCCAGTTTACAGTTTGTGAGACTGATTCTACTTTACAGTTTGTGAGACTGATTCCAGTTTACAGTTTGTGAGACTGATTCCACTTTACAGTTTGTGAGACTGATTCCAGTTTACAGTTTGTGAGACTGATTCAAGTTTACAGTTTGTGAGATTGATTCTACTTTACAGTTTGTGAGACTGATTCCAGTTTACAGTTTGTGAGACTGATTCCACTTTACAGTTTGTGAGACTGATTCCAGTTTACAGTTTGTGAGACTGATTCCCAGTTTACAGTTTGTGAGACTGATTCCAGTTTACAGTTTGTGAGACTGATTCCAGTTTACAGTTTGTGAGACTGATTCCAGTTTACAGTTTGTGACACTGATTCCAGTTTACAGTTTGTGAGACTGATTCCCAGTTTACAGTTGTGAGACTGATTCTCAGTTTACAGTTTGTGAGACTGATTCCAGTTTACAGTTTGTGAGACTGATTCCAGTTTACAGTTTGTGAGACTGATTCCAGTTTACAGTTTGTGAGACTGATTCCAGTTTACAGTTTGTGAGACTGATTCCAGTTTACAGTTTGAGATTGATTCCAGTTTACAGTTTGTGAGACTGATTCCAGTTTACAGTTTGTGAGACTGATTCCAGTTTACAGTTTGTGAGATTGATTCCAGTTTACAGTTTGTGAGACTGATTCCAGTTTACAGTTTGTGAGACTGATTCCAGTTTACAGTTTGTGAGATTGATTCCAGTTTACAGTTTGTGAGACTGATTCCAGTTTACAGTTTGTGAGACTGATTCCAGTTTACAGTTTGTGAGACTGATTCCAGTTTACAGTTTGTGAGACTGATTCCAGTTTACAGTTTGTGAGACTGATTCCCAGTTTACAGTTTGTGAGACTGATTCCAGTTTACAGTTTGTGAGACTGATTCCAGTTTACAGTTTGTGAGACTGATTCCCAGTTTACAGTTTGTGAGACTGATTACAGTTTACAATTTGACAGACTGATTCCAGTTTACAGTTTGTGAGACTGATTCCAGTTGACTGTTTGTGACACTGATTCCAGTTTACAGTTTGTGAGACTGATTCCAGTTTAGACTTTGTGAGACTGATTCCAGTTTACAGTTTGTGGGACTGATTCCAGATTAAAGTTTGTGAGACTGATTCCCATTTTACAGTTTGTGAGACTGATTCCAGTTTACAGTTTGTGAGACTGATTCCAGTTTACAGTTTGTGAGACTGATTCCAGTTTACAGTTTGTGAGATTGATTCCAGTTTACAGTTTGTGAGTCTGATTCCAGTTTACAGTTTGTGAGACTGATTCCAGTTTACAGTTTGTGAGACTGATTCCACTTTACAGTTTGTGAGACTGATTCCAGTTTACAGTTTGTGAGACTGATTCCCAGTTTACAGTTTGTGAGACTGATTCCAGTTTACAGTTTGTGAGACTGATTCTACTTTAATGTTTGTGAGACTGATTCCAGTTTACAGTTTGTGAGACTGATTCCAGTTTACAGTTTGTGAGACTGATTCCAGTTTATAGTTTGTGAGACTGATTCCAGTTTACAGTTTGTGAGACTGATTCCAGTTTACAGTTTGTGAGACTGATTCAATTTTACAGTTTGTGAGACTGATTCCAGTTTACAATTTGTGAGACTGATTCCCAGTTTACAGTTTGTGAGACTGATTCCAGTTTACAGTTTGTGAGACTGATTCCAGTTTACAGTTTGTGAGACTGATTCCCAGTTTACAGTTGTGAGACTGATTCTCAGTTTACATTTTGTGAGACTGATTCCAGTTTACAGTTTGTGAGACTGATTCCTGTTTACAGTTTGTGAGACTGATTCCAGTTACAGTTTGTGAGACTGATTCCCAGTTTATAGTTTGTGGGACTGATTCCAGTTTACAGTTTGAGATTGATTCCAGTTTACAGTTTGTGAGATTGATTCCAGTTTACAGTTCGTGAGACTGATTCCAGTTCACAGTTTGTGAGACTGATTCCAGTTTACAGTTTGTGAGACTGATTCCAGTTTACAGTTTGTGAGACTGATTCCAGTTTACAGTTTGTGAGATTGATTCCAGTTTACAGTTTGTGAGACTGATTCCAGTTTAAAGTTTGTGAGACTGATTCCCAGTTTACAGTTTGTGAGACTGATTCCAGTTTACAGTTTGTGAGACTGATTCCAGTTTACACTTTGTTAGACTGATTCCAGTTTACAGTTTGTGAGACTGATTCCAGTTTACAGTTTGTGAGACTGATTCCAGTTTACAGTTTGTGAGACTGATTCCAGTTTACAGTTTGTGAGACTGATTACAGTTTACAGTTTGTGGGGCTGATTGCCAGTTTACAGTTTGTGGGACTGATTCCAGTTTACAGTTTGTGAGACTGATTCCACTTTACAGTTTGTGAGACTGATTCCAGTTTACAGTTTGTGAGACTGATTCCCAGTTTACAGTTTGTGAGACTGATTCCAGTTTACAGTTTGTGAGACTGATTCCAGTTTACAGTTTGTGAGACTGATTCTACTTTAATGTTTGTGAGACTGATTCCAGTTTACAGTTTGTGAGACTGATTCCAGTTTACAGTTTGTGAGACTGATTCCAGTTTATAGTTTGTGAGACTGATTCCAGTTTACAGTTTGTGAGACTGATTCCAGTTTACAGTTTGTGAGACTGATTCAATTTTACAGTTTGTGAGACTGATTCCAGTTTACAATTTGTGAGACTGATTCCCAGTTTACAGTTTGTGAGACTGATTCCAGTTTACAGTTTTTGAGACTGATTCCAGTTTACAGTTTGTGAGACTGATTCCCTGTTTACAGTTGTGAGACTGATTCTCAGTTTACATTTTGTGAGACTGATTCCAGTTTACAGTTTGTGAGACTGATTCCTGTTTACAGTTTGTGAGACTGATTCCAGTTACAGTTTGTGAGACTGATTCCCAGTTTATAGTTTGTGGGACTGATTCCAGTTTACAGTTTGAGATTGATTCCAGTTTACAGTTTGTGAGATTGATTCCAGTTTACAGTTCGTGAGACTGATTCCAGTTCACAGTTTGTGAGACTGATTCCAGTTTACAGTTTGTGAGACTGATTCCAGTTTACAGTTTGTGAGACTGATTCCAGTTTACAGTTTGTGAGATTGATTCCAGTTTACAGTTTGTGAGACTGATTCCAGTTTAAAGTTTGTGAGACTGATTCCCAGTTTACAGTTTGTGAGACTGATTCCAGTTTACAGTTTGTGAGACTGATTCCAGTTTACACTTTGTTAGACTGATTCCAGTTTACAGTTTATGAGACTGATTCCAGTTTACAGTTTGTGAGACTGATTCCAGTTTACAGTTTGTGAGACTGATTCCAGTTTACAGTTTGTGAGACTGATTACAGTTTACAGTTTGTGGGGCTGATTGCCAGTTTACAGTTTGTGGGACTGATGCCCAGTTTCCAGTTTGAAAGACTGATTCCAGTTTACAGTTTGTGAGACTGATTCCAGTTTACAGTTTGTGAGACTGATTCCCAGTTTACAATTTGAAAGACTGATTCCAGTTTACAGTTTGTGAGACTGATTCCAGTTTACAGTTTGTGAGACTGATTCCAGTTTAGACTTTGTGAGACTGATTCCAGTTTACAGTTTGTGGGACTGATTCCAGATTACAGTTTGTGGGGCTGATTGCCAGTTTACAGTTTGTGGGACTGATTCCAGTTTACAGTTTGTGAGACTGATTCCACTTTACAGTTTGTGAGACTGATTCCAGTTTACAGTTTGTGAGACTGATTCCCAGTTTACAGTTTGTGAGACTGATTCCAGTTTACAGTTTGTGAGACTGATTCCAGTTTACAGTTTGTGAGACTGATTCTACTTTAATGTTTGTGAGACTGATTCCAGTTTACATTTTCTGAGACTGATTCCAGTTTACAGTTTGTGAGACTGATTCCAGTTTATAGTTTGTGAGACTAATTCCAGTTTACAGTTTGTGAGACTGATTCCAGTTTACAGTTTGTGAGACTGATTCAATTTTACAGTTTGTGAGACTGATTCCAGTTTACAATTTGTGAGACTGATTCCCAGTTTACAGTTTGTGAGACTGATTCCAGTTTACAGTTTTTGAGACTGATTCCAGTTTCCAGTTTGTGAGACTGATTCCCAGTTTACAGTTGTGAGACTGATTCTCAGTTTACATTTTGTGAGACTGATTCCAGTTTACAGTTTGTGAGACTGATTCCTGTTTACAGTTTGTGAGACTGATTCCAGTTACAGTTTGTGAGACTGATTCCCAGTTTATAGTTTGTGGGACTGATTCCAGTTTACAGTTTGAGATTGATTCCAGTTTACAGTTTGTGAGATTGATTCCAGTTTACAGTTCGTGAGACTGATTCCAGTTCACAGTTTGTGAGACTGATTCCAGTTTACAGTTTGTGAGACTGATTCCAGTTTACAGTTTGTGAGACTGATTCCAGTTTACAGTTTGTGAGATTGATTCCAGTTTACAGTTTGTGAGACTGATTCCAGTTTAAAGTTTGTGAGACTGATTCCCAGTTTACAGTTTGTGGGACTGATGCCCAGTTTCCAGTTTGAAAGACTGATTCCAGTTTACAGTTTGTGAGACTGATTCCAGTTTACAGTTTGTGAGACTGATTCCCGGTTTACAGTTTGAAAGACTGATTCCAGTTTACAGTTTGTGAGACTGATTCCAGTTTACAGTTTGTGACACTGATTCCAGTTTACAGTTTGTGAGACTGATTCCCAGTTTACAGTTGTGAGACTGATTCTCAGTTTACAGTTTGTGAGACTGATTCCAGTTTACAGTTTGTGAGACTGATTCCAGTTTACAGTTTGTGAGACTGATTCCAGTTTACAGTTTGTGAGACTGATTCCAGTTTACAGTTTGTGAGACTGATTCCAGTTTACAGTTTGTGAGACTGATTCCCAGTTTACAGTTTGTGAGACTGATTCCAGTTTACAGTTTGTGAGACTGATTCCAGTTTACAGTTTGTGAGACTGATTCCCAGTTTACAGTTTGTGAGACTGATTACAGTTTACAGTTTGTGGGCTGATTCCAGTTTACAGTTTGTGAGACTGATTCCAGTTTACAGTTTGTGGGACTGATTCCCAGTTTACAATTTGACAGACTGATTCCAGTTTACAGTTTGTGAGACTGATTCCAGTTTACTGTTTGTGACACTGATTCCAGTTTACAGTTTGTGAGATTGATTCCAGTTTAGACTTTGTGAGACTGATTCCAGTTTACAGTTTGTGGGACTGATTCCAGATTAAAGTTTGTGAGACTGATTCCCATTTTACAGTTTGTGAGACTGATTCCAGTTTACAGTTTGTGAGACTGATTCCAGTTTACAGTTTGTGAGACTGATTCCAGTTTACAGTTTGTGAGATTGATTCCGGTTTACAGTTTGTGAGTCTGATTCCAGTTTACAGTTTGTGAGACTGATTCCAGTTTACAGTTTGTGAGACTGATTCCACTTTACAGTTTGTGAGACTGATTCCAGTTTACAGTTTGTGAGACTGATTCCCAGTTTACAGTTTGTGAGACTGATTCCAGTTTACAGTTTGTGAGACTGATTCCAGTTTACAGTTTGTGAGACTGATTCTACTTTAATGTTTGTGAGACTGATTCCAGTTTACAGTTTGTGAGACTGATTCCAGTTTACAGTTTGTGAGACTGATTCCAGTTTATAGTTTGTGAGACTGTTTCCAGTTTACAGTTTGTGAGACTGATTCCAGTTTACAGTTTGTGAGACTGATTCAATTTTACAGTTTGTGAGACTGATTCCAGTTTACAATTTGTGAGACTGATTCCCAGTTTACAGTTTGTGAGACTGATTCCAGTTTACAGTTTTTGAGACTGATTCCAGTTTACAGTTTGTGAGACTGATTCCCAGTTTACAGTTGTGAGACTGATTCTCAGTTTACATTTTGTGAGACTGATTCCAGTTTACAGTTTGTGAGACTGATTCCTGTTTACAGTTTGTGAGACTGATTCCAGTTACAGTTTGTGAGACTGATTCCCAGTTTATAGTTTGTGGGACTGATTCCAGTTTACAGTTTGAGATTGATTCAGTTTACAGTTTGTGAGATTGATTCCAGTTTACAGTTCGTGAGACTGATTCCAGTTCACAGTTTGTGAGACTGATTCCAGTTTACAGTTTGTGAGACTGATTCCAGTTTACAGTTTGTGAGACTGATTCCAGTTTACAGTTTGTGAGATTGATTCCAGTTTACAGTTTGTGAGACTGATTCCAGTTTAAAGTTTGTGAGACTGATTCCCAGTTTACAGTTTGTGAGACTGATTCCACTTTACAGTTTGTGAGACTGATTCCAGTTTACACTTTGTTAGACTGATTCCAGTTTACAGTTTGTGAGACTGATTCCAGTTTACAGTTTGTGAGACTGATTCCAGTTTACAGTTTGTGAGACTGATTCCAGTTTACAGTTTGTGAGACTGATTACAGTTTACAGTTTGTGGGGCTGATTGCCAGTTTACAGTTTGTGAGACTGATTCCAGTTTACAGTTTGTGAGACTGATTCCACTTTACAGTTTGTGAGACTGATTCCAGTTTACAGTTTGTGAGACTGATTCCCAGTTTACAGTTTGTGAGACTGATTCCAGTTTACAGTTTGTGAGACTGATTCCAGTTTACAGTTTGTGAGACTGATTCTACTTTAATGTTTGTGAGACTGATTCCAGTTTACAGTTTGTGAGACTGATTCCAGTTTACAGTTTGTGAGACTGATTCCAGTTTATAGTTTGTGAGACTGATTCCAGTTTACAGTTTGTGAGACTGATTCCAGTTTACAGTTTGTGAGACTGATTCAATTTTACAGTTTGTGAGACTGATTCCAGTTTACAATTTGTGAGACTGATTCCCAGTTTACAGTTTGTGAGACTGATTCCAGTTTACAGTTTTTGAGACTGATTCCAGTTTACAGTTTGTGAGACTGATTCCCAGTTTACAGTTGTGAGACTGATTCTCAGTTTACATTATGTGAGACTGATTCCAGTTTACAGTTTGTGAGACTGATTCCTGTTTACAGTTTGTGAGACTGATTCCAGTTACAGTTTGTGAGACTGATTCCCAGTTTATAGTTTGTGGGACTGATTCCAGTTTACAGTTTGAGATTGATTCCAGTTTACAGTTTGTGAGATTGATTCCAGTTTACAGTTCGTGAGACTGATTCCAGTTCACAGTTTGTGAGACTGATTCCAGTTTACAGTTTGTGAGACTGATTCCAGTTTACAGTTTGTGAGACTGATTCCAGTTTACAGTTTGTGAGATTGATTCCAGTTTACAGTTTGTGAGACTGATTCCAGTTTAAAGTTTGTGAGGACTGATTCCCAGTTTACAGTTTGTGAGACTGATTCCAGTTTACAGTTTGTGAGACTGATTCCAGTTTACACTTTGTTAGACTGATTCCAGTTTACAGTTTATGAGACTGATTCCAGTTTACAGTTTGTGAGACTGATTCCAGTTTACAGTTTGTGAGACTGATTCCAGTTTACAGTTTGTGAGACTGATTACAGTTTACAGTTTGTGAGACTGATTCCAGTTTACAGTTTGTGGGACTGATGCCCAGTTTCCAGTTTGAAAGACTGATTCCAGTTTACAGTTTGTGAGACTGATTCCAGTTTACAGTTTGTGAGACTGATTCCCAGTTTACAATTTGAAAGACTGATTCCAGTTTACAGTTTGTGAGACTGATTCCAGTTTACAGTTTGTGAGACTGATTCCAGTTTAGACATTGTGAGACTGATTCCAGTTTACAGTTTGTGGGACTGATTCCAGATTACAGTTTGTGGGGCTGATTGCCAGTTTACAGTTTGTGGGACTGATTCCAGTTTACAGTTTGTGAGACTGATTCCACTTTACAGTTTGTGAGACTGATTCCAGTTTACAGTTTGTGAGACTGATTCCCAGTTTACAGTTTGTGAGACTGATTCCAGTTTACAGTTTGTGAGACTGATTCCAGTTTACAGTTTGTGAGACTGATTCTACTTTAATGTTTGTGAGACTGATTCCAGTTTACAGTTTGTGAGACTGATTCCAGTTTACAGTTTGTGAGACTGATTCCAGTTTATAGTTTGTGAGACTGATTCCAGTTTACAGTTTGTGAGACTGATTCCAGTTTACAGTTTGTGAGACTGATTCAATTTTACAGTTTGTGAGACTGATTCCAGTTTACAATTTGTGAGACTGATTCCCAGTTTACAGTTTGTGAGACTGATTCCAGTTTACAGTTTTTGAGACTGATTCCAGTTTCCAGTTTGTGAGACTGATTCCCAGTTTACAGTTGTGAGACTGATTCTCAGTTTACATTTTGTGAGACTGATTCCAGTTTACAGTTTGTGAGACTGATTCCTGTTTACAGTTTGTGAGACTGATTCCAGTTACAGTTTGTGAGACTGATTCCCAGTTTATAGTTTGTGGGACTGATTCCAGTTTACAGTTTGAGATTGATTCCAGTTTACAGTTTGTGAGATTGATTCCAGTTTACAGTTCGTGAGACTGATTCCAGTTCACAGTTTGTGAGACTGATTCCAGTTTACAGTTTGTGAGACTGATTCCAGTTTACAGTTTGTGAGACTGATTCCAGTTTACAGTTTGTGAGATTGATTCCAGTTTACAGTTTGTGAGACTGATTCCAGTTTAAAGTTTGTGAGACTGATTCCCAGTTTACAGTTTGTGAGACTGATTCCAGTTTACAGTTTGTGAGACTGATTCCAGTTTACACTTTGTTAGACTGATTCCAGTTTACAGTTTGTGAGACTGATTCCAGTTTACAGTTTGTGAGACTGATTCCAGTTTACAGTTTGTGAGACTGATTCCAGTTTACAGTTTGTGAGACTGATTACAGTTTACAGTTTGTGGGGCTGATTCCAGTTTACAGTTTGTGAGACTGATTCCAGTTTACAGTTTGTGGGACTGATGCCCAGTTTCCAGTTTGAAAGACTGATTCCAGTTTACAGTTTGTGAGACTGATTCCAGTTTACAGTTTGTGAGACTGATTCCCAGTTTACAGTTTGAAAGACTGATTCCAGTTTACAGTTTGTGAGACTGATTCCAGTTTACAGTTTGTGACACTGATTCCAGTTTACAGTTTGTGAGACTGATTCCCAGTTTACAGTTGTGAGACTGATTCTCAGTTTACAGTTTGTGAGACTGATTCCAGTTTACAGTTTGTGAGACTGATTCCAGTTTACAGTTTGTGAGACTGATTCCAGTTTACAGTTTGTGAGACTGATTCCAGTTTACAGTTTGTGAGACTGATTCCAGTTTACAGTTTGTGAGACTGATTCCCAGTTTACAGTTTGTGAGACTGATTCCAGTTTACAGTTTGTGAGACTGATTCCAGTTTACAGTTTGTGAGACTGATTCCCAGTTTACAGTTTGTGAGACTGATTACAGTTTACAGTTTGTGGGGCTGATTCCAGTTTACAGTTTGTGAGACTGATTCCAGTTTACAGTTTGTGGGACTGATTCCCAGTTTACAATTTGACAGACTGATTCCAGTTTACAGTTTGTGAGACTGATTCCAGTTTACTGTTTGTGACACTGATTCCAGTTTACAGTTTGTGAGATTGATTCCAGTTTAGACTTTGTGAGACTGATTCCAGTTTACAGTTTGTGGGACTGATTCCAGATTAAAGTTTGTGAGACTGATTCCCATTTTACAGTTTGTGAGACTGATTCCAGTTTACAGTTTGTGAGACTGATTCCAGTTTACAGTTTGTGAGACTGATTCCAGTTTACAGTTTGTGAGATTGATTCCGGTTTACAGTTTGTGAGTCTGATTCCAGTTTACAGTTTGTGAGACTGATTCCAGTTTACAGTTTGTGAGACTGATTCCACTTTACAGTTTGTGAGACTGATTCCAGTTTACAGTTTGTGAGACTGATTCCAGTTTACAGTTTGTGAGACTGATTCCAGTTTATAGTTTGTGAGACTGTTTCCAGTTTACAGTTTGTGAGACTGATTCCAGTTTACAGTTTGTGAGACTGATTCAATTTTACAGTTTGTGAGACTGATTCCAGTTTACAATTTGTGAGACTGATTCCCAGTTTACAGTTTGTGAGACTGATTCCAGTTTACAGTTTTTGAGACTGATTCCAGTTTACAGTTTGTGAGACTGATTCCCAGTTTACAGTTGTGAGACTGATTCTCAGTTTACATTTTGTGAGACTGATTCCAGTTTACAGTTTGTGAGACTGATTCCTGTTTACAGTTTGTGAGACTGATTCCAGTTACAGTTTGTGAGACTGATTCCCAGTTTATAGTTTGTGGGACTGATTCCAGTTTACAGTTTGAGATTGATTCCAGTTTACAGTTTTTGAGATTGATTCCAGTTTACAGTTCGTGAGACTGATTCCAGTTCACAGTTTGTGAGACTGATTCCAGTTTACAGTTTGTGAGACTGATTCCAGTTTACAGTTTGTGAGACTGATTCCAGTTTACAGTTTGTGAGATTGATTCCAGTTTACAGTTTGTGAGACTGATTCCAGTTTAAAGTTTGTGAGACTGATTCCCAGTTTACAGTTTGTGAGACTGATTCCACTTTACAGTTTGTGAGACTGATTCCAGTTTACACTTTGTTAGACTGATTCCAGTTTACAGTTTGTGAGACTGATTCCAGTTTACAGTTTGTGAGACTGATTCCAGTTTACAGTTTGTGAGACTGATTCCAGTTTACAGTTTGTGAGACTGATTACAGTTTACAGTTTGTGGGGCTGATTGCCAGTTTACAGTTTGTGAGACTGATTCCAGTTTACAGTTTGTGAGACTGATTCCACTTTACAGTTTGTGAGACTGATTCCAGTTTACAGTTTGTGAGACTGATTCCCAGTTTACAGTTTGTGAGACTGATTCCAGTTTACAGTTTGTGAGACTGATTCCAGTTTACAGTTTGTGAGACTGATTCTACTTTAATGTTTGTGAGACTGATTCCAGTTTACAGTTTGTGAGACTGATTCCAGTTTACAGTTTGTGGGGCTGATTGCCAGTTTACAGTTTGTGAGACTGATTCCAGTTTACAGTTTGTGAGACTGATTCCAGTTTACATTTTGTGAGACTGATTCCAGTTTACAGTTTGTGAGACTGACTCCAGTTTACAGTTTGTGGGACTGATTCCAGTTTACAGTTTGTGAGACTGATTCCACTTTACAGTTTGTGAGACTGATTCCAGTTTACAGTTTGTGAGACTGATTCCCAGTTTACAGTTTGTGAGACTGATTCCAGTTTACAGTTTGTGAGACTGATTCCAGTTTACAGTTTGTGAGACTGATTCTACTTTAATGTTTGTGAGACTGATTCCAGTTTACAGTTTGTGAGACTGATTCCAGTTTACAGTTTGTAAGACTGATTCCAGTTTATAGTTTGTGAGACTGATTCCAGTTTACAGTTTGTGAGACTGATTCCAGTTTACAGTTTTTGAGACTGATTCCAGTTTACAGTTTGTGAGACTGATTCCCAGTTTACAGTTGTGAGACTGATTCTCAGTTTACATTTTGTGAGACTGATTCCAGTTTACAGTTTGTGAGACTGATTCCTGTTTACAGTTTGTGAGACTGATTCCAGTTACAGTTTGTGAGACTGATTCCCAGTTTATAGTTTGTGGGACTGATTCCAGTTTACAGTTTGAGATTGATTCCAGTTTACAGTTTGTGAGACTGATTCCAGTTTACAGTTTGTGAGACTGATTCCAGTTTATAGTTTGTGAGACTGATTCCAGTTTACAGTTTGTGAGACTGATTCCAGTTTACAGTTTGTGAGACTGATTCAATTTTACAGTTTGTGAGACTGATTCCAGTTTACAATTTGTGAGACTGATTCCCAGTTTACAGTTTGTGAGACTGATTCCAGTTTACAGTTTTTGAGACTGATTCCAGTTTACAGTTTGTGAGATTGATTCCCACTTTACAGTTGTGAGACTGATTCTCAGTTTACATTTTGTGAGACTGATTCCAGTTTACAGTTTGTGAGACTGATTCCTGTTTACAGTTTGTGAGACTGATTCCAGTTACAGTTTGTGAGACTGATTCCCAGTTTATAGTTTGTGGGACTGATTCCAGTTTACAGTTTGAGATTGATTCCAGTTTACAGTTTGTGAGATTGATTCCAGTTTACAGTTTGTGAGACTGATTCCAGTTTACAATTTGTGAGACTGATTCCAGTTTACAGTTTGTGAGACTGATTCCAGTTTACACTTTGTTAGACTGATTCCAGTTTAAAGTTTGTGAGACTGATTCCAGTTTACAATTTGTGAGACTGATTCCAGTTTACAGTTTGTGAGACTGATTCCAGTTTACACTTTGTTAGACTGATTCCAGTTTAAAGTTTGTGAGACTGATTCCAGTTTACAGTTCGTGAGACTGATTCCAGTTCACAGTTTGTGAGACTGATTCCAGTTTACAGTTTGTGAGACTGATTCCAGTTTACACTTTGTTAGACTGATTCCAGTTTAAAGTTTGTGAGACTGATTCCAGTTTACAGTTTGTGAGACTGATTCCCAGTTTACAGTTTGTGAGACTGATCCCAGTTTACAGTTTGTGCGACTGATTCTACTTTACAGTTTGTGAGACTGATTCCAGTTTACAGTTTGTGAGACTGATTCCACTTTACAGTTTGTGAGACTGACTCCAGTTTACAGTTTGTGAGACTGATTCCAGTTTACAGTTTGTGAGACTGATTCTACTTTACAGTTTGTGAGACTGATTCCAGTTTACAGTTTGTGAGACTGATTCCAGTTTACACTTTGTGAGACTGATTCCAGTTTACAGTTTGTGAGACTGATTCCCAGTTTACAGTTTGTGAGACTGATTCCAGTTTACAGTTTGTGAGACTGATTCCAGTTTACAGTTTGTGAGACTGATTCTACTTTAAAGTTTGTGAGACTGATACCAGTTTACAGTTAGTGAGACTGATTCCAGTTTACAGTTTGTGAGACTGATTCCAGTTTACAGTTTGTGAGACTGATTCCAGTTTACAGTTTGTGAGACTGATTCCAGTTTACAGTTGTGAGACTGATTCAAATTTACAGTTTGTGAGACTGATTCCAGTTTACAGTTTGTGAGACTGATTCCCAGTTTACAGTTTGTGAGATTGATTCCAGTTTACAGTTTGTGAGACTGATTCCAGTTTACAGTTTGTGAGACTGATTCCCAGTTTACAGTTTGTGAGACTGATTCTCAGTTTACAGTTTGTGCGACTGATTCTACTTTACAGTTTGTGAGACTGATTCCAGTTTACAGTTTGTGAGACTGATTCCACTTTACAGTTTGTGAGACTGATTCCAGTTTACAGTTTGTGAGACTGATTCAAGTTTACAGTTTGTGAGACTGATTCTACTTTACAGTTTGTGAGACTGATTCCCGTTTACAGTTTGTGAGACAGATTCCAGTTTACAGTTTGTGAGACTGATTCCGCTTTACAGTTTGTGAGACTGATTCCAGTTTACAGTTTGTGAGACTGATTCCCAGTTTACAGTTTGTGAGACTGATTCCAGTTTACAGTTTGTGAGACTGATTCCAGTTTACAGTTTGTGAGACTGATTCCAGTTTACAGTTTGTGAGACTGATTCCCAGTTTACAGTTTGTGAGACTGATTCCAGTTTACAGTTTGTGAGACTGATTCCAGTTTACAGTTTGTGAGACTGATTCCCAGTTTACAATTTGACAGACTGATTCCAGTTTACAGTTTGTGAGACTGATTCCAGTTTACAGTTTGTGAGACTGATTCCAGTTTAGACTTTGTGAGACTGATTCCAGTTTACAGTTTGTGGGACTGATTCCAGATTAAAGTTTGTGAGACTGATTCCCATTTTACAGTTTGTGAGACTGATTCCAGTTTACAGTTTGTGAGACTGATTCCACTTTACAGTTTGTGAGACTGATTCCAGTTTACAGTTTGTGAGACGGATTCCCAGTTTACAGTTTGTGAGACTGATTCCAGTTTACAGTTTGTGAGACTGATTCCAGTTTACAGTTTGTGGGACTGATTCTACTTTAAAGTTTGTGAGACTGATTCCAGTTTACAGTTTGTGAGACTGATTCCAGTTTACAGTTTGTGAGACTGATTCCAGTTTACAGTTTGTGAGACTGATTCCAGTTTACAGTTTGTGAGCCTGATTCCAGTTTACAGTTTGTGAGACTGATTCCAGTTTACAGTTTGTGAGCCTGATTCCAGTTTACAGTTTGTGAGACTGATTCCAGTTTACAGTTTGTGAGCCTGATTCCAGTTTACAGTTTGTGAGACTGATTCCAGTTTACAGTTTGTGAGACTGATTCCAGTTTACTGTTTGTGAGACTGATTCCAGTTTACAGTTTGTGAGACTGATTCCAGTTTACAGTTTGTGAGACTGATTCCAGTTTCCAGTTTGTGAGACTGATTCCAGTTTACAGTTTGTGAGACTGATTCCAGTTTACAGTTTGTGAGCCTGATTCCAGTTTACAGTTTTTGAGACTTATTCCAGTTTACAGTTTGTGAGACTGATTCCAGTTTACAGTTTGTGAGACTGATTCCAGTTTACAGTTTGTGAGACTGATTACCAGTTTACAGTTTGTGAGACTGATTCCAGTTTACAGTTTTTGAGACTGATTCCAGTTTACAGTTTGTGAGACTGATTCCAGTTTACAGTTTGTGAGACTGTTTCCAGTTTACAGTTTGTGAGACTGTTTCCAGTTTACAGTTTGTGAGACTGATTGCAGTTTACAGTTTTTGAGACTGTTTCCAGTTTTCAGTTTGTGAGACTGATTCCAGTTTACAGTTTGTGAGACTGTTTCCAGTTTACAGTTTGTGAGACTGATTCCCAGTTTACAGTTTTTGAGACTGTTTCCAGTTTACAGTTTGTGAGACTGTTTCCAGTTTACAGTTTGTGAGACTGATTCCAGTTTACAGTTTGTGAGACTGTTTCCAGTTTACAGTTTGTGAGACTGTTTCCAGTTTACAGTTTGTGAGACTGATTCCAGTTTACAGTTTTTGAGACTGTTTCCAGTTTTCAGTTTGTGAGACTGATTCCAGTTTACAGTTTGTGAGCCTGATTCCAGTTTACAGTTTGTGAGACTGATTCCCAGTTTACAGTTTTTGAGACTGTTTCCAGTTTACAGTTTTTGAGACTGTTTCCAGTTTACAGTTTGTGAGAAGATTCCAGTTTACAGTTTGTGAGACTGATTCCAGTTTACAGTTTGTGAGACTGATTCCAGTTTACAGTTTTTGAGACTGTTTCCAGTTTACAGTTTTTGAGACTGTTTCCAGTTTACAGTTTGTGAGACTGATTCCAGTTTACAGTTTGTGAGACTGATTCCCAGTTTACAGTTTGTGAGACTGATTCCAGTTTACAGTTTGTGAGACTGATTCCAAGTTTACAGTTTGTGAGACTGATTCACAGTTTACAGTTTGTGAGACTGATTCCAGTTTACAGTTTGAGACTGATTCCAGTTTACAGTTTGTGAGACTGATTCCAGTTTACAGTTTGTGAGACTGATTCCAGTTTACAGTTTGTGAGACTGATTCTAGTTTACAGTTTGTGAGACTGATTCCAGTTTACAGTTTGTGAGACTGATTCCAATTTACAGTTTGTGAGACTGATTCCAGTTTACAGTTTGTGAGACTGATTCCAGTTTACAGTTTGTGAGACTGATTCCCAGTTTACAGTTTGTGAGACTGATTCCAGTTTACAAATTGTGAGACTGATTCCAGTTTACAGTTTGTGAGACTGATTCCAGTTTACAGTTTGTGAGACTGATTCCAGTTTACAGTTTGTGAGACTGATTCCCAGTTTACAGTTTGTGAGACTGATTCCAGTTTACAGTTTGTGAGACTGATTCCAGTTTACAGTTTGTGAGACTGATTCCAGTTTACAGTTTGTGAGACTGATTCCCAGTTTACAGTTTGTGAGACTGATTCCAGTTTACAGTTTGTGAGACTGATTCCAGTTTACAGTTTGTGAGACTGATTCCAGTTTACAGTTTGTGAGACTGATTCCCAGTTTACAGTTTGTGAGACTGATTCCAGTTTACAGTTTGTGAGACTGATTCCCAGTTTACAGTTTGTGAGACTGATTCACAGTTTACAGTTTGTGAGACTGTTTCCAGTTTACAGTTTGTGAGACTGATTCACAGTTTACAGTTTGTGCGACAGATTCCAGTTTACAGTTTGTGAGACTGATTCCAGTTTACAGTTTGTGAGACTGATTCCCAGTTTACAGTTTGTGAGACTGATTCCAGTTTACAGTTTGTGAGACTGATTCCAGTTTACAATTTGTGAGACTGATTCCCAGTTTACAGTTTGTGAGACTGATTCCAGTTTACAGTTTGTGAGACTGATTCCAGTTTACAGTTTGTGAGACTGATTCCAGTTTACAGTTTGTGAGACTGATTCCCAGTTTACAGTTTGTGAGACTGATTCCAGTTTACAGTTTGTGAGACTGATTCCAGTTCACAGTTTGTGAGACTGATTCACAGTTTACAGTTTGTGAGACTGATTCCAGTTTACAGTTTGTGAGACTGATTCCAGATTACAGTTTGTGAGACTGATTCCAGTTTACAGTTTGTGAGACTGATTCCAGATTACAGTTTGTGAGACTGATTCCCAGTTTACAGTTTGTGAGACTGATTCCAGTTTACAGTTTGTGAGACTGATTCCAGTTTACAGTTTGTGAGACTGATTCCAGTTTAGTTTGTGAGACTGATTCCCAGTTTACAGTTTGTGAGTCTGATTTCAGTTTACAAATTGTGAGACTGATTCCAGTTTACAGTTTGTGAGACTGATTCCAGTTTACAAATTGTGAGACTGATTCCAGTTTACAGTTTGTGAGACTGATTCCAGTTTACAGTTTGTGAGACTGATTCCAGTTTACAGTTTGTGAGACTGTTTCCAGTTTACAGTTTGTGAGACTGATTCCAGTTTACAGTTTGTGAGACTGATTCCAGTTTACAGTTTGTGAGATTGATTCCAGTTTACAGTTTGTGAGACTGATTCCAGTTTACAGTTTGTGAGACTGATTCACAGTTTACAGTTTGTGAGACTGATTCCAGTTTACAGTTTGTGAGACTGATTCCAGTTTACAGTTTGTGAGACTGATTCCAGTTTACAGTTTGTGAGACTGATTCCAGTTTACAGTTTGTGAGACTGATTCCAGTTTACAGTTTGTGAGACTGATTCCCAGTTTACAGTTTGTGAGACTGTTTCCAGTTTACAGTTTGTGAGACTGATTCCCAGTTTACAGTTTGTGAGACTGATTCCAGTTTACACTTTGTGAGACTGATTCCCAGTTTACAGTTTGTGAGACTGATTCCAGTTTACAGTTTGTGAGACTGATTCCAGTTTACAGTTTGTGAGACTGATTCCAGTTTACAGTTTGTGAGACTGATTCCAGTTTAGTTTGTGAGACTGATTCCAGTTTACAGTTTGTGAAACTGATTCCAGTTTACAGTTTGTGAGATTGATTCCAGTTTACAGTTTGTGAGACTGATTCCAGTTTACAGTTTGTGAGACTGATTCCAGTTTACAGTTTGTGAGACTGATTCCAGTTTACAGTTTGTGAGACTGATTCCAGTTTATAGTTTGAGAGACTGATTCCAGTTTACAGTTTGTGAGACTGATTCCAGTTTACAGTTTGAGAGACTGATTCCAGTTTACAGTTTGTGAGACTGATTCCAGTTTACAGTTTGTGAGACTGATTCCAGTTTACAGTTTGTGAGACTGATTCCCAGTTTACAGTTTGTTAGACTGATTCCAGTTTACAGTTTGTGAGACTGATTCCAGTTTACAGTTTGTGAGACTGATTCCAGTTTACAGTTTGTGAGACAGTTTGCAGTTTACAGTTTGAGACTGATTCCCAGTTTACAGTTTGTGAGACTGATTCCAGTTTACAGTTTGTGAGACTGACTCCAGTTTACAGTTTGTGAGACTGATTCCAGTTTACAGTTTGTGAGACTGATTCCAATTTACAGTTTGTGAGACTGATTCCAGTTTACAGTTTGTGAGACTGATTCCCAGTTTACAGTTTGTGAGACTGATTCCAGTTTACAAATTGTGAGACTGATTCCAGTTTACAGTTTGTGAGACTGATTCCCAGTTTACAGTTTGTGAGACTGATTCCAATTTGCAGTTTGTGAGACTGATTCCAGTTTACAGTTTGTGAGACTGATTCTCAGTTTACAGTTTGTGAGACTGATTTACAGTTTACAGTTTGTGAGATGATTCCCAGTTTACAGTTTGTGAGACTGATTCCAATTTACCGTTTGTGAGACTGATTCACAGTTTACAGTTTGTGAGACTGATTCCAGTTTACAGTTTGTGAGACTGATTCCAGTTTACAGTTTGTGAGACTGATTCCAGTTTACAGTTTGTGAGACTGATTCCCAGTTTACAGTTTGTGAGACTGATTTACAGTTTACAGTTTGTGAGACTGATTCCAGTTTACAGTTTGTGAGACTGATTCCAGTTTACAGTTTGTGAGACTGATTCCAGTTTACAGTTTGTGAGACTGATTCCAGTTTACAGTTTGTGAGACTGATTCTCAGTTTACAGTTTGTGAGACTGATTCCAGTTTACAGTTTGTGAGACTGATTCCAGTTTACAGTTTGTGAGACTGATTCTCAGTTTACAGTTTGTGAGACTGATTTACAGTTTACAGTTTGTGAGACTGATTCCAGTTTACAGTTTGTGAGACTGATTCCAGTTTACAGTTTGTGAGACTGATTCTCAGTTTACAGTTTGTGAGACTGATTCCAGTTTACAGTTTGTGAGACTGATTCCAGTTTACAGTTTGTGAGACTGATTCTCAGTTTACAGTTTGTGAGACTGATTTACAGTTTACAGTTTGTGAGATGATTCCCAGTTTACAGTTTGTGAGACTGATTCCAATTTACCGTTTGTGAGACTGATTCACAGTTTACAGTTTGTGAGACTGATTCCAGTTTACAGTTTGTGAGACTGATTCCAGTTTACAGTTTGTGAGACTGATTCCAGTTTACAGTTTGTGAGACTGATTCCAGTTTACAGTTTGTGAGACTGATTCAGTTTACAGTTTGTGAGACTGATTCCAGTTTACAGTTTGTGAGACTGATTCCAGTTTACAGTTTGAGACTGATTCCAGTTTACAATTTGTGAGACTGATTCCCAGTTTACAGTTTGTGAGACTGATTCCCAGTTTACAGTTTGTGAGTCTGATTCCAGTTTACAGTTTGTGAGACTGACTCCAGTTTACAGTTTGTGAGACTGATTCCAGTTTACAGTTTGTGAGACTGATTCCAGTTTACAGTTTGAGACTGATTCCAGTTTACAGTTTGTGAGACTGATTCACAGTTTACAGTTTGTGAGACTGATTCCCAGTTTACAGTTTGTGAGACTGATTCCAGTTTACCGTTTGTGAGACTGATTCACAGTTTACAGTTTGTGAGACTGATTCCAGTTTACCGTTTGTGAGACTCATTCACAGTTTACAGTTTGTGAGACTGATTCCAGTTTACAGTTTGTGAGACTGATTCACAGTTTACAGTTTGTGAGACTGATTCCCAGTTTACAGTTTGTGAGACTGATTCCAGTTTACAGTTTGTGAGACTGATTCACAGTTTACAGTTTGTGAGACTGATTCCAGTTTACAGTTTGTGAGACTGATTCCAGTTTACAGTTTGTGAGACTGATTCCCAGTTTACAGTTTGTGAGACTGATTCCAGTTTACAGTTTGTGAGACTGATTCCAGTTTACAGTTTGTGAGACTGATTCCAGTTTACAGTTTGTGAGACTGATTCCCAGTTTACAGTTTGTGAGACTGATTCCAGTTTACAGTTTGTGAGACTGATTCCAGTTTACAGTTTGTGAGACTGATTCACAGTTTACAGTTCGTGAGACTGATTCCAGTTTACAGTTTGTGAGACTGATTCCAGATTAGTTTGTGAGACTGATTCCAGTTTACAGTTTGTGAGACTGATTCCAGATTACAGTTTGTGAGAATGATTCCTGTTTACAGTTTGTGAGACTGATTCCAGTTTACAGTTTGTGAGACTGATTCCAGTTTACAGTTTGTGAGACTGATTCCAGATTACAGTTTGTGAGACTGATTCCAGTTTACAGTTTGTGAGACTGATTCCCAGTTTACAGTTTGTGAGACTGATTCCAGTTTACAGTTTGTGAGACTGATTCCAGATTACAGTTTGTGAGACTGATTCCAGTTTACAGTTTGTGAGACTGATTCCAGTTTACAGTTTGTGAGACTGATTCCCAGTTTACAGTTTGTGAGACTGATTCACAGTTTACAGTTTGTGAGACTGATTCCAGTTTACAGTTTGTGAGACTGATTCCAGTTTACAGTTTGTGAGACTGATTCCCAGTTTACAGTTTGTGAGACTGATTCCAGATTACAGTTTGTGAGACTGATTCCAGATTACAGTTTGTGAGACTGATTCCAGTTTACAGTTTGTGAGACTGATTCCAGTTTACAGTTTGTGAGACTGATTCCAGTTTACAGTTTGTGAGACTGATTCACAGTTTACAGTTTGCGAGACTGATTTCAGTTTACAAATTGTGAGACTGATTCCAGTTTACAGTTTGTGAGAATGATTCCAGTTTACAGTTTGTGAGACTGATTCCAGTTTACAGTTTGTGAGACTGATTCCAGTTTACAGTTTGTGAGACTGATTCCCAGTTTACAGTTTGTGAGACTGATTCCAGTTTACAGTTTGTGAGACTGATTCCAGATTACAGTTTGTGAGACTGATTCCAGTTTACAGTTTGTGAGACTGATTCCAGTTTACAGTTTGTGAGACTGATTCCCAGTTTACAGTTTGTGAGACTGATTCACAGTTTACAGTTTGTGAGACTGATTCCAGTTTACAGTTTGAGACTGATTCCAGTTTACAGTTTGTGAGACTGATTCCAGTTTACAGTTTGTGAGACTGATTCCAGTTTACAGTTTGCGAGACTGATTTCAGTTTACAGTTTGTGAGACTGATTCCAGTTCACAGTTTGTGAGACTGATTCCAGTTTACAAATTGTGAGACTGATTCCAGTTTACAGTTTGTGAGACTGATTCCAGTTTAGTTTGTGAGACTGATTCCAGTTTACAAATTGTGAGACTGATTCCAGTTTACAGTTTGTGAGACTGATTCCAGTTTACAGTTTGTGAGACTGATTCCAGTTTACAGTTTGTGAGACTGATTCACAGTTACAGTTTGCGAGACTGATTTCAGTTTACAAATTGTGAGACTGATTCCAGTTTAAAGTTTGTGAGAATGATTCCAGTTTACAGTTTGTGAGACTGATTCCAGTTTACAGTTTGTGAGACTGATTCACAGTTTACAGTTTGCGAGACTGATTTCAGTTTACAAATTGTGAGACTGATTCCAGTTTAAAGTTTGTGAGAATGATTCCAGTTTACAGTTTGTGAGACTGATTCCCAGTTTACAGTTTGTGAGACTGATTCCAGTTTACAGTTTGTGAGACTGATTCCAGTTTACAGTTTGTGAGACTGATTCCAGTTTACAAATTGTGAGACTGATTCCAGTTTACAGTTTGTGAGACTGATTCCAGTTTACAGTTTGTGAGACTGATTCCAGTTTAAAGTTTGTGAGACTGATTCCAGTTTACAGTTTGTGAGACTGATTCCAGATTACAGTTTGTGAGAATGATTCCTGTTTACAGTTTGTGAGACTGATTCCAGTTTACAGTTTGTGAGACTGATTCCAGTTTACAGTTTGTGAGACTGATGCCCAGTTTACAGTTTGTGAGACTGATTCACAGTTTACAGTTTGTGAGACTGATTCCAGTTTACAGTTTGAGACTGATTCCAGTTTACAGTTTGTGAGACTGATTCCAGTTTACAGTTTGTGAGACTGATTCCAGTTTACAGTTTGCGAGACTGATTCCCATTTACAGTTTGTGAGACTGATTCCAGTTCAGTTTGTGAGACTGATTCCAGTTTACAAATTGTGAGACTGATTCCAGTTTACAGTTTGTGAGACTGATTCCAGTTTAGTTTGTGAGACTGATTCCCAGTTTACAGTTTGTGAGACTGATTCCAGTTTACAGTTTGTGAGACTGATTCCCAGTTTACAGTTTGTGAGACTGATTCCAGTTTACAGTTTGTGAGACTGATTCACAGTTTACAGTTTGCGAGACTGATTTCAGTTTACAAATTGTGAGACTGATTCCAGTTTAAAGTTTGTGAGAATGATTCCAGTTTACAGTTTGTGAGACTGATTCCAGTTTACAGTTTGTGAGACTGATTCCAGTTTACAGTTTGTGAGACTGATTCCAGTTTACAGTTTGTGAGACTGATTCCAGTTTACAGTTTGTGAGACTGATTCCCAGTTTACAGTTTGTGAGACTGTTTCCAGTTTACAGTTTGTGAGACTGATTCCCAGTTTACAGTTTGTGAGACTGATACCAGTTTACACTTTGTGAGACTGATTCACAGTTTACAGTTTGTGAGACTGATTCCAGTTTACAGTTTGTGAGACTGATTCCCAGTTTACAGTTTGTGAGACTGATTCCAGTTTACAGTTTGTGAGACTGATTCCAGTTTACAGTTTGTGAGACTGTTTCCAGTTTACAGTTTGTGAGACTGATTCACAGTTTACAGTTTGTGAGACTGATTCCAGCTTTACAGTTTGTGAGACTGATTCCAGTTTACAGTTTGTGAGACTGATTCCAGTTTACAGTTTGTGAGACTGATTCCAGTTTACAGTTTGTGAGACTGATTCCAGTTTACAGTTTGTGAGACTGATTCCAGTTTACAGTTTGTGAGACTGATTCCAGTTTACAGTTTGTGAGACTGATTCCAGTTTACAGTTTGTGAGACTGATTCCAGTTTACAGTTTGTGAGACTGATTCCAGTTTACAGTTTGTGAGACTGATTCACAGTTTGCAGTTTGTGAGACTGATTCCAGTTTACTGTTTGTGAGACTGATTCCAGTTTACAGTTTGTGAGACTGATTCCAGTTTACAGTTTGTGAGACTGATTCCCAGTTTACAGTTTGTGAGACTGATTCCAGTTTACAGTTTGTGAGACTGATTCCAGTTTACAGTTTGTGAGACTGATTCACAGTTTACAGTTTGTGAGACTGATTCCAGTTTACAGTTTGTGAGACTGATTCCAGTTTACAGTTTGTGAGACTGATTCACAGTTTGCAGTTTGTGAGACTGATTCCAGTTTACAGTTTGTGAGACTGATTCCAGTTTACAGTTTGTGAGACTGATTCCAGTTTACAGTTTGTGAGACTGATTCCAGTTTACAGTTTGTGAGACTGATTCCAGTTTACAGTTTGTGAGACTGATTCCAGTTTACAGTTTGTGAGACTGATTCCAGTTTACAGTTTGTGAGACTGATTCCAGTTTACAGTTTGTGAGACTGATTCCAGTTTACAGTTTGTGAGACTGATTCCAGTTTACAGTTTGTGAGACTGATTCCAGTTTACAGTTTGTGAGACTGATTCCAGTTTACAGTTTGTGAGACTGATTCCAGTTTACAGTTTGTGAGACTGATTCCAGTTTACAGTTTGTGAGACTGATTCCAGTTTACAGTTTGTTAGACTGATTCCAGTTTACAGTTTGTGAGACTGATTCCAGTTTACAGTTTGTGAGACTGATTCCAGTTTACAGTTTGTGAGACTGATTCCAGTTTACAGTTTGTGAGACTGATTCACAGTTTACAGTTTGTGAGACTGATTCCAGTTTACAGTTTGTGAGACTGATTCCAGATTAGTTTGTGAGACTGATTCCAGTTTACAGTTTGTGAGACTGATTCCAGATTACAGTTTGTGAGAATGATTCCTGTTTACAGTTTGTGAGACTGATTCCAGTTTACAGTTTGTGAGACTGATTCCAGTTTACAGTTTGTGAGACTGATTCCAGATTACAGTTTGTGAGACTGATTCCAGTTTACAGTTTGTGAGACTGATTCCCAGTTTACAGTTTGTGAGACTGATTCCAGTTTACAGTTTGTGAGACTGATTCCAGATTACAGTTTGTGAGACTGATTCCAGTTTACAGTTTGTGAGACTGATTCCCAGTTTACAGTTTGTGAGACTGATTCCCAGTTTACAGTTTGTGAGACTGATTCACAGTTTACAGTTTGTGAGACTGATTCCAGTTTACAGTTTGTGAGACTGATTCCCAGTTTACAGTTTGTGAGACTGATTCCCAGTTTACAGTTTGTGAGACTGATTCCAGATTACAGTTTGTGAGACTGATTCCAGATTACAGTTTGTGAGACTGATTCCAGTTTACAGTTTGTGAGACTGATTCCAGTTTACAGTTTGTGAGACTGATTCCAGTTTACAGTTTCTGAGACTGATTCACAGTTTACAGTTTGCGAGACTGATTTCAGTTTACAAATTGTGAGACTGATTCCAGTTTACAGTTTGTGAGACTGATTCCAGTTTACAGTTTGTGAGACTGATTCCAGTTTACAGTTTGTGAGACTGATTCCAGTTTACAGTTTGTGAGACTGATTCCCAGTTTACAGTTTGTGAGACTGATTCCAGTTTACAGTTTGTGAGACTGATTCCAGATTACAGTTTGTGAGAATGATTCCTGTTTACAGTTTGTGAGACTGATTCCAGTTTACAGTGTGTGAGACTGATTCCAGTTTACAGTTTGTGAGACTGATTCCAGTTTACAGTTTGTGAGACTGATTCCAGTTTACAGTTTGTGAGACTGATTCCCAGTTTACAGTTTGTGAGACTGATTCACAGTTTACAGTTTGTGAGACTGATTCCAGTTTACAGTTTGAGACTGATTCCAGTTTACAGTTTGTGAGACTGATTCCAGTTTACAGTTTGTGAGACTGATTCCAGTTTACAGTTTGCGAGACTGATTTCAGTTTACAGTTTGTGAGACTGATTCCAGTTCACAGTTTGTGAGACTGATTCCAGTTTACAAATTGTGAGACTGATTCCAGTTTACAGTTTGTGAGACTGATTCCAGTTTAGTTTGTGAGACTGATTCCAGTTTACAAATTGTGAGACTGATTCCAGTTTACAGTTTGTGAGACTGATTCCAGTTTACAGTTTGTGAGACTGATTCACAGTTTACAGTTTGCGAGACTGATTTCAGTTTACAAATTGTGAGACTGATTCCAGTTTAAAGTTTGTGAGAATGATTCCAGTTTACAGTTTGTGAGACTGATTCCAGTTTACAGTTTGTGAGACTGATTCCCAGTTTACAGTTTGCGAGACTGATTTCAGTTTACAAATTGTGAGACTGATTCCAGTTTAAAGTTTGTGAGAATGATTCCAGTTTACAGTTTGTGAGACTGATTCCCAGTTTACAGTTTGTGAGACTGATTCCAGTTTACAGTTTGTGAGACTGATTCCAGTTTACAGTTTGTGAGACTGATTCCAGTTTACAAATTGTGAGACTGATTCCAGTTTACAGTTTGTGAGACTGATTCCAGTTTACAGTTTGTGAGACTGATTCCAGTTTAAAGTTTGTGAGACTGATTCCAGTTTACAGTTTGTGAGACTGATTCCAGATTACAGTTTGTGAGAATGATTCCTGTTTACAGTTTGTGAGACTGATTCCAGTTTACAGTTTGTGAGACTGATTCCAGTTTACAGTTTGTGAGACTGATTCCCAGTTTACAGTTTGTGAGACTGATTCACAGTTTACAGTTTGTGAGACTGATTCCAGTTTACAGTTTGAGACTGATTCCAGTTTACAGTTTGTGAGACTGATTCCAGTTTAGTTTGTGAGACTGATTCCCAGTTTACAGTTTGTGAGACTGATTCCAGTTTACAGTTTGTGAGACTGATTCCCAGTTTACAGTTTGTGAGACTGATTCCAGTTTACAGATTGTGAGACTGATTCACAGTTTACAGTTTGCGAGACTGATTTCAGTTTACAAATTGTGAGACTGATTCCAGTTTAAAGTTTGTGAGAATGATTCCAGTTTACAGTTTGTGAGACTGATTCCAGTTTACAGTTTGTGAGACTGATTCCAGTTTACAGTTTGTGAGACTGATTCCAGTTTACAGTTTGTGAGACTGATTCCAGTTTACAGTTTGTGAGACTGATTCCCAGTTTACAGTTTGTGAGACTGTTTCCAGTTTACAGTTTGTGAGACTGATTCCCAGTTTACAGTTTGTGAGACTGATACCAGTTTACACTTTGTGAGACTGATTCACAGTTTACAGTTTGTGAGACTGATTCCAGTTTACAGTTTGTGAGACTGATTCCCAGTTTACAGTTTGTGAGACTGATTCCAGTTTACAGTTTGTGAGACTGATTCCAGTTTACAGTTTGTGAGACTGTTTCCAGTTTACAGTTTGTGAGACTGATTCACAGTTTACAGTTTGTGAGACTGATTCCAGCTTTACAGTTTGTGAGACTGATTCCAGTTTACAGTTTGTGAGACTGATTCCAGTTTACAGTTTGTGAGACTGATTCCAGTTTACAGTTTGTGAGACTGATTCCAGTTTACAGTTTGTGAGACTGATTCCCAGTTTACAGTTTGTGAGACTGATTCCAGTTTACAGTTTGTGAGACTGATTCCAGTTTACAGTTTGTGAGACTGATTCACAGTTTACAGTTTGTGAGACTGATTCCAGTTTACAGTTTGTGAGACTGATTCACAGTTTGCAGTTTGTGAGACTGATTCCAGTTTACAGTTTGTGAGACTGATTCCAGTTTACAGTTTGTGAGACTGATTCCAGTTTACAGTTTGTGAGACTGATTCCAGTTTACAGTTTGTGAGACTGATTCCAGTTTACAGTTTGTGAGACTGATTCCAGTTTACAGTTTGTGAGACTGATTCCAGTTTACAGTTTGTGAGACTGATTCCAGTTTACAGTTTGTGAGACTGATTCCAGTTTACAGTTTGTGAGACTGATTCCAGTTTACAGTTTGTGAGACTGATTCCAGTTTACAGTTTGTGAGACTGATTCCAGTTTACAGTTTGTGAGACTGATTCCAGTTTACAGTTTGAGACTGATTCCAGTTTACAGTTTGTGAGACTGATTCACAGTTTGCAGTTTGTGAGACTGATTCCAGTTTACAGTTTGTGAGACTGATTCCAGTTTACAGTTTGTGAGACTGATTCCAGTTTACAGTTTGTGAGACTGATTCCAGTTTACAGTTTGTGAGACTGATTCCAGTTTACAGTTTGTGAGACTGATTCCAGTTTACAGTTTGTGAGACTGATTCCAGTTTACAGTTTGTGAGACTGATTCCAGTTTACAGTTTGTGAGACTGATTCCAGTTTACAGTTTGTGAGACTGATTCCAGTTTTCAGTTTGTGAGACTGATTCCAGTTTACAGTTTTGCCAATTGTGGTCAGCTCTGGCCACAAGCTTCCAATCCTCCTTAGATATGGGAGTGGTGCTGGAGGATGGGGGGATTGCAAATGTTACACCCCTGTTCAAAAAATGGGAGAGGGATAAACCATCATGCCAAACACTAAAGACACTTCTGGCTGGTAAATCTGCGTAGCATTGCCCCCTGGACTTTGCTTCTTCTTTGATGTTGTACAGTTCCTTTCTTTCACACTTGGCCTGTTGCTCTCCCAGTGCCCGCACTAATGTACGTTTATAAATACAACTGAGTCATGAACAGCTTTCACCCCATCATATCTTTTATATCTTAATATTTGTTGTTCAAATACAATAGAAATGAACTGTTGGTCTGTGGAGCTAAACCTCAACTATGCTGTGGTTTAAATGACACCACACAGTGCTGCTCTCTGAGTCTCTGTATGTTTCTATTTAGACTGAGTGGCAGTAATCTTACCGATGAAGGAGTGAAACTACTGTCAGGTACATTGGAGAGGCCGGACTGCCGAATACAGACACTGGAGTAAGTGATACATTGTGTATATTTTCTGTGCGTGTGTGCATGTGAGTCGAGAGGTGTCTGTGTCCATATGAAGCCACTGTTCCAATTTTAACATACTCCCCACTTCACTCTGTTCTTCCCAGCTTGTGTTCCAATGGTATCTTCCACCCAGATGCCCAGCTTCTTGCGAAGGGTCTCATCGGCAACTCGTCACTGTTACAGCTCTACCTGAATAAGACTAAACTGGGAGACGCTGGAGTGAAAGACCTGTGTGTGGCCCTGAGCAGCCCGCACTGTCAAATACAGACCCTGGAGTAAGTTAAAGTGCCTTTGTATCCCTGTGTGCAGAGACATGTGCTTATACAGTGACTGTTAACGCTGCTCTTTTTCCTCACCAGACTCTCTGATAATCTGATTCGAGGTGCAGTCATTGATCAACTCACTTCCATCCTCAGTCACAACCGATCATTGACATGCTTAAAGCTGAATAATAACAAGCTCGGAGGCCTGGGACTCAGACTGCTGACTGCTGCACTGACTCAGCAGGTCTGCCCAATCCAAACGCTGGAGTGAGTAACATTGTGTGTGAGTGGGAGATCTCAGACTGCAAGTGTGTCGCATTCTGATTCCACCTTGCTGACATTCTGTGCCACCATCTGTCTAAGTTGCCTGTTCATACAGCTCGCTCGCCTGTTATTTTACCTGGTTATTTCTGATCCGTGCAGGCTGGAGGGCAACGGGATCACAGACAGCTACACAGAGGAACTCGCCGTGACTCCCGTTACAAACAGGTCTCTGACGAGGCTGAGCCTGTCCAACAATTCGCTCACAGACCAGTCGGTTAATGCTCTTGGGTACCTGATCCGGAGCCACACTTGCCTCCAGGAGATCCGGTGAGTGTACCTGTGTTCAAGGGGTGATGGTATAGAATCATAGAATGGTTACAGCACAGAAGGAGGCCATTCGGCCGGTCGAGCCCGTGCTGGCTCTCTGCAAGAGCACTTCAGCTAGTCCCACTCCCCCGCCCTTTCCCTGTAGCCCTGTAAT
Source organism: Squalus acanthias (assembly GCA_030390025.1). NCBI lineage: Eukaryota > Metazoa > Chordata > Chondrichthyes > Squaliformes > Squalidae > Squalus > Squalus acanthias. Next base: position 129,352 of record JASTWF010000079.1, read on the forward strand.
TATTTTCCCCTCAGGTACTTATCCAATTCCCTTTTGAAAGCCACGATTGAATCTGCCTCCGCCACCCTTTCATGCAGAGCATTCCAGATCCTAACCACTCGCTGCGTAAAAAAGTTTTCCCTCATGTCGCCTTTGGTTCTTCTGCCAATCACCTTAAATCTATAGAAACATAGAAACATAGAAGATAGGATCAGGAGTAGGCCATTTGGCCCCTCGAGCCTGCTCCGCCATTCGATGAGATCATGGCTGATCATCCAAACTCAGTACCCTGTACCTGCCTTCTCCCCATATCCCTTGATACCTTTAGCTTTAAGAAATATATCCAACTCATTCTTGAATATATTTAATGACTTGGCCTCAACTGCCTTCTGTGGCAGAGAATTCCACAGGTTCATCACTCTCTGGGTGAAGAAATTCCTCCTCATTTCTGTCCTAAATGGCTTACCCCTTATCCTTGGATTATGACCCCTGGTTCTGGACTCTCCGACCATCGGGAACATTCTTCCTGCATCTAGTTTGTCCAGACCTGTCATAATTTTATATGTTTCGATGAGATCCCCTCTCAGTCTTCTATACTCCAGGCAGTATAAGCCCAATCGACCCAATCTCTCCTTCATATGTCATTCCTGCCATCCCAGGTATCAGCCTTGTGAATCTTCGCTGAACTCCTTCCATGGCAACAACATCCTTCCTCAGATAAGGCGACCAAAACTGCACACAGTACTCAAGGTGTGGTCTCACCAAGGCCCTGTACAACTGCAGCAGGACATCCCTGTTCCTATACTCAAACCCTTTCGCTAAGAAGGCCAACATAGCATTTGCCGCCTTCACCGCCTGCTGCACCTGCATGCTTACCTTCAGCGACTGGTGCACAAGGTCACCCAGCTCTCGTTGCACTTCCCCTTCTCCCGATCTATTGCCATTCAGATAATAGTCTGCCTTTCTGTTTTTGACACCAAACTGGATAACCTCACATTTATCCACGTTATATTGCATCTGCCACGCTTCTGCCCACTCACCCAACCTGTCCAAATCATCCTGGAGTTTCTCGGTATCCTCCTCGCAGCACCCACTCCCACCCAGCTTTGTCTCATCTGCAAACTTGGAGATATTACATTTATTTCCCTTATCTAGATCATTAATGTATATTGTGAATAGCTGGGGTTCAAGGACTGATCCCTGCGGTACCCCACTAGTCACTGCTTGCCACTCGGAAAAAGACCCATTAATTCCTACTCTTTGCTTTCTGTCCGCCAACCAGTTCTCTATCCAAGTCAATACCTTGCCCCCAATCAGGACGGTTTGCACCTGAACCAGAGGGGCACCAATATCCTGGGAGGGAAATTTGCTACGGCTCTTCGGGGGGGTTTAAACTAATTTGTCAGGGGGATGGGAAAAAGGGCTGTAGTCCAGGAGACAGTGGTAAGTGTAGGGAGGTACTGAGGAGGGTATCAAGGTCACAGGAATGTACCGGCAGACAGGAAGATGGCTTGAAGTGTGTCTACTTCAATGCAAGGAGCATCCGGAATAAGGTAGGAGAACTTGGAGCGTGGATTGGTACTTGGGACTACGATGTGGTGGCCATTACGGAGACATGGTTAGAACAGGGACAGGAATGGTTGTTGGAAGTTCCGGGGTATAGATGTTTCAGTAAGAGTAGGGAAGTTGGTAAGAAAGGTGGAGGAGTAGCATTGTTAATCAAGGATAGTTTAACAGCGGCAGAAAGGCAGTTCGAGGGGGATCTGCCGTCTGAGGTAATATGGGCTGAAGTTAGAAATAGGAAAGGAGCGGTCACGTTGTTAGGAGTTATCTACAGGCCCCCAAATAGTAATAAAGATGTGGAGGAAGAAATTGCAAAGCAGATTATGAATAGGTGTGGAGGTCACAGAGTAGTTGTCATGGGTGACTTCAACTTTCCAAATATTGATTGGAACCTTTATAGGTCAAACAGTTCGGATGGGATAGTTTTTGCACAGTGTGTGCAGGAGGGTTTCCTGACACAATATGTGGATAGGCCGACAAGAGCTGGGGCCACGTTGGATTTGGTACTGGGTAATGAACCGGGCCAAGTGTTTGATTTGTATGTGGGAGAGCACTTTGGAGATAGTGACCACAATTCGGTAACTTTCACTATTGCAATGGAGAGGGATAGGGCCATACGGCAGGGCAGGGTTTATAATTGGGGGAGGGGTAATTATGATGCGATTAGGCAAGAATTAGGGAGTATAAGATGGGAACAGAAACTATCAGGGAAAGGCACAAACGAAAAGTGGAGCTTTTTCATGGAGCAATTACTGCGTGTCCTTGATAGGTATGTCCCTGTCAGGCAGGGAGGAAATGGCCGAGTGAGAGAACCATGGTTCACAAAAGAGGTTGAATGTCTAGTCAAGAGGAAAAAGGAAGCGTATGTAAGGATGAGAAAACAAGGTTCAGTTGGGTCGATTGAGGGGTACAAGGTAGCAAGGAATGAGCTAAAAAAAGAGCTTAGGAGAGCTAGGAGGGGGCATGAGAAGTCCTTGGCGGGTCGGATCAAGAAAAACCCCAAGGCCTTTTACTCTTATGTGAGAAATATAAGAATGACCAGGGTGAGGGTAGGGCCGGTCAAGGACAGTAGTGGGAACTTGTGTATGGAGTCAGAAGAGATAGGAGAGGTGATGAATGAATACTTTTCGTCAGTGTTCACCGAGGAGAGGGGCCATGTTCTTGAGGATGAGAGTGTGATAAAGGTGGATAGGCTGGAGGTGGTAGATGTTCTGAGGGAAGATGTTTTAGCAATTTTGAAGAACCTGAGGGTCGATAAGTCCCCTGGGCCAGATGGGATATATCCTAGGATTCTTTGGGAGGCAAGGGAGGAGATTGCAGAGCCTCGGGCTTTGATCTTTGGGTCCTCACTGTCCACGGGAATGGTTCCAGAGGACTGGAGAGTGGCGAATGTTGTTCCGCTCTTCAAGAAATGAAATAGGAATGACCCTGGTAATTATAGGCCGGTTAGTCTTACTTCGGTGGTTGGTAAGATAATGGAAAAGGTCCTGAGGGATAGGATTTATGACCATTTGGAAAGGGGCAACTTAATCAGGGAAAGTCAACACGGATTCGTGAAGGGTAAGTCTTGCCTAACAAATTTGATTGAATTCTTTGAGGAGGTAACTAAGTGTGTAGATGAAGGTAGAGCAGTTGATGTCGTATACATGGATTTTAGTAAGGCGTTTGATAAGGTTCCCCATGGTCGGCTCATGAAGAAAGTAAGGAGTTGTGGGATAGAGGGAAATTTGACCGATTGGATAAGTAACTGGCTATCTCATAGAAGGCAGAGGGTGGTGGTGGATGGAACATTTTCGGACTGGAGACCAGTTACCAGCGGTGTGCCACAGGGGTCGGTGCTGGGTCCTCTGCTGTTTGTGATTTTTATCAATGACTTGGAGGAGGGGACTGAAGGGTGGATCAGTAAATTTGCTGATGACACCAAGATTGGTGGAGCAGTGGATGAGGTGGAGGGCTGTTGTAGGCTGCAAAGAGACATTGATAGGATGCAGAGCTGGGCCGAAAAATGGCAGATGGAATTTAACCCTGATAAGTGCGAGGTGATTCATTTTGGTAGGGCAAATTTGAATAAGGATTACAGGGTCAACGGCAGGGTTCTGAGGAATGTGGAGGAGCAGAGGGATCTGGGGGTTCATATCCACAGATCTCTGAAGGTTGCCACTCAAGTGGATAGAGCAGTAAAGAAGGCCTATGGTGTGTTGGCGTTTATTAACAGAGGGTTTGAGTTTAAGAACCGTGAGGTTATGCTGCAACTGTACAGGACCTTGGTGAGACCACATTTGGAATATTGTGTGCAGTTCTGGTCACCTCACTATAGGAAGGACGTGGAAGCATTGGAAAGAGTGCAAAGGAGATTTACCAGGATGCTGCCTGGTTTGGGGGGGAGGTCTTATGAGGAAAGATTGAGGGAGTTGGGGCTTTTCTCTTTAGAGCGGAGGAGGATGAGAGGCGACTTAATAGAGGTTTATAAGATGATGAGGGGGATAGATAGAGTGGATGTTCAGAGACTATTTCCTCGGGTAGAGGCAGCTGTTACAAGGGGGCATAACTATAAGGTGCATGGGGGGAGATATAGAAGGGATGTCCGAGGTAGATTCTTTACTCAGAGAGTGGTTGGGGTGTGGAATGGACTGCCTGCTGTGATAGTGGAGTCGGACACTTTAGGAACTTTCAAGCGGTTATTGGATAAGCACATGGAGCAGACCAGAGTGATAGGGAGTGTGATAGCTTGATCTTGGTCTCGGACAATGCTCGGCACAACATCGAGGGCCGAAGGGCCTGTACTGTGCTGTACTGTTCTATGTTTTATGTTCTAATCCCATGTGCCTTAACTTTACATGCTAATCTTTTATGCGGGACCTTATCGAAAGCCTTTTGAAAGTCCAAATACACCACATCTACTGGTTCTCCCTTATCTATTTTCCCAGTTACATTCTCAAAAAAATCCAGTAGATTAGTCAAGCACGATTTACCTTTTGTAAATCCATGTTGACTTTGTCCGATCCTGTCACTGTTTTTCAAGTGCTCAGCTATTACATCCTTTATAATGGACTCTAGCATTTTCCCCACTACCGATGTCTGGCTTACCGGTCTGTAATTCCTCGCTTTCTCTCTACCACCCTTTTTGAATAGTGGGGTAACATTAGCTACCCTCCAATCCATGGGTACAGTTCCAGATTCCATCGAATGTTGGAAGATGATCAGCAATGCATCTACTATTTCTCGGGCCACTTCCATAAGTACCCTAGGATGTAGATTATCAGGCCCTGGGGATTTATCGGCCTTCAACACCCGTCAATTTCCCTAACACCATTTCCCTGCAAATACTGATTTCTTTCAGTTCCTCCCTTTCATCAGATGTTCTCCAACATCTCTGGGAGGTTATTTGTGTCCTCCTTTGTGAAGACAGAACCAAAATATGCATTTAATTGGTCCTCTGGTTCTCGACCCTTCACCAATGGGAACAGTTTCTCTCTATCTACTCTGTCTTGCAGGTGTGTTTAATGTATTCCTTCCTCTCCCTCCCCACTGACCAACTGACAGAAACAATCCGCATTTTTACAGCCGCTGATCAGATCTGTGAGAAATGCCTCGAAGCACACAGCAAGATCCCACGAACCGCAATGGGATAAATCACCTGTTTATCTTGTTTTGGTGGTGCTCGTTGAGGAAGGGGTTTGGTCCAGGCCACCAGGAGAACTTCCTGCTCTTCTTCTGATAGTGCCATAGGATCTTTAACATCCACCTGAACAGACAGATCAGGCAGTGCCTTAATACCCCATCCAAAGGTTGGCACCTCTGACAGTGCAGCACTCCTTCAGCCCTGCACTGGAGTGTCAGCACAGGGTTTGTGCTCAAACCCCGGGGGTGAGGCTTCGACCATGAACTTATGGCAATAAAAAAGACTTTAAGGATCACGCGACTGTCCATTTTTGATAGATCTTAACCCATCCTGCCCACCGTCTCGCTATATCTACACCCCCTTCTCTCTTTGCAAGACTCACGGGGCCAGATTTTCCTGAGGAAGTGAATCAAGCGTAGTCTGCCGTCAGTCAGACTTGTCCTTGCACATTTTCGTTTTTTAATTTGTTTGCATGGCTGAAAGTGCGAGCTGATAACGGCGCAGCGAGGGAAACAGGGCCTCCGGGCCCCGCGCGAACAGGGCAAGCAACTGCGCATCTCCTCAACCAATCAGATGGAAGGGTTGTGAAATTAACAGCCCAAGGACTGAGAAGGAAGTGTAAATTAGAGTGGGTAAATTCAATGTCAAATCAGGCACAGAACGAGAAATAAAGAGAGGGAAAGAAAGATTGGATTGATAGAGGAAAAAAGAGATGGAAAGGAAAAAAATTTTAAAAATCAATTTTACATTTTCAAAACTCCAACGATTAATACCTGGAGGAATGAGTCTCCGCGCCTGTAACAGATAATGTTTTCAGTGCCGGAGAGGTTAATTGGCAGTAATTAACACTTCTCACATTGTTAAAAGAGTACTTAGACTCGAAACGAGAAGACTTCACTTTGTGTGGCGAGTTGAGTCCGTATCCACCGCGGAACTGCAGCAATTTCACGCCATTCAATGCGTTTCAGTGGTGAGGCAGGCAGCGAGATGGCGTTTTCGTTCAGCTAACGGCGGAGCGCCGCAACTCGGACAGCAGCGTTTGGGCATCTGCGCTTAACCGGGCATCTGCCCCTCGCCTGAAGATGCTGCAGCCATTTCTCTCCCCATTATTTTGACAGCAAAATCCGGCCCATTGAATTCCCGTGCAGCCCACTTTTAATCTCTTCACTTCAATGGCCCTCTCTCCATCAATCCATTACTTCCCCGAGGGTTTGAATGAATGTTTAAGCTGCACATTTAGACAAGTACAATCCACTCGATCGCTGTTCCCGCCCGGTCATATTGGGCCTGTTGTCCATGTCTTTGGGGTAAATTTTCCTGTTGTGCGGTCTGGGCACAGGCCAGGAGCCTGTACTGGGACCGAGTGTCTCCTCAGCCTCTGATTTATGGATCGTTAAAAGCAAAGAACTCTCCTCTACCTACCTCTGTTGTGTGAATACCTTAAGTTGGGAAGATTAACCTGTGACGTACATTAAAACCCCTGTGTTTCAGGCTGCAGAGAAATAAATTCAGTTACGCTGGAGCGGACTATCTCCAGTCGCTGAGTAATCACAGAGCCGGACTGTGTGTGGAAGTGCACACAACAATGCTCAGTAAAGGATCTGGGACATCAGCCTGATTACAGACTGAGGATTAACATCAATCAACTCATGACCGAGAAAGGACCTGTCAGGACTAAATTCTGTAAATATGCAGCAAATCTGTTCACAAGTTAACATTTTGGGCATAAACCCTTTGCCAGAATTGTTCCAATGGAGGGGTCCATCCCAAATATTAATCTGTATTGCTTCCAGTCTGAGTAGCCCAATCTATATGCATATTAAAGTCACCCATGATAACTGCTGCACCTTTTTTGCATGCACCTCTGATTTCCTGTTTCATACCCTCCCCCACCTCACTACTACTGTTTGGAGGTCTGTACACAACCCCCACTAACGTTTTCTGCCCTTTGGTGTTCTGCAGCTCAACCCATATTGATTCCACATCCTCCAAGCTAATGTCCTTCCTAGCTATTGCATTAATCTCCTTTTTAACCAGCAATGCTACCCCACCCCCTTTTCCTTTTATTCTATCCTTCCTGAATGTTGAATACCCCTGGATATTCAGTTCCCAGCCTTGATTGTTCTGGAGCCACGTCTCTGTAATCCCAATCACATCATATCTGTTAACATCAATTTGCACAGTCAATTCATCCACCTTATTACGGATACTCCTTGCATTAAGACACAGAGCCTTTAGGCTTGTTTTATTAACACCCTTTGTCCTTTTAGACTTATGATTTAGTATGGCCCTTTGTGTTTCTTGCCTTTGTTTACTCTGATTACCCTCATTGTTTCTCACCCTTCTAACATTTGTTTCTGACTGCATATTACTTCCCCCTGTTTCGCTACATAGGTTCCCATTCCCCTGCCATATTAGTTTAAATCCTCCCGAACTGCCTTAGCAAATATTACCCCGAGGACATCGGTTCCAGTCCTGCCCAAATGCAGACCGTCCCTTTTGTACAGGTCCCACTTCCCCCAGAACTGGTTCCAATGCCTCAGGTATTTGAATCCCTCCCTCCTGCACCACTGCTCAAGCCACGTATTTAATCTCGCTATCCTGTTCATGCTACTCTGATTAGCACGTGGCACTGGTAGCAACCCAGAGATTACTACCTTTGAGGTCCTACTTTTCAATTTAGCTCCTAGCTCCCTAAATTCTGCTTGTAGGACCTCTTCCTGCTTTTTACCTATATCGTTGGTACCTTCATGCACCACGACAGCTGGCTCTTCACCCTCCCTTTCCAGAATGTTCTGCAGCCGCTCCGAGACATCCTTGACCCTTGCACCAGGGAGGCAACATACCATCCTGGAATCTCGGTTGCGGCCACAGAAACGCCGGTCTATTCCCCTTACAATTGAGTCCCCTATCACTATAGCTCTACCACTCTTTTTCCTGCCCTGCTGTGCAGCAGAGCCAGCCATGGTGCCATGAACCTGGCTGCTGGTGCCTTCCCCTTGTAGGTCATTTCCCCCAACAGTATCCAAAACAGTATATCTGTTTTGGAGGGAGACGACCGCAGCGGACTCCTGCACTACCTTCCTGATATTGCCCTGCCTCTTGGTCACCCATTTACTGTCTGACCTAGCCTTTACCCGCAGTGTGTTCAACTCACTGAATGAGTAATCCACAAAGTTCTCGGCATCGTGGATGCTCCATAGTGAGTCCATCCGCAGCTCCAGCGCCGCCATGCGGTCCGTCAGGAGCTGCAGCTGGACGCACTTCCTGTACACATAGTTGTCCAATGTCCCTGATTTCCCACATAGCACAGGAGGAGCATGACACGGTTCCGAGATTTCCTGCCATGACTTAACCCTTATATTACTTTATTAAGTTAAGTCCCTGAAAACAAAATATAAATCGAACCTACCTTTTAAACCTATCTTATTGAATTGTTGCAAATGCACTAGTGATTTTCCTTCTGTTAATACGCAGTATTTCTATATGTGCATGTTTCTTGGACAATACTTGGGGATCCCTGGGTGAAAGATAGAAATGTTGCTCCTGAAGATGGGGGTGGATGGGGGGGGTCACGGAGTGTTGTGGTATATTTTGGGGGCAATATAGGCAGTGCCAATGACTTTCATCTATCCTATGCCGTATCTGGGAGGCCTAGATGTAACAATTAGAAAAATATTCTACTCGCCAAGGTCCTCAAATTTTATGGACATAAAAATTAATTCAAAATAGTGTTTTATTTTGTTGATTGTCAATAGTTGCTCAGTATAATTTAGTAGGCACTGTTGACATATTTAGTTGAAAAAGTATAACAGTTTCCTTTTAATTATCGAAGAAACAGGCCATTAAATTAAAAGATTCAGATGACGGCAATGTCCATATTTGGTAGAATATGAATCAACGAGAATGATTCCAGGGATGAGGGATGAGGGACTTCAGTTATGTGGAGAGACTGGAGAAGCTGGGATTGTTCTCCTTAGAGCAGAGAAGGTTAAGAGGAGATTGACCAGAATGGTACCGGGGATGAGGTACTTCAGTTACGTTGATAGACTGGAGAAGCTGGGATTGTTCTCCTTGGAGCAGAGAAGGTTAAGGGGAGATTGACCAGTATGGTACCAGGGGATGAGGGACTTCAGTTACATGGATAGACTGGAGAAGCTGGGGTTGTTCTCCTTGGAGCAGAGAAGGTTGAGAGGAGATTTGATCGAGGTGTTCAAAATCATGAGGGGTCTGGACAGAGTAGATAGAGAGAAACTGTTCCCATTGGCGGAAGGGTCGAGGATCAGAGGACACAGGTGATTGGCAAAAGAACCAAAGCCAACATGAGGAAAAACTTTATTATGCAGCGAGTGGTTAAGATCTGGAATGCACTGCCTGAAAGGGTGGTGGAGGCAGACTCAATCTTATCTTTCAAAAGGGAGTTGGATAAGTATCTGAAGGAAAAAAAAGTGCAGGGCTACGAGGAAAGGGCGGGGGAGTGGGACTAGCTGAGAGCCGGCACGGACTCAACAGGCCGAATGGCCTCCTACTGTGCTGGAACCATTCTATGATTCTTCATCCAGCCCTCCGTCTCGCTCACTCTCTTCTTCTCTGCCTCTCCCCGCCTCGCTCTCTCTCTCTCTGTCTCTCTCTCTTGTTCTCCACCTCCCTCCCCCGCCTTGCCCTCTTGCTCTCTGCCACCATCCCCCACCTGGCTCTCTCGCTCTCTCTCTTGTTCTCTGCCTCCCTACCCCACCTCGCTCTCTCTCTCCCCCTCTCTCCACCTCCCTCCCCCGCCTCGCCCTCACACAAACTCTCTCCCCTCTCTCCGCCTCCCTCCCCCGCCTCACCCTCTCTCGCTCTCTTGTTCTCTGCCTCCCTCCCCCGCCTCGCTCTCTCTCTCTCTCTCTTGTTCTCTGCCTCTCTCCCCCGCCTCACCCTCTCTCGCTCTCTTGTTCTCTGCCTCTCTCCCCTGCCTCACCCTCTCTCGCTCTCTTGTTCTCTGCCTCCCTCCCCCGCCTCGCCCTCACACTCACTCTCTCCCCTCTCTCCGCCTCCCTCCCCCGCCTCGCTCTCTCTCGCTCTCTCTCTCTCTTGTTCTCTGCCTCCCTCCCCCGCCTCGCTCTCTCTCTCTCTCTTGTTCTCTGCCTCTCTCCCCCGCCTCGCTCTCTCTCTCTCTCACTCTTGTTCTCTGCCTCTCTCCCCCGCCTCGCTCTCTCTCTCTCTCTTGTTCTCTGCCTCTCTCCCCTGCCTCGCTCTCATAGTCAGAGTCAGAACGGTTCAGAAGGAGGCCATTCAGCCCATCGAGTCCATACCAGCTCTCTGTAGAGCAATCCAGTCAGTCCCATTCCCCCCGCTCTATCCCCGTAGCCCTGCAAGTTTATTTCCCTCAAGTGCCTATCCAGTCTGCCCTTGAAAACATTGAGTGTCTCCGCTTCCACCACTTCTGTCGGCAGCGAGTTCCAGGTCATCACCACTCGCTGTGTAAAAAAGTTTTCCCTCACATCCCCCCTGTATCTCTTGCCCAAAACCTTAAATCTGTGTCCCCTAGTCTTTGTACCATCAACTAGTGGGAACGGTCTTTCCCCGTCTAGCCTATCCAAACCTGCCATAATCTTGTACACCTCTATCAAATCACCCCTCAACCTCCTTTGCTCTAATGAAAACAAATCCAGCTTCTCCAACCTGTCCTTGTAGCTAAGATCCCCCATCCCCGGAACCATTCTGGTAAATCTCCTCTGCACCCTCTCAAGGGCCTTCACATCCTTCGTAATGTGTGGTGACCAGAACTGGATGCAATACTCCAGTTGTGGCCTAACCAGCGCTTTATAAAGGTTCAGCATAACTTCTCTACTTTTGTACTCAATACCTCTATTTATGAAGCCCAAGATCCCATATGCTTTGCTAACCAGTCTCTCAATATGTCCCGCCACCTTCAGGGACCTATGCACATTAACTCCCAGGTCCCTCTGTCCCTGCACACACTCTTTAAAACTGTGCCGTTAAGTGTATATTGCCTCTCCCTGTTCCTTCTGCCAAAATGCATCACCTCACACTTCTCTGTATTAAATTCCATCTGCCACTTGTCTGCCCATTCTGCTAGCCTTTCTATGTCATGTTGCAGTCGATTGGTGTCATCCTCACTGTTTGCCACACCCCCAAGTTTGGTGTCATTGGCAAATTTAGAAATTCTTCTCTGTATTCCAATATCCAGGTCATTTATATATATCAAAAAAAGAAGTGGCCCCAGCACTGACCCTTGGGGAACACCACTGTCTACCATCCTCCAGTCTGAAAAACAGCCATTTACCACAACTCGCTGTTTTCTGTCCTTAAGCCAATTCCTTATCCAAGCTGCCACTGACCCACCTATTCCATGAGCCTCAATTTTGTTAACCAGCCTTCTATGTGGTACTTTGTCAAACGCCTTCCTAAAATCCATGTAGACAACATCCATTGCATTCCCTTCATCAATCCTCCCTGTTACTTCATCAAAAAATTCAGTTAGATTAGTCAAACACAATCTGCCTTTTACAAATCCGTGTTGGCTCTCCTTAATTAGCTTAAACCTCTCCAAGTGCACGTTAACTTTTTCCTTGATTATTGTTTTCTAAAACTTTACCCACCACTGATGTTAAACTGACCGGCCTGTAGTTACTAGGATTGCCCTTACACCCTTTCTTTCACAATGGTGTCACATTTGCCACTTTCCAATCCTCAGGCACCTCCCCCGCATCTAGGGAAGATTGGAAAATTCTGGCAAGCCCTTCCGCTATCTCCTCCCCCAATTCCCTTAGCAACCTGGGATGCAAGCCATCTGGACCAGGCGACTTATCAACTCTAAGCATACCCAGCCTTTCTAGTACATCCTGTCTATCAATTTTCACCCTTTCCATTGCTTCTACCTTTTCCACTTCTACCGATATTTTGTCAGCATCCACCTCCTTAGTAAACACCGATACAAAGTACTCATCGAGTATTCTAGCCTTGCCCTGCGCCTCTAAGCATATATCACCTTCTTTGTCCCTAATAGGCCCCACCCTGCCTCTTACTACCCGCTTACTGTTTACATGCCGGTAGAAGATTTTTGAGTTCCCTTTTATGTTAACCACCATTCTACTCTCATATTCTCTCTTTGCCAATCTTATTTTCATCTTCACTTCCCCTTTCAACTTATTGTGTTTTGTCTGGTTCTCCCTTGAAGAATTCGCCCTCTGTTTTTGTTTCATCATCTTCTCTATCTCCCTCATCATCCAAGGAGCCCTTGCTTTGGTTCCCTTACCCTTCCCTCTTGTTGGAATGTACCTGGCCTGTACTTGGAACATCTCCTTAAAGATCACCCATTGTCCCATTACAGTTTTTCCTGTCAATCTTTGGTTCCATTTTACCCTGGCTAGATCCTTTCGCAACCCATTGAAGTTAGCACTATTCCAGTTTAGTAGTTCCACTCTAGATTGTTCCTTGCTCCTCTCCATTGCTAATCTAAATCTTATGATACGATGATCACTCGTACCCAAGTGTTCTCCCACAGACACTTGGTCGACCTGGCCCACCTCATTCCCCAGCACCAGATCCAGCAATGCCTCCTTCCTAGTTGGGCCAAGAACATACTGGTCAAGGAGATTAGCTAGTCTCATCGTAAGGCATTTCTATTTTTTTTAAACTTTTAACTTAGCTTACTTTAAACAACATGTCATGTGATATTGAAAGCATGTATTTTCAGTGTATAAGATCTTCCATTTTCTGCGATTCTTCAGAATGTCGTAGCCATTGACTGCGATGCATTCTCTTTGCAAGCAAGTAAATAATAAAACCTGTCTTTGACGATACTTTATGTTTCAAGAGTTTTACTTGGAAGTCGAAACTTCGACACCGCTCAATGACATCCTTGACCCTTTCACCAGGGAGGCAAGGGGGAGTTTCACAGGGGTGTCGTATACAGGGGGTATTATACAGGGGGGTTTCACAGGGGTGCAGTATACAGGGGGTATTATACAGGGGAGTTTCACAGGGGTGTCGTACACCCGGGTATTATACAGGGGGGTTTCACAGGGGTGTCGTATACTGGGGGTATTATACAGGGGGGTTTCACAGGGGTGTAGTATACCAGGGTATTCTACAGGGGGGTTTCACAGGGGTGTAGTATACGGGGGGTATTCTACAGTGGGGTTTCACAGGGGTGTCGTATACGGGGGGTATTATACAGAGGGGGTTTCACAGGGGTGTAGTATACGGGGTATTATACAGGGGGAGTTTCACAGGGGTGTCGTATACCAGGGTATTCTACAGGGGGGTTTCACAGGGGTGTAGTATACGGGGGTTATTATACAGGGGGGTTTCACAGGGGTGTCGTATAACGGGGTATTATACAGGGGGGGTTCACAGGGGTGTAGTATACGGGGGGTATTATACAGGGGGTTTCACAGGGGTGAAGTATACGGGGGGTATTATACAGGGTGTTTCACAGGGGTGTCGTATACGGGGGGTATTATACAGGGGGTTTCACACGGGTGCAGTATACGGGGGTATTATACAGGGGTGTTTCACAGGGGTGTCGTATACGGGGGGTATTATACAGGAGGGTTTCACAGGGGTATAGTATACGGGGGGTATTATACAGGGTTTCACAGGGGTATAGTATACGGGGGGTATTATACAGGGTTTCACAGGGGTATAGTATACAGGGGTATTATACAGGGGGGTTTCACAGGGGTGTAGTATACGGGGGAATAAACAGCAGGTGGAATAAACAGCGAGGAGCAATAATCAGCGGGGGGGGGCTATAATGAGGGAAAGTGGGAAAGAGCAAGAAGAAAGGGGAAAGTCGTGGAAAAGGGAGAATGAAAGAATCACTGTACTCAGTCTGTGTTTCTGTGTTTATATCCTGTGAACTTTTGTAGATTCACTCATTGAAACTCGCCCTGAGGAAGGGGCGACAGCTCCGAAAGCTTGTAATTTTAAATAAATCTGTTGGACTATAACCTGGTGTTGTGCGACTTCTCATTTTTGTACTCAGTCTCACCTTGATCTATCTCCCTCTGCTGGTGTCTCTCTGTATCACTGTACTCAGTCTCACCTTTATCTATCTCCCTCTGCTGGTGTCTCTCTGTATCACTGTACTCAGTCTCACCTTTATCTATCTCCCTCTGCTGGTGTCTCTCTGTATCACAGTACTCAGTCTCACATTTATCTCTCTCCCTCTGCCGGTGTCTCTGTATCACAGCACTCAGTCTCACCTTTTTCTGTCGCCCTGCGAGTGTTCGATGCTGACACTGGGTATAAAGTGGTTCATTCCACTATCAAAGACAGTGAACAATGTTATCTAAAAAAAACCACATTTGTTGCAAAAAAGAAAATGATATTACAAGGTTTGCTGCCAAATGAATACATCCGGCCGTCCCATCATCGTGTGGTCGAGATTCAGTACAGGTTATTTTTAGTGACCCATGCACACCTCAGGAGTTTGTCCTCGCTCTCTGGCCACCCCAACCGGTTCGCTCATGTCCTCATTCACTACTCCAGCTCTTCAGCACCGCCGCTGGGACATGCCAGAATGCGGACGGGGACGGCACCTCCCTCACATCAACAGAGCGACAGAGTCAGAGCAACAGACAGAGTCAGAGAGAGACAGAGCGAGAGAGAGAGAGACAAAGAGAGAGCGAGAGAGAGAGAGCGAGAGAGAGACAGAGCGAGAGAGAGACAGAGCGAGAGAGAGACAGTGCGAGAGAGAGACAGAGCGAGAGAGAGACAGAGCGAGAGAGAGAGAGAGAGAGACAGAGAGCGAGAGAGACAGACAGAGACAGAGCGAGAGAGACAGAGCGAGAGAGAGAGAGACTGAGAGAGCGAGAGAGAGAGAGACAGAGAGAGAGAGAGGGAGAGACTGAGCGAGAGAGAGAGAGACTGAGCGAGAGAGAGAGAGACTGAGCGAGAGAGAGAGAGACTGAGCGAGAGAGAGAGAGACTGAGCGAGAGAGAGACTGAGCGAGAGAGAGACTGAGCGAGAGAGAGACTGAGCGAGAGAGAGAGACTGAGCGAGAGAGAGAGAGACTGAGCGAGAGAGAGAGAGACTGAGCGAGAGAGAGAGAGAGACTGAGCGAGAGAGAGAGAGACTGAGCGAGAGAGAGAGAGACTGAGCGAGAGAGAGGGAGACTGAGCGATAGAGAGAGAGACTGAGCAAGAGAGAGAGAGACTGAGCGAGAGAGAGACTGAGCGAGAGAGAGAGAGACTGAGCGAGAGAGAGAGAGAGAGAATGAGCGAGAGAGAGAGAGACTGAGCGAGAGAGAGAGAGACTGAGCGAGAGAGAGAGAGACTGAGCGAGAGAGAGAGAGACTGAGCGAGAGAGAGAGAGACTGAGCGAGAGAGAGAGAGACTGAGCGAGAGAGAGACAGAGCGAGAGAGAGAGAGACAGAGTGAGAGAGAGAGAGACAGAGTGAGAGAGAGAGAGACAGAGTGAGAGAGAGACTGAGCGAGAGAGAGAGACTGAGCGAGAGAGAGAGACAGAGAGAGAGAGAGAGACAGAGAGAGAGAGAGAGACTGAGCGAGAGAGAGAGAGAGACTGAGCGAGGGAGAGAGAGACTGAGCGAGAGAGAGAGAGACTGAGCGATAGAGAGAAAGAGCGAGAGAGAGACTGAGCGAGAGAGAGAGAGACTGAGCGAGAGAGAGAGAGAGACTGAGCGACAGAGAGAGAGAGACTGAGCGAGAGAGAGAGAGACTGAGCGAGAGAGAGAGAGACTGAGCGAGAGAGAGAGAGACTGAGCGAGAGAGAGAGAGACTGAGCGAGAGACAGAGAGAGACTGAGCGAGAGAGAGAGAGAGACTGAGCGAGAGAGAGAGAGAGAGACTGAGCGAGAGAGAGAGAGAGACTGAGCGAGAGAGAGAGAGAGACTGAGCGAGAGAGAGAGACTGAGCGAGAGAGAGAGAGAGAGATTGAGCGAGAGAGAGAGACTGAGCGTGAGAGAGAGAGAGACAGAGCGAGAGAGAGAGAGAGAGACTGAGCGAGAGAGAGAGAGTGACTGAGCGAGAGAGAGAGACTGAGCGAGAGAGAGAGAGAGACAGAGAGAGAGAGACTGAGCGAGAGAGAGAGACAGAGCGAGAGAGAGAGAGACAGAGCGAGAGAGAGAGAGACTGAGCGAGAGAGAGAGAGACTGAGCGAGAGAGAGAGAGACAGAGCGAGAGAGAGACTGAGCGAGAGAGAGAGAGAGAGAGACTGAGCGAGAGAGAGACAGAGACTGAGCGAGAGAGAGAGAGACTGAGCGAGAGAGAGAGAGACAGAGCGAGAGAGAGACTGAGCGAGGGAGAGAGAGACTGAGCGAGAGAGAGAGAGACTGAGCGAGAGAGAGAGAGACTGAGCGAGAGAGAGAGAGAGACTGAGCGAGAGAGAGAGAGAGACTGAGCGAGAGAGAGAGAGAGACTGAGCGAGAGAGAGAGAGAGACTGAGCGAGAGAGAGAGAGAGACTGAGCGAGAGAGAGAGAGAGACTGAGCGAGAGAGAGAGAGAGACTGAGCGAGCGAGAGAGAGAGAGACTGAGCGAGCGAGAGAGAGAGAGACTGAGCGAGCGAGAGAGAGAGAGACAGAGCGAGAGAGAGAGAGAGACTGAGCGAGAGAGAGAGAGAGACTGAGCGAGAGAGAGAGAGAGACTGAGCGAGAGAGAGAGAGAGACTGAGCGAGAGAGAGAGAGAGACTGAGCGAGAGAGAGAGAGAGACTGAGCGAGAGAGAGAGAGAGACTGAGCGAGAGAGAGAGACTGAGCGAGAGAGAGAGACAGACTGAGCGAGAGAGAAGAGAGACTGAGCGAGAGAGAGAGAGAGACTGAGCGAGAGAGAGAGAGAGACTGAGCGAGAGAGAGAGAGAGACTGAGCGAGAGAGAGAGAGACTGAGCGAGAGAGAGAGACTGAGCGAGAGAGAGACTGAGCGAGAGAGAGAGAGAGAGACTGAGCGAGAGAGAGAGAGAGACTGAGCGAGAGAGAGAGAGACTGAGCGAGAGAGAGAGAGACTGAGCGAGAGAGAGAGAGACTGAGCGAGAGAGAGAGAGAGACTGAGCGAGAGAGAGAGACTGAGCGAGAGAGAGAGAGAGACTGAGCGAGAGAGAGAGAGAGACTGAGCGAGAGAGAGAGAGAGACTGAGCGAGAGAGAGAGAGAGACTGAGCGAGAGAGAGAGAGAGACTGAGCGAGAGAGAGAGAGAGACTGAGCGAGAGAGAGAGACTGAGCGAGAGAGAGAGAGAGACTGAGCGAGAGAGAGAGAGAGACTGAGCGAGAGAGAGAGAGACTGAGCGAGAGAGAGAGACTGAGCGAGAGAGAGAGACTGAGCGAGAGAGAGAGAGAGACTGAGCGAGAGAGAGAGAGAGACTGAGCGAGAGAGAGAGAGACTGAGCGAGAGAGAGAGAGACTGAGCGAGAGAGAGAGAGACTGAGCGAGAGAGAGAGACTGAGCGAGAGAGAGAGAGAGACAGAGCGAGAGAGAGACTGAGCGAGAGAGAGAGAGAGACAGAGCGAGAGAGAGAGACAGAGCGAGAGAGAGAGAGACACTGAGCGAGAGAGAGACTGAGCGAGAGAGAGAGACTGAGCGAGAGAGAGAGACTGAGCGAGAGAGAGAGAGACTGAGCGAGAGAGAGAGAGACAGAGCGAGAGAGAGACTGAGCGAGGGAGAGAGAGACTGAGCGAGAGAGAGAGAGACTGAGCGAGAGAGAGAGAGACTGAGCGAGAGAGAGAGAGACTGAGCGAGAGAGAGAGAGACTGAGCGAGAGAGAGAGAGACTGAGCGAGAGAGAGACTGAGCGAGAGAGAGACTGAGCGAGAGAGAGACTGAGCGAGAGAGAGAGACTGAGCGAGAGAGAGAGAGACTGAGCGAGAGAGAGAGAGACTGAGCGAGAGAGAGAGAGAGACTGAGCGAGAGAGAGAGAGACTGAGCGAGAGAGAGAGAGACTGAGCGAGAGAGAGGGAGACTGAGCGATAGAGAGAGAGACTGAGCAAGAGAGAGAGAGACTGAGCGAGAGAGAGAGACTGAGCGAGAGAGAGAGAGACTGAGCGAGAGAGAGAGAGAGAGAATGAGCGAGAGAGAGAGAGACTGAGCGAGAGAGAGAGAGACTGAGCGAGAGAGAGAGAGACTGAGCGAGAGAGAGAGAGACTGAGCGAGAGAGAGAGAGACTGAGCGAGAGAGAGAGAGACTGAGCGAGAGAGAGACAGAGCGAGAGAGAGAGAGACAGAGTGAGAGAGAGAGAGACAGAGTGAGAGAGAGAGAGACAGAGTGAGAGAGAGACTGAGCGAGAGAGAGAGTGTGAGCGAGAGAGAGAGACAGAGAGAGAGAGAGAGACAGAGAGAGAGAGAGAGACTGAGCGAGAGAGAGAGAGAGACTGAGCGAGAGAGAGAGAGAGACTGAGCGAGGGAGAGAGAGACTGAGCGAGAGAGAGAGAGACTGAGCGATAGAGAGAAAGAGCGAGAGAGAGACTGAGCGAGCGAGAGAGAGAGAGACAGAGCGAGAGAGAGAGAGAGACTGAGCGAGAGAGAGAGAGAGACTGAGCGAGAGAGAGAGAGAGACTGAGCGAGAGAGAGAGAGAGACTGAGCGAGAGAGAGAGAGAGACTGAGCGAGAGAGAGAGAGAGACTGAGCGAGAGAGAGAGAGAGACTGAGCGAGAG
Organism: Squalus acanthias; assembly: GCA_030390025.1. NCBI lineage: Eukaryota > Metazoa > Chordata > Chondrichthyes > Squaliformes > Squalidae > Squalus > Squalus acanthias. The sequence continues at coordinate 148,123 of JASTWF010000079.1, forward strand.
AGAGAGACTGAGCGAGAGAGAGAGACAGACTGAGCGAGAGAGAAGAGAGACTGAGCGAGAGAGAGAGAGAGACTGAGCGAGAGAGAGAGAGAGACTGAGCGAGAGAGAGAGAGAGACTGAGCGAGAGAGAGAGAGACTGAGCGAGAGAGAGAGACTGAGCGAGAGAGAGACTGAGCGAGAGAGAGAGAGAGAGACTGAGCGAGAGAGAGAGAGAGACTGAGCGAGAGAGAGAGAGACTGAGCGAGAGAGAGAGAGACTGAGCGAGAGAGAGAGAGACTGAGCGAGAGAGAGAGAGAGACTGAGCGAGAGAGAGAGACTGAGCGAGAGAGAGAGAGAGACTGAGCGAGAGAGAGAGAGAGACTGAGCGAGAGAGAGAGAGAGACTGAGCGAGAGAGAGAGAGAGACTGAGCGAGAGAGAGAGAGAGACTGAGCGAGAGAGAGAGAGAGAGACTGAGCGAGAGAGAGAGACTGAGCGAGAGAGAGAGAGAGACTGAGCGAGAGAGAGAGAGAGACTGAGCGAGAGAGAGAGAGACTGAGCGAGAGAGAGAGACTGAGCGAGAGAGAGAGAGAGACTGAGCGAGAGAGAGAGAGAGACTGAGCGAGAGAGAGAGAGAGACTGAGCGAGAGAGAGAGAGACTGAGCGAGAGAGAGAGAGACTGAGCGAGAGAGAGAGAGACTGAGCGAGAGAGAGAGACTGAGCGAGAGAGAGAGAGAGACAGAGCGAGAGAGAGACTGAGCGAGAGAGAGAGAGAGACAGAGCGAGAGAGAGAGACAGAGCGAGAGAGAGAGAGACACTGAGCGAGAGAGAGACTGAGCGAGAGAGAGAGACTGAGCGAGAGAGAGAGACTGAGCGAGAGAGAGAGAGACTGAGCGAGAGAGAGAGAGACAGAGCGAGAGAGAGACTGAGCGAGGGAGAGAGAGACTGAGCGAGAGAGAGAGAGACTGAGCGAGAGAGAGAGAGACTGAGCGAGAGAGAGAGAGACTGAGCGAGAGAGAGAGAGACTGAGCGAGAGAGAGAGAGACTGAGCGAGAGAGAGAGACTGAGCGAGAGAGAGAGACTGAGCGAGAGAGAGAGAGACTGAGCGAGAGAGAGAGAGACTGAGCGAGAGAGAGAGACTGAGCGAGATAGAGAGAGACTGAGCGAGAGAGAGAGAGAGACTGAGCGAGAGAGAGACTGAGCGAGAGAGAGAGAGACTGAGCGAGAGAGAGAGAGACAGAGCGAGCGAGAGAGAGAGAGACTGAGCGAGCGAGAGAGAGAGAGACTGAGCGAGAGAGAGAGAGAGACTGAGCGAGAGAGAGAGAGAGACTGAGCGAGAGAGAGAGAGACTGAGCGAGAGAGAGAGAGACTGAGCGAGAGAGAGAGACAGAGCGAGAGAGAGACTGAGCGAGAGAGAGACTGAGCGAGAGAGAGAGAGAGACTGAGCGAGAGAGAGAGAGACTGAGCGAGAGAGAGAGAGACTGAGCGAGAGAGAGAGACAGAGCGAGAGAGAGACTGAGCGAGAGAGAGACTGAGCGAGAGAGAGAGAGACAGAGCGAGAGAGAGAGAGACTGAGAGAGAGAGAGAGAGACTGAGCGAGAGAGAGACTGAGCGAGAGAGAGAGAGAGACTGAGCGAGAGAGAGAGAGACTGAGCGAGAGAGAGAGAGACTGAGCGAGAGAGAGAGAGAGAGACTGAGCGAGAGAGAGACAGAGCGAGAGAGAGAGAGACAGAGCGAGAGAGAGAGAGACTGAGGGAGAGAGAGAGAGACTGAGGGAGAGAGAGAGAGACTGAGCGATAGAGAGACAGAGCGAGAGAGAGAGACTGAGCGAGAGAGAGAGAGAGACTGAGCGAGAGAGAGAGAGAGACTGAGCGAGAGAGAGAGAGACAGAGCGAGAGAGAGACTGAGCGAGAGAGAGAGAGAGACTGAGCGAGAGAGAGAGAGACTGAGCGAGAGAGAGAGAGACTGAGCGAGAGAGAGAGAGACTGAGCGAGAGAGAGAGACAGAGCGAGAGAGAGAGACAGAGAGAGAGAGAGAGACTGAGCGAGAGAGAGACTGAGCGAGAGAGAGAGAGAGATTGAGCGAGAGAGAGAGAGAGACTGAGCGAGAGAGAGAGAGAGCGAGAGAGAGAGAGACTGAGCGAGAGAGAGACAGAGCGAGAGAGAGAGAGACTGAGCGAGAGAGAGACAGAGCGAGAGAGAGAGAGACTGAGCGAGAGAGAGACAGAGCGAGAGAGAGAGAGAGACTGAGCGAGAGAGAGAGAGAGACTGAGCGAGAGAGAGATAGAGACTGAGCGAGAGAGAGAGAGAAACAGAGCGAGAGAGAGACTGAGCGAGAGAGAGACTGAGCGAGAGAGAGAGAGACTGAGCGAGAGAGAGAGAGAGAGACTGAGCGAGAGAGAGACTGAGCGAGAGAGAGAGAGAGACTGAGCGAGAGAGAGAGAGACTGAGCGAGAGAGAGAGAGACTGAGCGAGAGAGAGAGAGAGAGACTGAGCGAGAGAGAGACAGAGCGAGAGAGAGAGAGACTGAGGGAGAGAGAGAGAGACTGAGGGAGAGAGAGAGAGACTGAGCGATAGAGAGACAGAGCGAGAGAGAGAGACTGAGCGAGAGAGAGAGAGAGACTGAGCGAGAGAGAGAGAGAGACTGAGCGAGAGAGGGAGAGACAGAGCGAGAGAGAGACTGAGCGAGAGAGAGAGAGAGACTGAGCGAGAGAGAGAGAGACTGAGCGAGAGAGAGAGAGACTGAGCGAGAGAGAGAGAGACAGAGCGAGAGAGAGAGACAGAGAGAGAGAGACAGAGAGAGAGAGAGAGACTGAGCGAGAGAGAGACTGAGCGAGAGAGAGAGAGAGATTGAGCGAGAGAGAGAGAGAGATTGAGCGAGAGAGAGAGAGAGACTGAGCGAGAGGGAGACTGAGCGAGAGAGAGAGAGACTGAGCGAGAGAGAGACTGAGCGAGAGAGAGAGAGACTGAGCGAGAGAGAGACTGAGCGAGAGAGAGACAGAGCGAGAGAGAGAGAGACAGAGCGAGAGAGAGAGAGAGACTGAGCGAGAGAGAGAGAGAGACTGAGCGAGAGAGAGAGAGAGACAGAGCGAGAGAGAGACTGAGCGAGAGAGAGAGAGAGAGAGACTGAGCGAGAGAGAGACTGAGCGAGAGAGAGACAGAGCGAGAGAGAGAGATACTGAGCGAGAGAGAGACAGAGCGAGAGAGAGACAGACTGAGCGAGAGAGAGACAGAGCGAGAGAGAGAGAGACTGAGCGAGAGAGAGACAGAGCGAGAGAGAGAGAGACTGAGCGAGAGAGAGAGAGAGACTGAGCGAGAGAGAGAGAGACTGAGCGAGAGAGAGAGAGACTGAGCGAGAGAGAGAGACTGAGCGAGAGAGAGAGAGAGAGACTGAGCGAGAGAGAGAGAGAGATGAGCGAGAGAGAGAGACTGAGCGTGAGAGAGAGAGACAGAGCGAGAGAGAGAGGGAGACTGAGCGAGAGAGAGAGAGAGAGACTGAGCGAGAGAGAGAGAGACTGAGCGAGAGAGAGAGACTGAACGAGAGAGAGACTGAGCGAGAGAGAGAGAGAGACAGAGCGAGAGAGAGACTGAGCGAGAGAGAGAGAGAGACAGAGCGAGAGAGAGAGAGACTGAGCGAGAGAGAGAGACTGAGCGAGAGAGAGAGAGAGAGAGAGAGACTGAGCGAGAGAGAGAGACTGAGCGAGAGAGAGACTGAGCGAGAGAGAGAGAGAGACAGAGCGAGAGAGAGACTGAGCGAGAGAGAGAGAGAGACAGAGCGAGAGAGAGAGAGACTGAGCGAGAGAGAGAGACTGAGCGAGAGAGAGAGACTGAGCGAGAGAGAGAGACTGAGCGAGAGAGAGAGACTGAGCGAGAGAGAGAGAGAGACTGAGCGAGAGAGAGAGACTGAGCGAGAGAGAGAGAGACTGAGCGAGAGAGAGAGAGACTGAGCGAGAGAGAGAGAGACAGAGCGAGGGAGAGAGAGACTGAGCGAGAGAGAGAGAGACTGAGCGAGAGAGAGAGAGACTGAGCGAGAGAGAGAGAGACTGAGCGAGCGAGAGAGAGAGAGACTGAGCGAGCGAGAGAGAGAGAGACTGAGCGAGAGAGAGAGAGAGACTGAGCGAGAGAGAGAGAGAGAGACTGAGCGAGAGAGAGAGAGAGAGACTGAGCGAGAGAGAGAGACAGAGCGAGAGAGAGACTGAGCGAGAGAGAGAGACTGAGCGAGAGAGAGAGAGACTGAGCGAGAGAGAGAGAGAGAGACTGAGCGAGAGAGAGAGAGAGAGACTGAGCGAGAGAGAGAGAGAGAGACTGAGCGAGAGAGAGAGAGAGAGAGACTGAGCGAGAGAGAGAGAGAGAGAGAGAGAGACTGAGCGAGAGAGAGAGAGACTGAGCGAGAGAGAGAGAGACTGAGCGAGAGAGAGAGAGACTGAGCGAGAGAGAGAGAGACTGAGCGAGAGAGAGACTGAGCGAGAGAGAGAGAGAGACTGAGCGAGAGAGAGAGAGACTGAGCGAGAGAGAGAGAGACTGAGCGAGAGAGAGAGAGACTGAGCGAGAGAGAGAGAGAGAGACTGAGCGAGAGAGAGACTGAGCGAGAGAGAGACTGAGCGAGAGAGAGACTGAGCGAGAGAGAGACTGAGCGAGAGAGAGAGAGACTGAGGGAGAGAGAGAGAGACTGAGGGAGAGAGAGAGAGACTGAGCGATAGAGAGACTGAGCGATAGAGAGACTGAGCGAGAGAGAGAGAGAGACTGAGCGATAGAGAGAGACTGAGCGAGAGAGAGAGACTGAGCGAGAGAGAGAGAGACTGAGCGAGAGAGAGAGACTGAGCGAGAGAGAGAGACTGAGCGAGAGAGAGAGAGACAGAGCGAGAGAGAGAGAGACTGAGCGAGAGAGAGAGAGAGACTGAGCGAGAGAGAGAGAGAGAGACTGAGCGAGAGAGAGAGAGAGACAGAGCGAGAGAGAGACTGAGCGAGAGAGAGAGAGCGAGAGAGAGACTCAGCGAGAGAGAGACTGAGCGAGAGAGAGACAGAGCGAGAGAGAGAGAGACTGAGCGAGAGAGAGACAGAGCGAGAGAGAGAGAGACAGAGCGAGAGAGAGAGAGACTGAGCGAGAGAGAGACAGAGCGAGAGAGAGAGAGACTGAGCGAGAGAGAGACAGAGCGAGAGAGAGAGAGAGACTGAGCGAGAGAGAGAGACTGAGCGAGAGAGAGAGAGAGACTGAGCGAGAGAGAGAGAGAGACTGAGCGAGAGAGAGAGAGAGACTGAGCGAGAGAGAGAGACTGAGCGAGAGAGAGAGACTGAGCGAGAGAGAGAGAGACTGAGCGAGAGAGAGAGAGAGACTGAGCGAGAGAGAGACTGAGCGAGAGAGAGACAGACTGAGCGAGAGAGAGACAGACTGAGCGAGAGAGAGACTGAGCGAGAGAGAGAGAGACTTAGAGAGAGAGAGAGAGACTGAGAGAGAGAGAGACTGAGAGAGAGAGAGACTGAGCGAGAGAGAGACAGAGCGAGAGAGAGAGAGACTGAGCGAGAGAGAGAGAGAGACTGAGCGAGAGAGAGAGACAGAGCGAGAGAGAGAGACTGAGCGAGAGAGAGAGACAGAGCGAGAGAGAGAGACTGAGCGAGAGAGAGACAGAGCGAGAGAGAGACTGAGCGAGAGAGAGACTGAGCGAGAGAGAGAGACTGAGCGAGAGAGAGAGACTGAGCGAGAGAGAGACAGAGCGAGAGAGAGAGACAGAGCGAGAGAGAGAGACAGAGCGAGAGAGAGAGACTGAGCGAGAGAGAGAGAGACTGAGCGAGAGAGAGAGAGACTGAGCGAGAGAGAGAGACTGAGCGAGAAAGAGAGAGACTGAGCGAGAGAGACAGAGACTGAGCGAGAGAGAGAGAGACTGAGCGAGAGAGAGACAGAGTGAGAGAGAGACAGAGCGAGAGAGACAGAGAGAGAGAGAGACAGAGAGAGAGACAGACAGAGAGAGAGAGAGAGACAGAGACAGAGTGAGAGAGACAGAGCGAGAGAGACAGGGAGAGAGAGAGACAGAGCGAGAGAGACAGAGAGAGAGAGAGACAGAGCGAGAGAGACAGAGAGAGAGAGAGAGACAGAGAGATGGAGAGAGACAGAGCGAGAGAGAGAGACAGAGAGAGAGAGAGACAGAGAGAGAGAGAGAGACAGAGAGAGAGAGAGAGACAGAGAGAGAGAGAGACTGAGCGAGCGAGAGAGAGAGAGACTGAGCGAGCGAGAGAGAGAGAGACTGAGCGAGAGAGAGAGAGACTGAGCGAGAGAGAGAGAGAGAGACTGAGCGAGAGAGAGAGAGAGAGACTGAGCGAGAGAGAGAGACAGAGCGAGAGAGAGACTGAGCGAGAGAGAGAGACTGAGCGAGAGAGAGAGAGACTGAGCGAGAGAGAGAGAGAGAGACTGAGCGAGAGAGAGAGAGAGAGACTGAGCGAGAGAGAGAGAGAGAGACTGAGCGAGAGAGAGAGAGAGAGAGAGACTGAGCGAGAGAGAGAGAGAGAGAGAGAGAGACTGAGCGAGAGAGAGAGAGACTGAGCGAGAGAGAGAGAGACTGAGCGAGAGAGAGAGAGACTGAGCGAGAGAGAGAGAGACTGAGCGAGAGAGAGAGAGACTGAGCGAGAGAGAGACTGAGCGAGAGAGAGAGAGAGACTGAGCGAGAGAGAGAGAGACTGAGCGAGAGAGAGACTGAGCGAGAGAGAGAGAGACTGAGCGAGAGAGAGAGAGAGAGACTGAGCGAGAGAGAGACTGAGCGAGAGAGAGACTGAGCGAGAGAGAGACTGAGCGAGAGAGAGACTGAGCGAGAGAGAGAGAGACTGAGGGAGAGAGAGAGAGACTGAGGGAGAGAGAGAGAGACTGAGCGATAGAGAGACTGAGCGATAGAGAGACTGAGCGATAGAGAGAGACTGAGCGATAGAGAGAGACTGAGCGAGAGAGAGAGACTGAGCGAGAGAGAGAGAGACTGAGCGAGAGAGAGAGACTGAGCGAGAGAGAGAGACTGAGCGCGAGAGAGAGAGACAGAGCGAGAGAGAGAGAGACTGAGCGAGAGAGAGAGAGAGACTGAGCGAGAGAGAGAGAGAGAGACTGAGCGAGAGAGAGAGAGAGACAGAGCGAGAGAGAGACTGAGCGAGAGAGAGAGAGCGAGAGAGAGACTCAGCGAGAGAGAGACTGAGCGAGAGAGAGACAGAGCGAGAGAGAGAGAGACTGAGCGAGAGAGAGACAGAGCGAGAGAGAGAGAGACAGAGCGAGAGAGAGAGAGACTGAGCGAGAGAGAGACAGAGCGAGAGAGAGAGAGACTGAGCGAGAGAGAGACAGAGCGAGAGAGAGAGAGAGACTGAGCGAGAGAGAGAGACTGAGCGAGAGAGAGAGACTGAGCGAGAGAGAGAGAGAGACTGAGCGAGAGAGAGAGAGAGACTGAGCGAGAGAGAGAGACTGAGCGAGAGAGAGAGACTGAGCGAGAGAGAGAGACTGAGCGAGAGAGAGAGAGACTGAGCGAGAGAGAGAGAGAGACTGAGCGAGAGAGAGACTGAGCGAGAGAGAGACAGACTGAGCGAGAGAGAGACAGACTGAGCGAGAGAGAGACTGAGCGAGAGAGAGAGAGACTTAGAGAGAGAGAGAGAGACTGAGAGAGAGAGAGACTGAGAGAGAGAGAGACTGAGCGAGAGAGAGACAGAGCGAGAGAGAGAGAGACTGAGCGAGAGAGAGAGAGAGACTGAGCGAGAGAGAGAGACAGAGCGAGAGAGAGAGACTGAGCGAGAGAGAGAGAGACAGAGCGAGAGAGAGAGACTGAGCGAGAGAGAGACAGAGCGAGAGAGAGACTGAGCGAGAGAGAGACTGAGCGAGAGAGAGAGACTGAGCGAGAGAGAGAGACTGAGCGAGAGAGAGACAGAGCGAGAGAGAGAGACAGAGCGAGAGAGAGAGACAGAGCGAGAGAGAGAGACTGAGCGAGAGAGAGAGAGACTGAGCGAGAGAGAGAGAGACTGAGCGAGAGAGAGAGACTGAGCGAGAAAGAGAGAGACTGAGCGAGAGAGACAGAGACTGAGCGAGAGAGAGAGAGACTGAGCGAGAGAGAGACAGAGTGAGAGAGAGACAGAGCGAGAGAGACAGAGAGAGAGAGAGACAGAGAGAGAGACAGAGAGAGAGAGAGAGAGAGACAGAGACAGAGTGAGAGAGACAGAGCGAGAGAGACAGGGAGAGAGAGAGACAGAGCGAGAGAGACAGAGAGAGAGAGAGACAGAGCGAGAGAGACAGAGAGAGAGAGAGAGACAGAGAGATGGAGAGAGACAGAGCGAGAGAGAGAGACAGAGAGAGAGAGAGACAGAGAGAGAGAGAGAGACAGAGAGAGAGAGAGAGACAGAGAGAGAGAGAGAGACTGAGCGAGAGACAGAGAGAGAGAGAGACAGAGAGAGAGAGAGAGACAGAGAGAGAGACTGAGCGAGAGAGAGGAGAAAAAGGAAAGAAAGCAGTGAGGGACGGAGCGAGTTTCCTGGCCCACTGGGCTGGTGATTGGGGCCTCTACCGCAGGCTGCTGCTGCTGCTGGGCTGGGAGCTGCTCAGACCCGGGTGGTCAGGGCTGTGACGATTCTACAATGGAAAAGGCAAATTAAAAAGGCGTCCGTGGATCGAGGGCCCTGAGCACTCCTCCCTTCCTCTCCTCCAGGCCCAACTCCTTGCTGGGGAGAGGTATCCGCAGGCCAGGGGGGGTGGGCCCCTGGGGTAAAGGCTCGACGGGCCGAATGGCCTCCTACTGCACTGTAACCATTCTATGATTCAGGAGCAGCAACGCCCCCGGCTGATTCACACCCTCCCTATCGCAGGCTCGGGTCGTCCCTGCTCTGGGGAACCCTCAGTCATGCAGAGCCGGGGCCTGGATCTGCCTTTGATCACGGGAATGTTCCAGGAGTAGCCGGGTTGAATCCCCTGCCCAACGGGGCGAGAGACCGGGTTCCCAGGGAACCCCCCGCCAGCCGACGACCACTTTGGAACGTTCCACCATCGGCTGAGAGTCGGGGAACCTGAAGGCGTTTCCCCACCTCCACTGATGGACTAGCCCAAACCAACTCCCCACCCCCCGCTCCCAGTCACGATGGACTAGCCCAAACTAACTCCCCACCCCCCGCTCCCAGTCACTGATGGACTAGCCCAAACCAACTCCCCACGCCCCGCTCCCAGTCACTGATGGACTAGCCCAAACTAACTCCCCATCCCCCGCTCCCAGTCACTGATGGACTAGCCCAAACTAACTCCCCACCCCCTGCTCCCAGTCACTGATGGACCGACCCAGCTCCGGCTTCCCCCGCTCCCAGTCACTGATGGACCGACCCAGCTCCGGCTCCCCCTGCTCCCAGTCACTGATGGACCGACCCGGCTCCGGCTCCCCCCGCTCCCAGTCACCGATGGACCAACCCAGCTCCGGCTCCCCCCGCTCCCAGTCGCTGATGGACCGACCCAGCTCCGGCTTTCCCCCGCTCCCAGTCACTGATGGACCGACCCGGCTCCCCCCCGCTCCCAGTCACTAATTGACCGACCCAGCTCCGGCTCCCCCCCCCCCCCCCACTCCCAGTCACCGATGGACCGACACAGCTCCGGCTCCCCCCGCTCCCAGTCACTGATGGACCGACCCAGCTCCGCCCCCCCCCCCCCCCCCGCTCCGTGTCACTGATGGACTGACCCAGCTCCGGCTCCCCCTGCTCCCAGTCACTGATGGACCGACCCAGCTCCGGCTCCCCCTGCTCCCAGTCACCGATGGACCGACCCAGCTCCGGCTCCCCCCGCTCCCAGTCGCTGATGGACCGACCCAGCTCCGGCTCCCCCCGCTCCCAGTCGCTGATGGACCGACCCAGCTCCGGCTCCCCCTGCTCCCAGTCACTGATGGACCGACCCAGCTCCGGCTCCCCCGCTCCCAGTCACCGATGGACCGACCCAGCTCCGGCTCCCCCCGCTCCCAGTCACCGATGGACCGACCCAGCTCCGGCTCCCCCCGCTCCCAGTCACTGATGGACTGACCCGGCTCCCCCCGCTCCCAGTCACCGATGGACTGACCCAGCTCCGGCTCCCCCCGCTCCCGGTCACCGATGGACCGACCCAGCTCCGGCTCCCCCCGCTCCCAGTCGCTGATGGACCGATCCAGCTCCGGCTCCCCCCGCTCCCAGTCGCTGATGGACCGACCCAGCTCCGGCTCCCCCTGCTCCCAGTCACTGATGGACCGACCCAGCTCCGGCTCCCCCGCTCCCAGTCACCGATGGACCGACCCAGCTCCGGCTCCCCCCGCTCCCAGTCACCGATGGACCGACCCAGCTCCGGCTCCCCCCGCTCCCAGTCACTGATGGACTGACCCGGCTCCCCCCGCTCCCAGTCACCGATGGACTGACCCAGCTCCGGCTCCCCCCGCTCCCGGTCACCGATGGACCGACCCAGCTCCGGCTCCCCCGCTCCCAGTCACTGATGGACTGACCCGGCTCCCCCTGCTCCCAGTCACCGATGGACCGACCCAGCTCCGGCTCCCCCCCGCTCCCAGTCACTGATGGACCGACCCAGCTCCGGCTCCCCCCCGCTCCCGGTCGCCGATGGACCGATCCAGCTCCGGCTCCCCCCGCTCCCAGTCGCTGATGGACCGACCCAGCTCCGGCTCCCCCTGCTCCCAGTCACTGATGGACCGACCCAGCTCCGGCTCCCCCGCTCCCAGTCACCGATGGACCGACCCAGCTCCGGCTCCCCCCGCTCCCAGTCACCGATGGACCGACCCAGCTCCGGCTCCCCCCGCTCCCAGTCACTGATGGACTGACCCGGCTCCCCCCGCTCCCAGTCACCGATGGACTGACCCAGCTCCGGCTCCCCCCGCTCCCGGTCACCGATGGACCGACCCAGCTCCGGCTCCCCCCGCTCCCAGTCACTGATGGACTGACCCGGCTCCCCCTGCTCCCAGTCACCGATGGACCGACCCAGCTCCGGCTCCCCCCCGCTCCCAGTCACTGATGGACCGACCCAGCTCCGGCTCCCCCCCGCTCCCGGTCGCCGATGGACTGACCCAGCTCCGGCTCCCCCCGCTCCCGGTCACTGATGGACTGACCCGGCTCCCCTGCTCCCGGTCACTGATGGACTGACCCAGCTCCGGCTCCCCCCGCTCCCAGTCACTGATGGACCGACCCACCCCGGCTCACCTTCTTCTTTTTCTTTTCCTTCTTTTTCTTCTTCCGATCGGGATCATCGTCTTTCTTCTTCTTCTTCTTCTTGTGGTCAGAGTCGGAGGGAGTTTCTGGTGGGGGGAGGGGGAAATGAGATGGAATTGAAACGGGATGAAGTAACGAGCACTTGGGAAACAGAACGAGGGCGGGCGGTAATTTAAACAAGACTTCACCTCCATACCATACCCCCCGCCCCCACCCCTCTTCCTGCCCCCATCCCTCTCCCTCCCACCTGCTCCCCCGCTCAGCGCTGCCCTTCCCCCCACCCCGCTCCCCGCACTACCCTCACCCCCAGTTGTCCATCGCCCAGTTACCCACCTAGCGAGACATCACCGACTCCTCCTGTATCCCACAATCCATCGCCCAGTTACCCACCTGGCGAGACAGGCCCGACTCCTCCTGTATCCCACAATCCATCGCTCAGTTACGCACCTGGCGAGACAGGCCCGACTCCTCCTGTATCCCACAATCCATCGCCCAGTTACCCACCTGGTGGGACAGGCCCGACTCCTCCTGTATCCCACAATCCATCGCCCAGTTACCCACCTGGTGGGACAGGCCCGACTCCTCCTGTATCCCACAATCCATCGCCCAGTTACCCACCTGGCGAGACATCACCGACTCCTCCTGTATCCCACAATCCATCGCCCAGTTACCCACCTGGCGAGACAGGCCCGACTCCTCCTGTATCCCCCAATCCATTGCCCAGTTACCCACCTGGCGGGACATCACCGACTCCTCCTGTATCCCACAATCCATCGCCAATTACCCACCTGGCGAGACAGGCCCGACTCCGCCTGTATCCCACAATCCATTGCCCAGTTACCCACCTGGCGAGACAGGCCCGACTCCTCCTGTATCCCACAATCCATCGCCCAGTTACCCACCTGGTGGGACAGGCCCGACTCCTCCTGTATCCCACAATCCATCGCCCAGTTACCCACCTGGCGAGACATCACCGACTCCTCCTGTATCCCACAATCCATCGCTCAGTTACCCACCTGGCGGGACATGCCCGACTCCTCCTGTATCCCACAATCCATTGCCCAGTTACCCAACTGGCGAGACAGGCCCGACTCCTCCTGTATCCCACAATCCATTGCCCAGTTACCCACCTGGCGAGACATCACCGACTCCTCCTGTATCCCACAATCCATCGCTCAGTTACCCACCTGGCGAGACAGGCCCGACTCCTCTTGTATCCCACAATCCATTGCCCAGTTACCCACCTGGCGAGACATCACCGACTCCTCCTGTATCCCACAATCCATTGCCCAGTTACCCACCTGGCGTGACATCACCGACTCCTCCTGTATCCCACAATCCATTGCCCAGTTACCCAACTGGCGAGACATCACCAACTCCTCCTGTATCCCACAATTCATCGCCCAGTTACCCACCTGGCGGGACAGGCCCGACTCCTCCTGTATCCCACAATCCATCGCTCAGTTACGCACCTGGCGAGACAGGCCCGACTCCTCCTGCATCCCACAATCCATCGCCCAGTTACCCACCTGGCGAGACAGGCCCGACTCCTCCTGTATCCCACAATCCATCGCCCAGTTACCCACCTGGCGAGACAGGCCCGACTCCTCCTGTATCCCACAATCCATCGCCCAGTTACCCACCTGGCGAGACAGGCCCGACTCCTCCTGTATCCCACAATCCATCGCCCAGTTACCCACCTGGCGGGATTGAGCCGAGTCCTCCTGTATCCAACAATCCATCGCCCAGTTACCCACCTGGCGGGACAGGATCTTGTGTCCGGCTGTGTTTGTGCTTGTTCTTGTTCTTCTTCTTCGGCGGCTGGATATGCATCAGGCGGTACTGCTCGGGGAGCTGCGGAGAGCGGGAGGGAGGGGCGGTTAGTGAGGCGACACTGGGGGCCAGACCGTCTGGAGCAGGTCCCGGGGCAGGATCACATCTGCTCAGTACCCCACCGGGTGAGAAATCTCGCTCACTCAGCACAGGCCGGGAACGGAGCCTGGGCGAAAATTACACGAGAGACTTCCAGCATTGGTATTTCTGCACAGTGCAAGTGAACCGCTTCTTACCGGGCCCGTGTGCAATCGGAATCCGGTCAGTAGGGTGCCGGTCAGCAGGTTAAACGAGTTGCCACAGATCGGCGGTTTCCCAATCAGGGACCGCAGGCTGCTGTTGTCTTGGGAGCCAGGCATGTCAATCATTCCTGTACCAAAATGAGAAGTCGCACAACACCAGGTTATAGTCCAACAGATTTATTTAAAATTACAAGCTTTCGGAGCTGTCGCTCCTTCTTCAGGTAGGGTAGCTGTGAGAGAATCTCTCAGAATTCACAATATAAACACAGAAAAAATGTATTCAAATCTTTCCCTACATCAAAGACACACTAAGAGCACAGCCAAGACAATGAGATGTGTCCCAGGGGGTCCAACGTGTCAAAACACCTGCTGGCTGCATATCCTCTCCATTTGTGTTAGGTTCTTGTGTTAGTTTTTTTTTAAAAACCTGGAAAGACCGGCCATGATGTCAAGTCACGTTCTGTATCGTGACATGAACCCGATATCGCGATTGAGGCCATCCTCATGAGTGCGGAACTTGGCTATCAGTTTCTGCTCTATGATTTTGCGCTGTCGTGTATCCCGAAGGCCGCCTTGGAGAACGCTTACCCGCAGATCCGAGGCTGAATGCCCCTGACTGCTGAAGTGTTCCCCGACTGGGAGGCAACCCTCCTGCCTGGCGATTGTTGCGCGGTGTCCGTTCATACGTTGTCTCAGTGTCTGCATGGTCTCGCCGATGTACCATGCTCTGGGGCATCCTTTACTGCAACGTATCAGGTAGACAACGTTGGCCGAGTCACATGAGTATGTACCATGTACCTGGTGGGTAGTGTCCTCACGTGTGATGATGGTATCTGTGTCCATGATCTGGCATGTCTTGCAGAGGTTGCCGTGGCAGGGTTGTGTGGTGTCTTGGTTGCTGTTCTCCTGAAAGATGGGTAATCTGCTGCGAATGATGGTACTTTTGAGGTTAGGCGGCTGCTTGAAGGCGAGTAGTGGAGGCGTGGGGATGGCCTTGGCAAGGTGTTCGTCGTCATCGATGACATGTTGAAGGCTGTGAAGAACATGGCGTAGTTTTTCCGCTCCGGGGAAGTACTGGACGACGTAGGGTACTCTGTTGGTTGTGTCCCGTGTTCGTCTTCTGAGGAGGTCTTTGCGGTTTTTCGCTGTGGCCCGTCGGAACTGTCGATCGACGAGTCGAGCGTCATATCCCATTCTTACGAGGGCGTCTTTCAGTGTCCGTAGGTGTCCATCGCGTTCCTCCTCGTCTGAGCAGATCCTGTGTATTCGCAGGGCTTGTCCATAGGGGATGGCTTCTTTAACGTGGTTAGGGTGGAAGCTGGAGAAGTGGAGCATCGTGAGGTTGTCCGTGGGCTTGCGGTAGAGTGAAGTGCTGAGGCGTCCGTCTTTGATGGAGATTCGTGTGTCCAAGAATGAAACCAATTCTGAGGAGTAGTCCATGGTGAGTTTGATGGTGGGATGGAACCTGTTGATGCTATCGTGTAGTCCTTTCAGTGATCCTTCGCCGTGGGTCCAAAGGAAGAAGATGTCGTCGATGTATCTGGTGTACAGCGTTGGTTGGAGGTCCTGTGCAGCGAAGAAGTCTTGCTCGAACTTGTGCATGAAGATGTTGGCGTATTGGGGTGCGAATTTGGTCCCCATGGCTGTTCCGTGTGTTTGGGGGAAAAAATGGTTGTCGAAGGTGAAGACATTGTGGTCAAGGATGAAGCGGATGAGTTGTAGGATGGCGTCCGGAGATTGGCTGTTGTTGGTGTTGAGTACTGAGGCTGTCGCAGCGATGCCGTCATTGTGGGGGATATTGGTGTAGAGTGCCGATACGTCCATCGTGACGAGGAGTGTTCCTGGTTCAACTGGTCCATGGGTGCTGAGTTTCTGCAAGAAGTCTGTAGTGTCGCGACAGAAGCTGGGGGTTCCCTGTACGATGGGTTTCAGGATGCCCTCGACGTACCCAGAGAGGTTCTCACACAGGGTTCCGTTGCCTGATACGATAGGACGTCCGGGTGTGTTGGCTTTGTGTATCTTTGGGAGGCAGTAAAAGTCTCCTACGTGGGATGAGAGCGCGTAGGATGTTTTGAAGGTCTGGATCGAAGGTCTTGATCAGTCTATTGCGTTGGCGGGTGTGTTCTTTGGTCGGATCTGCGGGTAGCTGTCTGTAGTGTTCCTGGTTGTCCAGTTGTCGGTATGCTTCTTTGCAATAGTCCATTCTGTTCTGTATGACGATGGCTCCTCCTTTGTCCGCTGGTTTGATGACGATGTTGCGGTTGGTCTTGAGAGCGTGGATGGCATTGCGTTGTGCTCGGGTGACATTCTGGACTGTCTTGTGAGTACGGCTGATGAATCTGGCGTTGATGCATTTCCTGACAGCTTGAGCATACATGTCAAGCTTGGGGCTGCGACCCTCCGGAGGCAGAGGCACATCCAGTGAGATACGGAGCGTGCGGAGACGGAGATCTCCTCCAGCCCCGACAACCCTCCCCATCTCTGTAACCTCCTCCAGCCCTACAACACTCCCTATCTCTGTAACCGCCTCCAGCCCCGACAACCCTCCCTATCTCTGTAACCTCCTCCAGCCCCTACAACCCTCCCTATCTCTGTAACCTTCTCCAGCCCCGACAACCCTCCCTATCTCTGGAACCTCCTCCAGCCCCTACAACCCTCCCTATCTCTGTAACCTCCTCCAGCCCCTAAAACCCTCCCTATCTCTGTAACCTCCTCCAGCCCCTACAACCCTCCCTATCTCTGTAACCTCCTCCAGCCCAACAACCCTCCCTATCTCTGTAACCGCCTCCAGCCCCTACAACCCTCCCTATCCCTGTAACCTCCTCCAGCCCCTACAACCCTCCCTATCTGTGTAACCTCCTCCAGCCCCTAGAATCCTCCCTATTTCTGTAACCTCCTCCAGCCCCTACAACCCTCCCTATCTCTGTAACCTCCTCCAGCCCAACAACCCTCCCTATCTCTGTAACCGCCTCCAGCCCCTACAACCCTCCCTATCCCTGTAACCTCCTCCAGCCCCTACAACCCTCCCTATCTGTGTAACCTCCTCCAGCCCCTAGAATCCTCCCTATTTCTGTAACCTCCTCCAGCCCCTACAACCCTCCCTATCTCTGTAACCTCCTCCAGCCCCTACAACCCTCCCTATCTCTGTAACCTTCTCCAGCCCCGACAACCCTCCCTATCTCTGGAACCTCCTCCAGCCCCTACAACCCTCCCTATCTCTGTAACCTCCTCCAGCCCCTAAAACCCTCCCTATCTCTGTAACCTCCTCCAGCCCCTACAACCCTCCCTATCTCTGTAACCTCCTCCAGCCCAACAACCCTCCCTATCTCTGTAACCGCCTCCAGCCCCTACAACCCTCCCTATCCCTGTAACCTCCTCCAGCCCCTACAACCCTCCCTATCTGTGTAACCTCCTCCAGCCCCTAGAATCCTCCCTATTTCTGTAACCTCCTCCAGCCCCTACAACCCTCCCTATCTCTGTAACCTCCTCCAGCCCAACAACCCTCCCTATCTCTGTAACCGCCTCCAGCCCCTACAACCCTCCCTATCCCTGTAACCTCCTCCAGCCCCTACAACCCTCCCTATCTGTGTAACCTCCTCCAGCCCCTAGAATCCTCCCTATTTCTGTAACCTCCTCCAGCCCCTACAACCCTCCCTATCTCTGTAACCTCCTCCAGCCCCTACAACCCTCCCTATCTCTGTAACCTCCTCCAGCCCCTACAACCCTCCCTATCTCTGTAACCTCCTCCAGCCCCTACAACCCTCCCTATCTCTGTAACCTCCTCCAGCCCCTACAACCCTCCCTATCTCTGTAACCTCCTCCAGCCCCTACAACACTCCCTATCTCTGTAACCTCCTCCAGCCCCTACAACCCTCCCCATCTCTGTAACCTCCTCCAGCCCCTACAACCCTCCCCATCTCTGTAACCTCCTCCAGCCCCTACAACCCTCCCCATCTCTGTAACCTCCTCCAGCCCCTACAACCCTCCCCATCTCTGTAAACTCCTCCAGCCCCTACAACCCTCCCCATCTCTGTAACCTCCTCCAGCCCATACAACCCTCCCTATCTCTGTAACCTCCTCCAGCCCCTACAACCCTCCCCATCTCTGTAACCTCCTCCAGCCCTACAACACTCCCTATCTCTGTAACCTCCTCCAGCCCTACAACCCTCCCTATCTCTGTAACCTCCTCCAGCCCCTACAACCCTCCCTATCTCTGTAACCTCCTCCAGCCTCTACAAACCTTCCTATCTCTGTAACCTCCTCCAGCCCTACAACCGTCCCTATCTCTGTAACCTCCTCCAGCCCTACAACCCTCTCTATCTCTGTAACCTCCTCCAGCCTCTACAATCCTTCCTATCTTTGTAACCTCCTCCAGCCCTACAACCCTCCCTATCTCTGTAACCTCCTCCAGCCCTACAACCCTCCCTATCTCTGTAACCTCCTCCAGCCCTACAACCCTCCCTATCTCTGTAACCTCCTCCAGCCCCTACAACCCTCCCTATCTCTGTAACCTCCTCCAGCCCTACAACCCTCCCTATCTCTGTAACCTCTCTGCGCTCCTCTATTTCTGGCCTCTCGCGCATCCTCCGATTTCATTGGCTCCACCATTGGCGGCCGTGCCTTCAGCCACCTCGTCCCAAAGCTCTGGAGTTCCCTCCCTAAACCGCTCCGCCTCTCGCCCTCTCTCCTCCGATAATACCTGGCAGGTCCGGCAGGAAATTGCTCAGCTTGTCCTTCACCTTCTTCCCGCAGAATTTGTTGTAGGCGTGCTCCAGATTGTAGTGGGTGATGAGATTGGTGCTCCCGGTGAGATCCGTGCCCCCTGCCACCATGGATGTGGTAAAAAGACATAAAATAGGCGTGAGTTTGAGAGAAGGTCGGGAGAAATCCGCGCACGTAGGGATTAGGAAGAGGCCTTTCAGTCCCTCGAGCTTCTTCCACCATCCAATTAAATCGTGGTGCGAGGGAGCTGGATTGACAGCAGCAGAGATACAGTCAGTAACACAGGGCGCTGGGAGAGGGGTTACTGAGTGACAGTGTGAGGGAGTTGGATTAACATCAGTAGAGATACAGTCAGTAACACAGGGCGCTGGGGAGAGGGGTTACTGAGTGACAGTGTGAGGGAGCTGGATTGACATCAGTAGAGATACAGTCAGTGACACAGGGCGCTGGGGGAGAAGGGATACTGAGTGACAGTGTGAGGGAGCTGGATTAACATCAGTAGAGATACAGTCAGTAATACAGGGCGCTGGGGGAGAAGGGATACTGAGTGACAGTGTGAGGGAGCTGGATTAACATCAGCAGAGATACAGTCAGTAATACAGGGTGCTGGGGGAGAGGGGTTACTGAGTGACAGTGTGAGGGAGCTGGATTAACATCAGTAGAGATACAGTCAGTAACACAGGGCGCTGGGGGAGAGGGGTTACTGAGTGACAGTGTGAGGGAGCTGGATTAACATCAGTAGAGATACAGTCAGTAATACAGGGTGCTGGGGGAGAGGGGTTACTGAGTGACAGTGTGAGGGAGCTGGATTAACATCAGTAGAGATACAGTCAGTAACACAGGGCGCTGGGGGAGAGGGGATACTGAGTGACCGTGTGAGGGAGCTGGATTAACATCAGTAGAGATACAGTCAATAATACAGGGCGCTGGGGGAGAGGGATTACTGAGTGACAGTGTGAGGGAGCTGGATTATCAGTAGAGATACAGTCAGTAACACGGCGCTGTGGGGAGGGATTACTGAGTGACAGTGTGAGGGAGCTGGATTATCATCAGTAGAGATATAGTCAATAATACAGGGCGCTGGGGGAGAGGGGTTACTGAGTGACAGTGTGAGGGAGCTGGATTAACATCAGCAGAGATACAGTCAGTAACACAGGGCGCTGGGGGAGAGGGGTTACTGAGTGACAGTGTGAGGGAGCTGTATTAACATCAGTAGAGATACAGTCAGTAATACAGGGTGCTGGGGGAGAGGGGTTACTGAGTGACAGTGTGAGGGAGCTGGATTAACATCAGTAGAGATACAGTCAATAATACAGGGCGCTGGGGGAGAGGGGTTACTGAGTGACAGTGTGAGGGAGCTGGATTAACATCAGTAGAGATACAGTCAGTAATACAGGGTGCTGGGGGAGAGGGGTTACTGAGTGACAGTGTGAGGGAACTGGATTAACATCAGTAAAAATACAGTCAGTAATACAGGGCGCTGGGGGAGAGGTGTTACTTAGTGACAGTGTGGGGGAGCTGAATTAACATCAGTAGAGATACAGTCAGTAACACAGGGCGCTGGGGGTGAGGGGTTACTGAGTGACAGTGTGAGGGAGCTGGATTAACATCAGTAGAGATACAGTCAGTGACACAGGGCGCTGGGGGAGAAGGATTACTGAGTGACAGTGTGAGGGAGCTGGATTAACCTCAGTAGAGATACAGTCAGTAATACAGGGCGCTGGGGGAGAAGGGTTACTGAGTGACAGTGTGAGGGAGCTCGTTTAACATCAGTAGAGATACAGTCAGTAACACAGGGCGCTGGGGGGAGAGGTTGCTGAGTGACAGTGTGGGGGAGCTGGATTAACATCAGCAGAGTTACAGTCAGTAACACAGTGCACTGGGGGAGAGGGGTTACTGAGTGATAGTGTGAGGGAGCTGGATTAACATCAGCAGAGTTACAGTCAGTAACACAGTGCGCTGGGGAGAGGGGTTACTGAGTGACAGTGTGAGGGAGCTGGATTAACATCAGTAGAGATAGTCAGTAACACAGGGCGCTGGGGGAGAGGGGTTACTGAGTCACAGTGTGAGGGAGCTGGATTTACATCAGTAGAGATACAGTCAGTAACACAGGGCGCTGGGGGAGAGGCGTTACTGAGTGACAGTGTGAGGGACCAGTATTAACATCAGCAGAGATACAGTCAGTAACACAGAGCGCTGGGGGAGAGGGGTTACTGAGTGACAGTGTGAGGGAGCTGGATTAACATCAGTAGAGATACAGTCAGTAATACAGGGCGCTGGGAGAGGGGTTACTGAGTGACAGTGTGAGGGAGCTGGATTAACATCAGTAGAGATACAGTCAGTAACACAGGGTGCTGGGGGAGAGGTGTTGCTGAGTGACAGTGTGAGGGAGCTGGATTAGCATCAGTAGAGATACAGTCAGTAGCACAGGGCGCTGGGGGAGAGGGGTTACTGAGTGACAGTGTGAGGGAGCTGGATTAACATCAGTAGAGATACAGTCAGTAACACAGGGTGCTGGGGGAGAGGTGTTGCTGAGTGACAGTATGAGGGAGCTGGATTAACATCAGTAGAGATACAGTCAGTAGCACGGCGCTGGGGGAGAGGGGTTACTGAGTGACAGTGTGAGGGAGCTGGATTAACATCAGTAGAGATACAGTCAGTAACACAGGGAGCTGGGGGAGAGGGGTTAATGAGTGACAGTGTGAGGGAACTGGATTAGCATCAGTAGAGATACAGTCAGTAACACAGGGCGCTGGGAGAGGGGTTACTGAGTGACAGTGTGAAGGAGCTGGATTAACATCAGTAGAGATACAGTCAGTAACACGGCGCTGGGGGAGAGGGGTTACTGAGTGACAGTGTGAGTGAGCTGGATTAACATCAGTAGAGATACAATCAGTAACACAGGGCGCTGGGGGAGAGGGGTTACTGAGTGACAGTGTGAGGGAGCTGGATTAACATCAGTAGAGATACAGTCAGTAACACGGCGCTGGGGGAGAGGGGTTACTGAGTGACAGTGTGAGGGAGCTGGATTAACATCAGTAGAGATACAGTCAGTAACACAGGGCGCTGGGGGAGAGGGGTTACTGAGTGACAGTGTGAGGGAGCTGGATTAACATCAGTAGAGATACAGTCAGTAACACAGGGCGCTGGGGGAGAGGGGTTAATGAGTGACAGTGTGAGGGAACTGGATTAGCATCAGTAGAGATACAGTCAGTAACACGGCACTGGGGAGAGGTGTTACTGAGTGACAGTGTGAGGGAGCTGGATTAACATCAGTAGAGATACAGTCAGTAACACAGGGCGCTGGGGGAGAGGGGTTAATGAGTGACAGTGTGAGGGAACTGGATTAGCATCAGTAGAGATACAGTCAGTAATAGGGGCGCTGGGGAGAGTAAAATTCGATTTGGTTTGAATGTTTGAAATAGGAGATTAAAAATTGTGAGTACAATGAAGTTTGTTTCCCACTTTTAATTGCGAAGTACCTAAAATAATTCAGCACTCCTCGTGACAAGAGCAGGGATTAATATTGTGGAGAATGTTTGAGAGAAAAACATTCGAAGCGAAATTGGTAAATTATAAATCTATACGTCAACATATGAGTAAACATTTCCAAGTCAGTCTGACTGGTTTTGCTGTCCAGGAAGAAAGACAAGTGTTTATTTATGTTAAGTCATAGCTTTGCCTGCTTTTTGTTTATAATTCAGTGACACAAATTTTGTGTATATTTGTAAATTGTAAAATAACAACAATAAATCACATTTCTGTGACATTCTTTATGTCTGAAACGATTCAATTTGTGGCTCAGAATCTGAAAGTTTCTTTACCTGAAACATTTGAGTGTTTAAAGTTGATCTAGGCGATGGGATCAGAGGCTTTTAGTGACATTCCTGCATTGTGGAACAGTATGATATCTTTGCAGAGGCAGGAAATGGCATTGTTGAATGGAGGTGCAGTTTTTGCCCAGGGCAGCACCCTGGCCAGGGACAACTGATCTGTTGCATCCTGTGTAGATCAGAAACAGGTTAAGGTGTTCAAAGTAAACAGCCCAAGACAAAGAAATGGTTAAACAATGTCTGGCCAACGCCAGAGACTTCAATCACAGGAGATGGTGGAATATACAAAACCCCATAGCCCTGTATCAATCCCAAACTAACCCCACTGCTCCGCTCTCTCCCCATAGCCCTGTATCAATCCCAAATTAATGCCACTGCCCCGCTCTCT
This sequence comes from Squalus acanthias, assembly GCA_030390025.1. Lineage (NCBI taxonomy): Eukaryota > Metazoa > Chordata > Chondrichthyes > Squaliformes > Squalidae > Squalus > Squalus acanthias. Next base: position 170,283 of record JASTWF010000079.1, read on the forward strand.
CTCCATAGCCCTGTATTAATCCCAAACTATATCCCACTGCCCCGCTCGCTCTCCATAGCCCTGTATCAATCCCAAACTAATCCCACAGCCCCGCTCGCTCTCCATAGCCCTGTATCAATCCCAAACTGATTCCACTGCCCCGCTCTCTCCCCATAGCCCTGTATCAATCCCAAATTAATGCCACTGCCCCGCTCTCTCCCCATAGCCCTGTATCAATCCCAAACTAATCCCACTGCCCCGCTCGCTCTCCATAGCCCTGTATCAATCCCAAACTAATCCCACAGCCCCGCTCGCTCTCCATAGCCCTGTATCAATCCCAAACTAATCCCACAGCCCCGCTCTCTCCCCATAGCCCTGTATCTATCCCAAACTAATCCCAATGCCCCGCTCTCTCCCCATAGCCCTGTATCAATCCCAAACTGATTCCACTGCCCCGCTCTCTCCCCATAGCCCTGTATCAATCCCAAACTAATCCCACTGCCCTGCTCTCTCCCCATAGCCCTGTATCAATCCCAAACTAATCCCACCGCCCCGCTCTCTCCCCATATCCCTGTATCAATCCCCAAACTAATCCCACTGCCCCGCTCTCTCCCCATAGCCCTGTACCAATCCCAAACTAATCCCACTGCCCCGCTCTCATTCTCCATAGCCCTGTATTAATCCCAAACTAATCCCACTGCCCCACTCACTCCCCATAGCCCTGTATCAATCACAAACTAATCCCACAGCCCCGCTCGCTCTCCATAGCCCTGTATCAATCCCAAACTATTCCACTGCCCCGCTCTTCCCCCATAGCCCTGTATCAATCCCAAACTATTCCACTGCCCCGCTCTCTCCATAGCCCTGTATCAATCACAAACTAACCCCACTGCCCCGCTCACTCCCCATAGCCCTGTATTAATCCCCAAACTAGTCCCACTGCTCCGCTCTCACCCCATAACAAAAAGATTGATTAAGAAAGGGAAGATAGATTATGAAAGTAAATTAGCAAAAAATATAAAAACAGATAGTAAGAGTTTTTATAGTTATATAAAAAGAAAAAGGGTGGCTAAAGTAAATGTTGGTCCCTTAGAGGATGAGACCGGGAAATTAATGGTGGGAAATATGGAGATGGCAAAAACACTGAATGAATATTTTGTATCAGTCTTTACAGTAGAGGACACTAAGAATATCCCAACACTGGACAAACAGGGGGCTATAGGGGGAGAGGAGCTAAACACGATCAAAATCACTAAGGAAGTGGTACTCGGTAAAATAATGGGACTCAAGGCGGATAAATCACCTGGACCTGATGGCTTACATCCTAGAGTCTTGAAGGAAGTGGCGGTAGGGATTGTAGATGCATTGGTAATAATTTTTCAAAACTCCCTGGATTCCGCTAAGGTCCCGGCAGACTGGAAAACTGCTAATGTAACACCCTTATTTAAAAAGGGCAGTAGACAGAAGGCTGGTAACTATAGACCGGTTAGCCTAACATCTGTGGTAGGTAAAATTTTGGAGTCCATTATTAAGGAAACAGTAACAGGACATTTGGATAATCATAATTTAATAGGACAAAGTCAGCATGGTTTTACGAAGGGGAAGTCATGTTTGACAAATTTGCTGGAGTTCTTTGAGGAAGTAACATATAGAGTGGATAAAGGGGAACCAGTGGACGTAGTGTATTTAGACTTCCAAAAGGCATTTGACAAGGTGCCACACAAAAGATTATTGCTTAAGGTAAAAAATCACGGGATTGGGGGTAATATTCTGGCATGGATAGAGGATTGGCTATCTAACAGAAAGCAAAGAGTTGGGATAAATGGTTCATTCTCAGACTGGCAATCAGTAACTAGTGGTGTTCCACAGGGGTCAGTGCTGGGTCCCCAACTCTTCACAATCTATATTAACGATTTGGAGGAAGGGACCAAGTGTAACATATCAAAATTTGCAGATGATACAAAGATGGGAGGGAAAGTAGTGAGTGAGGAGGACATAAAAAACCTGCAAGGGGACTTAGACAGGCTAAGTAAGTGGGCAGAGATTTGGCAGATGGAATACAACACTGGAAAGTGTGAGGTGATGCACTTTGGCAGGAAAAATCCTAGAGCAATTTATTATCTTAATGGCAAGAAACTGGAGAGTACTGAAGTGCAAAGGGATCTGGGGGTCCTGGTGCACGAAACTCAAAAGGTTAGTATGCAGGTGCAGCAAGTGATTAAGAAGGCAAATGGAATGTTGGCTTTCATTGCTAGGGGGATAGAATATAAAAATACTGGTATTGCTTCAGTTGTACAAGGTATTGGTGAGACCGCACCTGGAATACTGCATACAGTTTTGGTGTCCTTACTTAAGGAAAGACATCCTTGCTCTCGAGGCAGTGCAAAAAAGGTTCACTCGGTTAATCCCGGGGATGAGGGGGTGGTCATATGAGGAGAGGTTGGGTAGATTGGGACTCTACTCATTGGAGTTCAGAAGAATGAGAGGCGATCTTATTGAAACATATAAGATTGTGAAGGGGTTGGATCGGGTGGATGCGGGGAGGATGTTCCCGATGACGGGTGAGACGAGAACTAGGGGACATAGTCTTAGAATAAGGGGCTGCTCTTTCAAAACTGAGATGAGGAGGAATTACTTCACTCAGAGGGTGGTAGGTCCATGGAATATGCTGCCACAAAAAGCTGTAGAAGCTACAACATTAATTAAATTTAAAACAGAAATAGACAGTTTCCTAGAAGTAAAGGGCATTAAGGGTTACGGGGAGCAGGCAGGAATTTGGACATGAGTCTAGGTTCGGATCGGTCATGGCCCTGTGGGTAGTGGAGCGGGCCCAGGGACTGTGTAGCCTGATTCTGCTCCTATTTCGTGTGTGCAATTCTGTTAGATGCAGGAGATGGTTCTGTGATAGATAGTAGATTGGCGGTTAGGATCAGATCAGCCATGATCTTATTGAATGGCGGAGCAGGCTCGAGGGGCCGATTGGCCTACTCCTGCTCCTATTTCTTATGTTCTTATGTATCAATCCCAAACTAATCCAACAGCCCCGCTCTCTCCCCATAGCCCTGTATCAATCCCAAACTAATCCCACAGCCCCGCTCTCTCCCCATAGACCTGTATCTATTCCAAACTAATCCCAATGCCCCGCTCTCTCCCCATAGCCCTGTATCAATCCCAAACTGATTCCACTGCTCCGCTCTATCCCCATAGGCCTGTATCAATTCCAAACTAATCCCACTGCCCCGCTCTCTCCCCATAGCCCTGTATCAATCCCAAACTAATCCCACTGCCCTGCTCTCTCCCCATAGCCCTGTATCAATCCCAAACTAATCCCACCGCCCCGCTCTCTCCCCATATCCCTGTATCAATCCCCAAACTAATCCCACTGCCCCGCTCTCTCCCCATAGCCCTGTATCAATCCCAAACTAAGCCCACTGCCCCGCTCTCTCCCCATAGCCCTGTATCAATCCCAAACTAATCCCACCGCCCCGCTCTCTCCCCATATCCCTGTATCAATCCCCAAACTAATCCCACTGCCCCGCTCTCTCCCCATAGCCCTGTATCAATCCCCAAACTAATCCCACTGCCCCGCTCTCTCCCCATAGCCCTGTATCAATCCCAAACTAAGCCCACTGCCCCGCTCTCTCCCCATATCCCTGTATCAATCCCCAAACTAATCCCACCGCCCCGCTCTCTCCTCATAGCCCTGTATTAATCCCAAACTAATCCCACTGCCCCGCTCACTTCCCATAGCCCTGTATTAATCACAAACTAATCCCACTGCCCCGCTCTCACCCCATAGCCCTGTATCAATCCCAAACTAATCCCACTGCCCCGCTCACTCCCCATAGCCCTGTATTAATCCCAAACTAATCCCACTGCCCCGCTCACTCCCCATAGCCCTGTATTAATCCCAACCTAATCCCACTGCCCCGGTCACTCCCCATAGCCCTGTATTATCCCAAACTAAACCCACTGCCCAGCTCACTCCCCATAGCCCTGTATCAATCCCAAACTAATCCCACTGCCCCGCTCTCTCCCCATAGCTTTGTATTAATCCCAAACTAATCCCACTGCCCCGCTCTCTCCCCATAGCCCTGTATCAATCCCAAACTAATCCCACTGCCACACTCTCTCCCCATAGCCCTGGGAGTGTTTGATGGGACAGTGTAGAGGGAACTTTACTTTGTATCTAACCCATGCTGTACCTGTCCTGGGAGTGTTTGATGGGACAGTGTCGAGGGAACTTTACTTTGTATCTAGCCCGTGCTGTACCTGCCCTGGGAGTGTTTGATGGGACAGTGTAGAGGGAGCTTTACTCTGTATCTAACTCGTGCTGTACCTGCCCTTGGAGTGTTTGATGGGACAGTGTAGAGGGAGCTGTACTCTGTATCTAACCCGTGCTGTACCTGCCCTGGGAGTGTTTGATGGGACAGTGTAGAGGGTGCTTTACTCTGTATCTAACCCGTGCTGTACCTGCCCTGGGAGTGTTTGATGCGACAGTTTAGAGGGAGCTCTACTCTGTATCTAACCCGTGCTGGACCTGTCCTGGGCGTGTTTGATGGGACAGTGTAGAGGGAGCTTTACTCTGTGTCATAAATCGCAAGTAACAACTCAGGAAGTACTACTGGGCGGCCAGCTGGGGCGCCGTCCAGGGAGTATAAATACTCAGGCATGGGCCCACCTTGGGCAGAGACAATCTGGAAACAGGAAGCTAGTGATTGCTAACTAGACCTCCATGTTTTGTTACAAGTTGATTAAAGCCTTGCTTTATGTTCAAGTGCGTAGTGAGTCTTTATTACGTCACTCTGTATCTCACCCGTGCTGTACCTGCCCTGGGAGTGTTTGATGGGACAGTGTAGAGGGAGCGTTACTCTTTATCTAACCCATGCTGTACCTGCCCTGGGAGTGTTTGATGGGACAGTGTAGAGGGAGCTTTACTCTGTATCTAACCCGTGCTGTACCTGCCCCGGGAGTGTCTGATGGGACAGTGTAGAGGGAGCTTTACTCTGTATCTAACCCGTGCTGTACCGGCCCTGGGAATTAAATTCCTGGACTGAGGTGGGAGCAGTGTAATCTCGGCGGCCCTGGGAATGAAAATCCTGGATTGAGGCGGTAGCACTGCCATGTAGGCAGTCCCATCGTTCCGAAACTGGGATCATCTCTCAGATACTGCCGTTTAGGAATATTTATTTATTGTGAAAGCTTTTAACCTAATTGTCTGCGATGGAATAAATCAGTGAGTAAGATTGGGGCAATCCTTCCTTCTCATGTCTTATTCCTTCCTTTTTTAAAAATTTGTATATGGGATGTGGACGTCGCTGGCAAGGCCAGTATTTATTGCAAATCCCTAATTTCCCTTGAGAAGGTGGTGGTGAGCCGCCTTATCGAACCGCTGCAGTCCGTGTGGTGAAGGTGCTCCCACAGTGCTGTTAGGGAGGGAGTTCCAGGATTTTGACCCAGCGACGATGAAGGAACGGCCGATATATTTCCATGTCAGGATGGTGTGTGACTTGGAGGTGAACTTGGAGGTGGTGGTGTTCCCATGCGCCTGTTGCCCTTGTCCTTCTAGGTGGAAGAGGTCGCGGGTTTGGGAGGTGCTGCCGAAGAAGCCTTGGCGAGTTGCTGCAGTGCATCTTGTAGATGGTACACACTGCAGCCACGGTACGCCGGTGGTGGAGGGAGTGAATGTTTAAGGTGGTGGATGGGGTGCCAATCAAACGGGCTGCTTTGTCCTGGATGGTGTCGAGCTTCTTGAGTGTTGTTGGAGCTGCACTCATCCAGGCAAGTGGGGAGTATTCCATCACACTCCTTACTTGTGCCTTGTAGATGGTGGAAAGGCATTGGGGAGTCAGGAGGTGAGACACTCGCCTCAGAATACCTAGACTCTGACCTGCTCTTGTTGCCACAGTATTTATGTGGCTGGTCCAGTTAAGTTTCTGGTCAATGGTGACCCCCAGGATGTTGATGGTGGGGGATTCGGCGATGGTAATGCCGTTCAATGTCAAGGGGCGTTGGTTAGACTCTCGCTTGTTGGAGATTGTCATTGCCTGGCACTTCTGTGGCGTGAATGTTACCTGCCACTTATCAGCCCAAGCCTGAACGTCGTCCAGGTCTTGTTGCATGCGGGCATGGACTGCTTCATTATCTGAGGAGCTGTAAATGGCTCTGAACACTGTGCAGTCATCAGCGAACATCCCCATTTCTGATCTTATGTTGGAGGAAAGGTTATTGATGAAGCAGCTGAAGATGGTTGGGCCTAGGACACTGCCCTGAGGAACTCCTGCAGCGATGTCCTGGGGCTGTGATGATTGACCTTCAACCACCACAACCATCTTCCTTTGTGCTCGGTATGACACCAGCCAGTGGAGCGTTTTCCCCCTGATTCCCATTGACTTCAGTTTTACTAGGGTTCCTTCATACCACACTCGGTCAAATGCTGCCTTGATGTCTAGGGCAGTCACTCTCACCTCACCTCTGGAATTCAGCTCCTTTGTCCATGTTTGGACCAAGGCTGTAATGAGGTTCGGGAGCCGAGTGGTCTTGGTGGAACCCAAACTGGGCATCAGTGAGCAGGTTATTGGTGAGATAGTGCCACTTGATAGCACTGTCGATGACCCCTTCCATCACTTTGCTGATGATTGAGAGTAGACTGATGGGGCGGTAATTGGCCGGGTTGGATTTGTCCTGCTTTTTGTGACAGGACATACCTGGGCAGTTTTCCACATTGTCGGGTTGATGCCAGTGTTGTAGCTGTAATGGAACAGCTTGGCTAGAGGCGCGGCTAGTTCTGGAGCACAAGTCTTCAGCACGATAGTCGGGATGTTGTCGGGGCCCACAGCCTTTGCTGTACCGGCGCACTCCGCCGTTTCTTGATATCAGTTGGAGTGAATCGAATTGGCTGAAGACTGGTTTCTGTGGTGGCGGGGGCCTCAGGAGGAGGCCGATATGGATCATCCACTCTGTCACTTTCTCGTCAGTTTGAGATCAGTACAGGAGGGAAACTCTGTTTTCTCTGTTCTGTCCTCGGTATTTTACGGGAGGATGAAATACAGTGTATATCTCACTTTTAAGTTAAAGCTGTGTACAATAATGTGAGCTAGATTGTGTTGCAGTGAAATGTGGGGGTGACAATGGTTCAATGAGTCTGTTTGTTTAATGACTGTAATTAATGTCAGTTACAGTGAGTCCTAATGATGTCACTCGGGGATTTCACGCTGCTCTAAATAAGGAGTTCCCTTCACTGTGACCTCACACAGTCAGCGCGCTCCCTCCAGCACAAAGACCACCAGCCTCTCACAGAATGGATGTCGTGGGTTCGATGATCTCTATGGAAAGTATTCTTGAACAGTGGCAGTTAACAAGAATACTTTGGAATAAGAACAGAAAATGTTGGAAACACTCAGCAGGTCAGGCAGCATCCGTGGAGAGAGAAACAGAGTTAACGTTTCAGGTCTGTGACCCTTCGTCAGAATTGAAAAAGGTTAGAGATGCAACAGATTTTAAGAAGGGACGGCAAGGAAATGGGGATAGGAGGAAAGAACAAAAGGGATGATCTGTGAGAGGGTGGAAGGCAGGAATGGATAAATGTTGCAAATGGGGATGGCAGAATCATCAACAGCTGCCGCCTGAAAAAAGTAGGGCCCGGGATTATAGTCTGACATTGTGAAACTCAATGCTGAGTCCAGAAGGCTGTAAAGTAACCTCATCGAAAGATAAGGTGCTGTTCCTTGAGCTTACGTTGAGCTTCATTGAAACAGTGTAAGAGGCCAAGGACAGAGAGGTCAGAGTGGGAGTGGAGCGGAGAATTAATGCGACAGGTGGCCGGGAGCTCGGGGTCACCCTATCGGACTGAACGGAGGTGTTCCACTTAGCGGTCACCCAATCTGCGTTTGGTCTCCCCAATGTAGCAGCGAATACAGTATGCTAAATTGCAAGAAGTACAAGTAAATCGCTGTTTCACCTGGAAGGAGTGTTTGGGTCCCTGGACAGTGGGAAGGGAGGAGATAAGGGTTGCATCTCCTGCGCTTGCACGGGAGGTACCGAGTGGGGAGGGGAGGGGCTGTTAGCTGTGATTGAGGAGTGGACCAGGGTGTTGTGGAGGGAGAGGTCCCTTCGGAATGCGGGAAGGGAGAGGAGGATATACAAAACATTTACAATCCCCTTCTCGCTTCTGATAGTGTTCCTAGTAAGAATCTATGTCCAGTGATTAATTCTATCAGCCATGTTACACTGTAATATTATTCTCGCTATTTACCGTGGCAAATTCAGTTATTAATGGTAATCTGTGTTTCAAGTTGTTGCATCTTTGTTGATGCAAGAGTTGTTGTTTAAAAAGACTGGCACATCCTCGCTGCTGTAGGTATTCCTGGTAAGTCTCTGTATCCAACTATTAATTAAATAAATCATGTTTAACTGTATTACTGTTCTTGTCATTTACTCCCTCCCCACACCCCCTCGCGACTGTTGGTGTCCCTGTAAGTCTCTGTATCCAGCTATTAATTTTATAAATAATGTTTAACTGTATTTCTCTCCTTGTCATTCTCCGTCCTATCCGCGCTCCTGTTGGCTGTTGATTGTGAAGGTGATATTTTGTTACCAAGATTCAATTGTTCTATATTGAACTCAAGAAAAGATATTGGACGAGACTCTTTACTTAACGAATTTGGTTCTGCTATCTACACTGAACATTTGTAACAGATCAGAAGAATGTTGTCTTGGTTGATGGGACTTTTCACCTAATGGCGAAAGGTCATCGACCTGAAACGTTAACTCTCTCTCTCTCTCTACAGATGCTGCCTGACTTGCTGAGTATTGAAAACATTTTCTGTTCTTATTTCAGATTTCCAGCATCCGCAATAATTTACTTTTATTTTCACCTAATGCTCGTTGTGGTTACTGACACAGAGTCACAGGAACAAACCCTGGAAGATCACAAACACATCTTTAAATGTCTGAAATATCCGCGAATCATTCAGTTCCAGTCAATGTCTCCTCTCCCACCATCTCCAGCTCTGCATTAGTGGCACTGCTTCTGAAGGTTAGAATAGGATTACAAGGATAATTTACATTATCACAAAATGTTCAGTCTGTCATAGTTCAATGCGTTTATTTCCAATCTTTGTTTTGAATTTACAATTGGATCCCATGCCCGTCTGTCACAGTTCAGTGGATCTCTCAGTGAGACCCAGAAAGATTCTCTATCGCCTCCTGCTGTACTTCAGGATAAACAATCCCAGCTGATTGTAAGTGAAAAACTGAGGATAAGAAAATCCTTTCATATTTTCTCGTCTAATATTCTCTGCACAAGTTGGAAACCAACAGGTGAAAAAGTACAAGAATAAATCTCTTCCATTTGTGTTCAGATACTTTACAAACAGAATCGGCGGCACTTTGCCTGTGGGATAGGTCGCGTGATTATGATGCTAATAAATGCATTTACTGGGATATTACCTGGTCAATGATAACTATTTATTTCAATGTAGGTCCATTCCCTGCAATGTTATTTGGAAAATCTTCCTTTTAATGAGCCACAATTAGTATGTTTCAAAAAAAACTGTAGGAAACTCAATCTTCAAAACACTTCTTACAGCCCAGTTATCTTTATAACTGCAGTGCACTTGTATTAATTATCTTAGCATTTGCATATTACATCCGTACATTTTAAATACAATTGCCTGTAATTATTGCACGCCAAGATTGCAGTTTCTGTATTTTGCCGTTGCATTCATTTTCAGTCCTAAATCTAATAGATATTCTAACCAGGAGCAGGAATCCAGGCGTGCTTTGTGTCCCTGGTAACTCGGGCAACGCTATTTTCTGCTGGGCTAAAGGCAGGTCTATCATTTAATCTCTCATTGATCAAACATTTGTTACTTTCATGTTGTATTTATCCCCGTTTCATTTATTGATTCAACAATGTATTCCCGATTATTCTTACAATAAACCCTGTATTCAGCTCCACAGGTAATAGAATTAGATTATATCATTGAATGTCACTATTGATTTGCAGATTTCACCCCGAGTTCCATCAAACTGCTGCTCTTGCTCCCAGCCTGATGTATAATTTCCCTGTTTATTTCCCTTCCTCACAGTGAACTTAGCGACGATTATGATCCTGTCTCGGGGAAAGTGCGGTCTCTCCAAATGTGTCACTCGCTACCTGGTGGCCATGGCAGCGGCGGATCTACTGGTCGTTATCCTCGACCTGATATTGAGGCAGATTCCGATTCTTTATAGTGAACAGTTTGGTTTCGTGGAGTCATTCCCGTGTGTAATATCCATGCCATCCTGCTGTATGCAGCCACAGACTGTTCTGTCTGGTTCACCGTCAGTTTCACCTTTGATCGATTTGTGGCCATTTGTCGCCAGAAGCTGAAAACTAAATATTGCAACGAGAAAACGGCGGCTGTGGTTCTGGGAACAGTGACTGTGCTGAGCGGTTCAAAGAACATCACCTGGTATTTTATGTTCACAGATCGGTATTCGCTTCTGAACAGCCCCTGGTTTTGTGATGTAACAATCCTTGTTCTGTTGTCACAGTTCTGGGGACCAATCGAGTTCCTTCATTATATTCTCACCCCTGGGCTCCCATTTGTTGTGATTCTGCTGCTCAATGCTGTCACCGTCAGACACATTTTAGTGGCCAGCAGAGCCCGCAGGAGACTCCGGTGTCCCAGCAATGGGGAGAGTCCCAGAGACCCAGAGATGGAGAGCCACAGGAAATCCATCATTTTACTGCTTGTTATCTCCGGCAATTTCATCCTGTTATGGGCAGTGTTTATGGTGTATTATATATGGGCCCGGATGAGGTATTTGGGGTCGGGATATGTGTCTGTATTGGTACCTCTTTATGTACAGGAAATAGGATTGATGCTTCAGCTGCTGAGTTGCTCCACAAACACTGGGATTTATGCCGTGACCCAGACTAAGTTCAGAGAGCAGTTGAAGAATGTGGGGAAATATCCATTTACTCTCATTGTAAAATTCATTAAAGGATGAGAAAAAGCGGAGACTTTGCAGTCTGAGGGCTCCCTGGGCCTGATATTTTGAGAGAGACACCAGTGATCTGGGGACATTAACAGACTCACTCACACACTGTCTGCACTGGGCTCCCTGTGAGGGGCGTGGCCATCTGTCAGGCCCCTCTGGAAAGTCACCCGTGCCCTAGACAAAGATGGCCGCCCCTAACGCGCCACCTGAAGCAGCGCAACTCCCGCCCGCAGTTAAGATGGCGGCACACGCGCCCCTCACAAAAATGGTGGCACCCGCACCCCGCGCAAAGATGGCGGCTCTGGCACCCTGCACAAAGATGGCGGCTCTGGCACCCTGCACAAAGATGGTGGCTCCGGCGGCCCGCACAAAGATGGTGGTTCCGGCGGCCCGCACAAAGATGGTGGCTCCGGCGGCCCGCACAAAGATGGTGGCTCCGGCGGCCCGCACAAAGATGGCGGCTCTGGCGCCCCGCACAAAGATGGTGGCTCCGGCGGCCCGCACAAAAATGCCGGCTCTCTCTCTCACACAGGGCCTTTCCCCGCGGGCGGGATGCCGCCATTGAGGGTTACCCTTTCACAGAAGCGAGGATGGGGAGTAGCGGCGGGAGGCGAGCATCCGGAGGGCGGCAGCAGCGGGAAGCCCGGTTATCCTGGGAGCAAGCAGCGAGGGGGAGCAGCCCGGCCCAAGCAGAAGGAGGCCATTATAACACTTTACAAATCTTTATAAATCATTATGACCATTAATAAAAGGTTATAACACATTATAAATCATTCTGACCTTTATCAATCATTATGACCATTAATTTAACATAATAACCATTGATAAATTATTAAATCATATTTTTATTCATTCTTGGGTTGTGGGCGTCGCTGGCAAGGCCAGAATTTATTGGCCAACGCTAATTGCCCTGAAGAATTTGGTGGTGAACCGCCTTTTATAACTGAGTGGCTTGCTACGCCATTTAAGAGGGCAATTAAGAGTCAATCACATTGCTTTCGGTCTGGAGTTACATTTCAGCCAGACTGGTTAAGGATGGCAGATTTCTTTCCCTAAAGGATATTAGTGAACCAGATGTGTTTTTTATGGCAATCCGGTAGTTTTATGGTCACCATTACTGACAGTAGCTTTTTATTCCAAATGTGTTTAATTAATTGGATTTAAATTCCCCACCTGGTGGGATTTGAACTACTTAGATCATTCATCCAGGCATCTAGGAATACTAGTCCACCAACAGAACAAACTATGTTACCGTAGCCTTCAAATATAGCACCGTTCCTTCATCGTCACTGGGTTAAAAGCCTGAAATTCCTGCCATAACAGTATTGTGGGAGCACCTTCACCACTCAGAATGCAGCGGTTCACGATGAAGGCCCACCATTTTATCATGGGTAACTTGGGATGGGCAAGTAATACTGGCCTTGAGAGCGTCACCCATATCCTGTGAACAAATAAATATAAATAATGAAATAGGATTAAAAGCAAGGATTTTGCAATTCATTGATTGAAACCAGTCGAGGTCAGTGATCAGAGCGTGGTGTCATGCCCCGCTAAACAAATTGTCAAAACAACTTGGCTCACCAATTCTTTGGTTTTATGATTGATACTACTCACACTTTCCCAATTTCCCTCTCCTTTCAAAATGTGCTTGATAAAGTTCCACAGATTGAAGCCCATGGGAATAAAGTGGGCATGGCAACGGTGAGTGGTGCGAGGTATATTAGTATTACTGTGCGTGGTGTGCGGAGTAATATTTAAGAGTGCGGCATATATAAGAGTGTTACAGTGAGGGGTGTGGGGTATATCAGTGTCACAGTGAGGGGTGTGGGGTATATCAGAGTGTTACAGTGAGGGGTGTGGGGTATATCAGTGTTACAGTGAGGGGTGTGGGGTATATCAGAGTGTTACAGTGAGTGGTGTGGGGAATATCAGAGAGTGTTACAGTGAGGGGTGTGGGCTATATCAGGGTGTTACAGTGAGGGGTGTGGGGTATATCAGAGTGTTACAGTGAGGGGTGTGGGGTATATCAGAGTGTTACAGTGAGTGGTGTGGGGTATATCAGAGTGTTACAGTGAGGGGTGTGGGCTATATCAGGGTGTTACAGTGAGGGGTGTGGGGTATGTCAGTGTTACAGTGAGGGGTGTGGGGTATATCAGAGGTTTACAGTGAGGGGTGTGGGGTATATCAGAGTGTTACAGTGAGTGGTGTGGGGTATATCAGAGTGTTACAGTGAATGATGTGGGGTATATCAGAGTGTTACAGTGAATGGTGTGGGGTATATCAGAGTGTTACAGTGAATGGTGTGGGGTACCTCAGAGTGTTACATTGAGGGTTGTGGGGTATATCAGAGTGTTACAGTGAGGGGTGTGGGGTATATCAGAGTGTTACAGTGAGGGGTGTGGGGTATATCAGAGTGTTACAGTGAGTGGTGTGGGGTATATCAGAGTGTTACAGTGAATGGTGTGGGGTATATCAGAGTGTTACAGTGAGTGGTGTGGGGTATATCAGAGTGTTACAGTGAATGGTGTGGGGTATATCAGAGTGTTACAGTGAATGGTGTATGGTATATCAGAGTGTTACATTGAGGGGTGTGGGGTATATCAGTGTGTTACATTGAGGGGTGTGGGGTATATCAGTGTGTTACATTGAGGGGTGTGAGGTATATCAGAGGTTCACAGTGAGGGGTGTGGGGTATATCAGAGTGTTACAGTGAGTGGTGTGGGGTATATCAGAGGTTTACAGTGAGTGGTGTGGGGTATATCAGAGATTTAGAGTGAGAGGTGTGGGGTATATCAGAGGTTTACAGTGAGGGGTGTTGGGTATATCAGAGTGTTACAGCGAGGGGTGTGGGATATATCAGAGTGTTACAGTGAGGGATGTGGGGTATTTCAGTGTGTTCCAGTGAGGGGTGTGGGGTATATCAGTGTAAGAGTGAGGGGTGTGGGGTATATCAGTGTAAGAGTGAGGGGTGTGGGGTACATCAGAGTGTTACAGCGAGGGATGTGGGGTATATCTAAGTGTTACAGTGAGGGGTGTGGAGTATATGAGAGGTTTATAGTGAATGACGTGGGGTATATCAGAGTGTTACTGTGAGGGGTGTGGGGTATATCAGAGTGTTACAGTGAGGGGTGTGGGGTATATCAGAGGTTTATAGTGAATGGTGTGGGGTATATCAGAGTGTTACAGTGAGGGGTGTGGAGTATATCAGAGTGTTACAGTGAGGGGTGTGGGATATATCAGAGGTTTATAGTGAGCGGTGTAGGGTATATCAGACTGTTACAGTGAGTGGTGTGGGGTATATCAGAGTATTGCAGTGAGAGGTGTGGGGTATATCAGAGATTTAGAGTGAGAGGTGTGGGGTATATCAGAGTGTTACAGTGAGTGGTGTGGGGTATATCAGAGTATTGCAGTGAGAGGTGTGGGGTATATCAGAGATTTAGAGTGAGAGGTGTGGGGTATATCAGGGTGTTACAGTGAGTGGTGTGGGGTATATCAGAGTGTTACAGTGAATGATGTGGGGTATATCAGAGTGTTACAGTGAATGGTGTGGGGTATATCAGAGTGTTACAGTGAGTGGTGTGGGGTATATCAGAGTGTTACAGTGAATGGTGTGGGGTATATCAGAGTGTTACAGTGAGTGGTGTGGGGTATATCAGAGTGTTACAGTGAATGGTGTGGGGTATATCAGAGTGTTACAGTGAATGGTGTATGGTATATCAGAGTGTTACATTGAGGGGTGTGGGGTATATCAGTGTGTTACATTGAGGGGTGTGGGGTATATCAGTGTGTTACATTGAGGGGTGTGAGGTATATCAGAGGTTCACAGTGAGGGGTGTGGGGTATATCAGAGTGTTACAGTGAATGGTGTGGGGTATATCAGAGTGTTACAGTGAATGGTGTGGGGTATATCAGAGTGTTACAGTGAGTGGTGTGGGGTATATCAGAGTGTTACAGTGAATGGTGTGGGGTATATCAGAGTGTTACAGTGAATGGTGTATGGTATATCAGAGTGTTACATTGAGGGGTGTGGGGTATATCAGTGTGTTACATTGAGGGGTGTGGGGTATATCAGTGTGTTACATTGAGGGGTGTGAGGTATATCAGAGGTTCACAGTGAGGGGTGTGGGGTATATCAGAGTGTTACAGTGAGTGGTGTGGGGTATATCAGAGGTTTACAGTGAGTGGTGTGGGGTATATCAGAGATTTAGAGTGAGAGGTGTGGGGTATATCAGAGGTTTACAGTGAGGGGTGTTGGGTATATCAGAGTGTTACAGCGAGGGGTGTGGGGTATATCAGAGTGTTACAGTGAGGGATGTGGGGTATTTCAGTGTGTTCCAGTGAGGGGTGTGGGGTATATCAGTGTAAGAGTGAGGGGTGTGGGGTATATCAGTGTAAGAGTGAGGGGTGTGGGGTACATCAGAGTGTTACAGCGAGGGATGTGGGGTATATCTAAGTGTTACAGTGAGGGGTGTGGAGTATATGAGAGGTTTATAGTGAATGACGTGGGGTATATCAGAGTGTTACTGTGAGGGGTGTGGGGTATATCAGAGTGTTACAGTGAGGGGTGTGGGGTATATCAGAGGTTTATAGTGAATGGTGTGGGGTATATCAGAGTGTTACAGTGAGGGGTGTGGAGTATATCAGAGTGTTACAGTGAGGGGTGTGGGGTATATCAGAGGTTTATAGTGAGCGGTGTAGGGTATATCAGACTGTTACAGTGAGTGGTGTGGGGTATATCAGAGTATTGCAGTGAGAGGTGTGGGGTATATCAGAGATTTAGAGTGAGAGGTGTGGGGTATATCAGAGTGATACAGCGAGGAATGTGGGGTATATCAGAGTGTTACAGTGAGAGGTGTGGGGTATATCAGAGATTTACAGTGAGAGTTGTGGGGTATATCAGAGTGTTGCAGTGAGGGTTGTGGGGTATATCAGTGTGTTCCAGTGAGGGGTGTGGGGTATATCAGTGTAAGAGTGAGGGGTGTGGGGTATATCAGAGTGTTACAGCGAGGGATGTGGGGTATTTCAGAGTGTTACAGTGAGGGGTGTGGGTAATATCACAGAGTTAGAGTGTAGGTGTGGGGTATATCAGAGGCTTACTGTGAGGGGTGTGGGCTATATCAGTGTCATAGTGAGTTGTGTGGGGTATATCAGAGTGTTGCAGCGAGGGGTGTGAAATATATCAGAGTATGTTACAGTGAGGGGTGTGCAGTATATAAGAGAGTTAGAGTCAGAGCTGTGGAGTATATCAGCTAGTGGTACAGTGAGGGGTATGGGGTTTATCAGAGTGTTGCAGTGAGAGGTGTGGGGTATATCAGAGATTTAGAGTGAGAGGTGTGGGGTACATCAGAGTGTTACAGCGAGGGATGTGGAGTATTTCAGAGTGTTACAGTGAGGGGTGTGGGTAATATCACAGAGTTAGAGTGTAGGTGTGGGGTATATCAGCGGCTTACTGTGAGGGGTGTGGGCTATATCAGTGTCATAGTGAGTTGTGTGGGGTATATCAGAGTGTTGCAGCGAGGGGTGTGAAATATATCAGAGTATGTTACAGTGAGGGGTGTGCAGTATATAAGAGAGTTAGAGTCAGAGCTGTGGAGTATATCAGCTAGTGGTACAGTGAGGGGTATGGGGTTTATCAGAGTGTTGCAGTGAGGTGTGTGGGGTATATCAGTGCGTTAAAGTGAGGGGTGTGCGGTATGTCTAAGTGTATCAGAGATACGGATATATTCGAGTGTTACTGTGAGAGATGTGGAATATATCAGAGTGTTACAGTGAGGAGTGTGGGTATATCAGAGTGTTACAGTGAGGGGTGTGGTGTATATCAGAGTGTGTTAGAGTGAGGGGTGTGGGTATATCAGGGAGTGTTACAGTGAGGGGTGTGGGGTATATCAGAGTGGGGTTAGGGTTAGGGTTAGGGTTACCATGAGGTGTGTAGCGTATATAAGAGGGTTAGAGTGAGTGGTGTGGGGTATATCAGAGTGTTACAGTGAGGGGTTTGGGGTATAGCAGCGTGTTACATTGAGGGGTGTGGGATATATCAGAGTGCTACAGTGGGGAGTGTGAAGTATATCAGTGTATGTTACAGTGAGGGGTGTGGGGTATATCAGCGTATTAGAGCGATTGGTGTGGAGTATTTCAGAGTGTTACTGTGAGGGTTGTGGGGTATATCAGAGTGTTACATGAAAGTGTGGGGTATATCAGTGTGTTACAGTGAGGTGTGTGGAGCATATCATATAGTGTTACAGTGAGGAGTGTGCGGCATATCAGAGTTTTACAGTGAGGGTAGCGGAGTATATAAATGTGTTACAGTTAGGAGTGTGCGTTATATCAGATTGATATGGAGGTGTGGGCTATATCAGAGTGTTACAGTGAGCGGTATTGGGTATATCATAGTGTTACAGTGAGATGTGTGGACAATAAGAAAATGTTACGGAGGTATGGGGTATATCAAAGTGTCACTGTGAAAGATGTGGGGTACATCATAGTGCTACAGTGAGGGTGTGGGGTATATCAGAATGTTACAGTAAGGCGTGTGGGGTATATCAGAGTTTTACTGTGAGGGGTGTGGTGTCTATCAGACTGTTACAGTGAGGGGTGTGGGATTTACGGGGGGTATTATACAAGGTGTATCACGGGTGTAGTATACGGGGGGTATTATACAGGGTGTATCACAGGGGTGTAGTATACGGGGGGTATTATGCAGAGGTGTGTTTCACAGGGGTGTCGAAAAGTTGGTAGTATACATGGGGGGTTCACAGGGGTGTAATATACGGGGAGTATTTTACAGGGGGTTTCACAGGGGTGTAGTATACTGGGGATATTATACAGTGTGTTTCACAGGGGTGTAGTATACTGGGGATATTATACAGGGGGGTTACACAGGGGTGTAATATACATTCGTATTATGCAGGGGCTTTCACATGGGTGTAGTATACGGGGTGAGTTATACAGCGTGGCTTTTACAGGTGTGTAGTATACGGGGTTATTATACAGGGGGGGTTCACAGGGGTGTAGTACACGTTGGGTATTATACAGGTGTGTTTCACAGAGGTGTTGTATACGGGGCGTATTATACAGGGGGTGTTTCACAGGGGTGTAATATACTGGGGTATTATACAGGGGGTGTTTCACAGGGGTGTAATATACTGGGGTATTATACAGGTGGTTTCTCAGGGGTGTAGTATTCGGGGGTTATAATACAGGGGGGTTTCACTGGGGTGTTGTATATGGGGGCGTATTATACGGGATGTTTCACAGGGGTTAATTTTACGGGGGTATTATACAGGGTGTTTCACAGGGGTGCAGTATACGGGGGGTATTATACAGGGGGGTTTCACAGGGGTGCAGTATACGGGGGGTATTATACAGGGGGGTTTCACAGGGGTGTAGTATACGGGGGGTATTATACAGGGGGTTTCACAGGGGTGTAGTATACGGGGGGTATTATACAGGGGTGTTTCACAGGGGTGTAATGTACGGCGGGAATTATACAGCTGGGGTTTCACAGGGGTGTAATATAAGGGTTATTATACAGGGGGTTTCACAGTGGTGTAGTATACGGCGGTATTATACCGGGGGGTTTCACACGGTTGTAGTATACGGGGGTATTATACAGTGAGGTTTCACAGGGGTGTAATATACGGGGGGTATTATAAGGGGGTTTCACAGGGGTGCAGTATACGGGGGTATTATAAGGGGGTTTCACAGGGGTGCAGTATACGGGGGTATTATACAGGGGGTTTCACAGTGGTGCAGTATACGGGGTGTATTATACAGGGGGTTTCACAGGGGTGCAGTATACGGGGTGTATTATACAGGGGGTTTCACAGGGGTGTAGTTTTCGGTTTTTTTTACAGGGTGTTTCAAAAGGGTCTATTATGCGGGTGGGATTATACAGGGGGGTGTTTCACAAGGGTGTAATATACGGGGGTATTATACAGGGTGTTTCACAAGGGTGTAATATACGGGGGCTATTATACAGGGGGGTTTCACAGGTGTATAGTATACGGGGTGTGTTATACAGGGGGGTATCAGAGGGGTGTAGAATATGTTTTTTTTTACAGGGTGTATCAAAGGGGTGTATTATGCGGGTGGTATTATACAGGGGGGGTTTCACAGGGGTGTAGTATACGGGGGTTATTATACAGGGGGGGTTTCACAGGGGTGTAGTATACGGGGGGGGGGGTGTTATACAGGGGGGTATCACAGGGGTGAACTATACGCGGGTATTATACAGGGGGGTTTCAAAAGGGTGTAATATACGGGATGTTTAAACAGGGTGTTTCACAGGCGTGTAGTATACGGGGGGAATTATACAGGGTGTTTCACTGGGGTGTAGTATATGGGGGGAATGATACAGAGGTGTGTTTCACAGGTGTGTAATACACGGGGGGTATTATACAAGTGGGTTTCACAGGTGTGTAGTATACAGGGGGTATTATTCAAGGGGGATTCACAGAGGTGTAGTATACAGGGGGTATTATACAGGGGAGTTTCACAGGAGTTTAGTATACGGGAGTATTATACAGGGGGTTTCACAGGGGTTTAGTATACGGGAGTATTATACAGGGGGTTTCACAGGGGTTTAGTATACGGGAGTATTATACAGGGGGTTTCACAGGGGTTTAGTATACGGGGGGTATTATACAGGGGGTTTCACAGGGGTTTAGTATACGGGGGTATTATACAGGGGGTTTCACAGGCGTGTAATACACGGGGGTATTATACAGGGGGTTTCACAGGGGTTTAGTATACGGGGGTATTATACAGGGGGTTTCACAGGGGTTTAGTATACGGGAGTATTATACAGGGGGTTTCACAGGGGTTTAGTATACGGGGGTATTATACAGGGGGTTTCACAGGCGTGTAATACACGGGGGTATTATACAGTGGGGGTTTCACAGGGGTTTAGTATACGGGGGTATTATACAGGGGGTTTCACAGGGGTTTAGTATACGGGAGTATTATACAGGGGGTTTCACAGGGGTTTAGTATACGGGGGTATTATACAGGGGGTTTCACAGGGGTTTAGTATACGGGGGGTATTATACAGGGGGTTTCACAGGGGTTTAGTATACGGGGGTATTATACAGGGGGTTTCACAGGCGTGTAATACACGGGGGTATTATACAGGGGGTTTCACAGGGGTTTAGTATACGGGGGTATTATACAGGGGGTTTCACAGGGGTTTAGTATACGGGAGTATTATACAGGGGGTTTCACAGGGGTTTAGTATACGGGGGTATTATACAGGGGGTTTCACAGGCGTGTAATACACGGGGGTATTATACAGTGGGGGTTTCACAGGGGTTTAGTATACGGGGGTATTATACAGGGGGTTTCACAGGCGTGTAATACACGGGGGTATTATACAGTGGGGGTTTCACAGGGGTTTAGTATACGGGAGTATTATACAGGGGGTTTCACAGGGGTTTAGTATACGGGAGTATTATACAGGGGGTTTCACAGGGGTTTAGTATACGGGGGTATTATACAGGGGGTTTCACAGGCGTGTAATACACGGGGGTATTATACAGGGGGTTTCACAGGCGTGTAATACACGGGGGTATTATACAGGGGGTTTCACAGGGGTGGAGTATATGGTTTTTACAGGGTGTTTCAAAGGGGTGTATTATATGGGGGTATTATACAGGGGTGTTTCACAAGGGTGTAGCATGTGTGGGCTATTATACAGGGGGGTTTCACAGAGGTGTAATATATGCGGGGTATTATACAGGGTGTTTCACAGGGGTGTAGTATACGGGGGGTATTATACAGGGTGTTTCACAGGGGTGTAATTTTCGGGGTGTATTATACAAGGTGTTTCATAGGGGTGTAGTATACGGCGGGTGTTATACAGGGGGGTCTTTCACAAGGGTGTAGTATATGGGGTGTATTATACAGCTGGGTTTCACAGGGGTGTAGTATACGAAGGGTATTATACAGGGGGGTCTTTCACAGGGGTGTAGTATATGGGGGGTATTATACAGGGTGTTTCACGGGTGTAGTATATGGGGGTATTATACAGCTGGGGTTTCACAGGAGTGTTGTATATGGTGGAGTATTTTACAGGGTGTTTTCACAGGGGTGTAATATAAGTGTTATTATACAAGAGGGAATCACAGGGGTGCAGTATACGGGGTGTATTATACAGGGGGGTTTACACAGGGGTGCAGTATACGGGGTGTATTATACAGGGGGGTTTACACAGGGGTGTAGTATACGGGGGTATTATACAGAGGAGTTTCACTGGGGTTTATTATGCGGGGGGTATTATACAGAGGTGTGTTTCACAGGGGTGAAGTATACGGGGGTATTACACAGGGAGGTTTCACATGGGTGTAGTATACGGGGGTATTATACAGGGGGGTCCACAGGGGTGTAGTATACAGGATGTATTATACAGGGGGGTCTTTCACAAGGGTATAGTATATGGGTGTATTATACAGGGTGTTTCACAGTGGTGTAGTATACGGGGTGTATTATACAGGGTGTTTCACAGTGGTGTAGTATACGGGGTGTATTATACAGGGTGTTTCACAGGGGTGAAGTATACGGGGGTATTACAGGGGTGTAGTATAAGGGGGGTATTATACAGGGGTGTTTTACAGGGGTGTAGTATACGGGGGGTATTATACAGGGGTGTTTTACAGGGGTGAAGTATACGGGGGTATTATACAGGGGTGTTTTACAGGGGTGAAGTATACGGGGGGTATTATACAGGGGGTTTCACGGGGGTGTAGTATACGGGGGGTATTATACAGGGGTGTTTTACAGGGGTGTAGTATACGGGGGGTATTATACAGGGGTGTTTTACAGGGGTGAAGTATACGGGGGTATTATACAGGGGTGTTTTACAGGGGTGTAGTATACGGGGGGTATTATACAGGGGGTTTCACGGGGGTGTAGTATACGGGGGGTATTATACAGGGGGGTTTTACAGGGGTGTAGTATACGGGGGGTATTATACAGGGGTGTTTTACAGGGGTGTAGTATACGGGGGGTATTATACAGGGGTGTTTTACAGGGGTGTAGTATACGGGGGGTATTATACAGGGGTGTTTTACAGGGGTGTAGTATACGGGGGGTATTATACAGGGGGTTTCACGGGGGTGTAGTATACGGGGGGTATTATACAGGGGGGCTTTACAGGGGTGTAGTATACGGGGGTATTATACAGGGGGGTCCACAGGGGTGTAGTATACAGGATGTATTATACAGGGGGTTTTCAAAATGGTTTGCATACGGGGGGTATTATACAGGGGGGTCTTTCACAAGGGTATAGTATATGGGTGTATTATACAGGGTGTTTCACAGTGGTGTAGTATACGGGGTGTATTATACAGGGTGTTTCACAGGGGTGAAGTATACGGGGGGTATTATACAGGGGTGTTTTACAGGGGTGTAGTATAAGGGGGGTATTATACAGGGGTGTTTTACAGGGGTGTAGTATACGGGGGGGTATTATACAGGGGGTTTCACGGGGGTGTAGTATACGGGGGGTATTATACAGGGGTGTTTTACAGGGGTGTAGTATATGGGGGTATTATACCGGGGAGTTTCACAGGGGTGTAGTATACGGGGGGTATTATACAGGGGTGTTTTACAGGGGTGTAGTATATGGGACGTGTTATACTAGGGGGTTTCACAGGAGTGTAGTATATGTGAGGTATTATACAGCTGGTGTTTCACAGGAGTGTTGTATATGGTGGACTATTTTACATGGGGATTTCACAGGGGTGTAATATAAGGTTTATTATACTAGGGGGAATCACAGGGGTGTAGTATATGATTGGTATTATACAGGGGAGGTTTCGCAGGGGTGCAGTATACGGGGGGTATTATACAGGGGGTTTCACAGGGGTTTAGTATACGGGGAGTATTATACAGGGGGTTTCACAGGGGTTTAGTATACGGGGGTATTATACAGGGGGTTTCACAGGGGTTTAGTATACGGGAGTATTATACAGGGGGTTTCACAGGGGTTTAGTATACGGGGGTATTATACAGGGGGTTTCACAGGCGTGTAATACACGGGGGTATTATACAGGGGGTTTCACAGGGGTTTAGTATACGGGGGTATTATACAGGGGGTTTCACAGGGGTTTAGTGTACGGGAGTATTATACAGGGTGTTTCACAGGGGTTTAGTATACGGGGGTATTATACAGGGGGTTTCACAGGCGTGTAATACACGGGGGTATTATACAGGGGGTTTCACAGGCGTGTAATACACGGGGGTATTATACAGGGGTGTTTCAAAGGGGTGTATTATACGGGGGTATTATACAGGGGTGTTTCACAGAGGTGTAATATATGCGGGGTATTATACAGGGTGTTTCACAGGGGTGTAGTATACGGGGGGTATTATACAGGGTGTTTCAAAGGGGTGTAATTTTCGGGGTGTATTATACAAGGTGTTTCACAGGGGTGTAGTATACGGGGGGTATTATACAGGGTGTTTCAAAGGGGTGTAATTTTCGGGGTGTATTATACAAGGTGTTTCATAGGGGTGTAGTATACGGCGGGTGTTATACAGGGGGGTCTTTCACAAGGGTGTAGTATATGGGGTGTATTATACAGCTGGGTTTCACAGGGGTGTAGTATACGAAGGGTATTATACAGGGGGGTCTCTCACAGGGGTGTAGTATATGGGGGGTATTATACAGGGTGTTTCATGGGTGTAGTATATGGGGGTATTATACAGCTGGGGTTTCACAGGAGTGTTGTATATGGTGGAGTATTTTACAGGGTGTTTTCACAGGGGTGTAATATAAGTGTTATTATACAAGAGGGAATCACAGGGGTGCAGTATACGGGGTGTATTATACAGGGGGGTTTACACAGGGGTGTAGTATACGGGGGTATTATACAGAGGAGTTTCACTGGGGTTTATTATGCGGGGGGTATTATACAGAGGTGTGTTTCACAGGGGTGAAGTATACGGGGGTATTACACAGGGAGGTTTCACATGGGTGTAGTATACGGGGGTATTATACAGGGGGGTCCACAGGGGTGTAGTATACAGGATGTATTATACAGGGGGTTTTCAAAATGGTTTGCATACGGGGGGTATTATACAGGGGGGTCTTTCACAAGGGTATAGTATATGGGTGTATTATACAGGGTGTTTCACAGTGGTGTAGTATACGGGGTGTATTATACAGGGTGTTTCACAGTGGTGTAGTATACGGGGGTATTATACAGGGGTGTTTTACAGGGGTGTAGTATAAGGGGGGTATTATACAGGGGTGTTTTACAGGGGTGTAGTATACGGGGGGTATTATACAGGGGTGTTTTACAGGGGTGAAGTATACGGGGGTATTATACAGGGGTGTTTTACAGGGGTGAAGTATACGGGGGGTATTATACAGGGGGTTTCACGGGGGTGTAGTATACGGGGGGTATTATACAGGGGTGTTTTACAGGGGTGAAGTATACGGGGGTATTATACAGGGGTGTTTTACAGGGGTGTAGTATACGGGGGGTATTATACAGGGGGTTTCACGGGGGTGTAGTATACGGGGGGTATTATACAGGGGGGTTTTACAGGGGTGTAGTATACGGGGGGTATTATACAGGGGTGTTTTACAGGGGTGTAGGATACGGGGGGTATTATACAGGGGTGTTTTACAGGGGTGTAGTATACGGGGGGTATTATACAGGGGTGTTTTACAGGGGTGTAGTATACGGGGGGTATTATACAGGGGGTTTCACGGGGGTGTAGTATACGGGGAGTATTATACAGGGGGGCTTTACAGGGGTGTAGTATACGGGGGTATTATACAGGGGGGTCCACAGGGGTGTAGTATACAGGATGTATTATACAGGGGGTTTTCAAAATGGTTTGCATACGGGGGGTATTATACAGGGGGGTCTTTCACAAGGGTATAGTATATGGGTGTATTATACAGGGTGTTTCACAGTGGTGTAGTATACGGGGTGTATTATACAGGGTGTTTCACAGTGGTGTAGTATATGGGGTGTATTATACAGGGTGTTTCACAGGGGTGTAGTATACGGGGGGTATTATACAGGGGTGTTTTACAGGGGTGTAGTATACGGGGGGGTATTATACAGGGGGTTTCACGGGGGTGTAGTATACGGGGGGTATTATACAGGGGGGTTTTACAGGGGTGTAGTATACGGGGGGTATTATACAGGGGTGTTTTACAGGGGTGTATTATACGGGGGGTATTATACAGGGGTGTTTTACAGGGGTGTAGTATACGGGGGGTATTATACAGGGGTGTTTTACAGGGGTGTAGTATACGGGGGGTATTATACAGGGTGTTTCACGGGGGTGTAGTATACGGGGGGTATTATACAGGGGTGTTTTACAGGGGTGAAGTATACGGGGGTATTATACAGGGGTGTTTTACAGGGGTGTAGTATACGGGGGGTATTATACAGGGGGTTTCACGGGGGTGTAGTATACGGGGGGTATTATACAGGGGGGTTTTACAGGGGTGTAGTATACGGGGGGTATTATACAGGGGTGTTTTACAGGGGTGTAGGATACGGGGGGTATTATACAGGGGTGTTTTACAGGGGTGTAGTATACGGGGGGTATTATACAGGGGTGTTTTACAGGGGTGTAGTATACGGGGGGTATTATACAGGGGGTTTCACGGGGGTGTAGTATACGGGGAGTATTATACAGGGGGGCTTTACAGGGGTGTAGTATACGGGGGTATTATACAGGGGGGTCCACAGGGGTGTAGTATACAGGATGTATTATACAGGGGGTTTTCAAAATGGTTTGCATACGGGGGGTATTATACAGGGGGGTCTTTCACAAGGGTATAGTATATGGGTGTATTATACAGGGTGTTTCACAGTGGTGTAGTATACGGGGTGTATTATACAGGGTGTTTCACAGTGGTGTAGTATACGGGGTGTATTATACAGGGTGTTTCACAGGGGTGAAGTATACGGGGGTATTATACAGGGGTGTTTTACAGGGGTGTAGTATAAGGGGGGTATTATACAGGGGTGTTTTACAGGGGTGTAGTATACGGGGGGGTATTATACAGGGGGTTTCACGGGGGTGTAGTATACGGGGGGTATTATACAGGGGGGTTTTACAGGGGTGTAGTATACGGGGGGTATTATACAGGGGTGTTTTACAGGGGTGTAGTATACGGGGTGTATTATACAGGGGTGTTTTACAGGGGTGTAGTATACGGGGGGTATTATACAGGGGTGTTTTACAGGGGTGTAGTATACGGGGGGTATTATACAGGGGGTTTCACGGGGGTGTAGTATACGGGGGTTATTGTACAGGGGGGCTTTACAGGGGTGTAGTATACGGGGGGTATTATACAGGGGTGTTTTACAGGGGTGTAGTATACGGGGGGTATTATACAGGGGTGTTTTACAGGAGTGTAGTATACAGGGGGTATTATACAGGGGTGTTTTACAGGGGTGTAGTATACGGGGGGTATTATACAGGGGTGTTTTACAGGGGTGTAGTATATGGGGGTATTATACCGGGGAGTTTCACAGGGGTGTAGTATACGGGGGGTATTATACAGGGGTGTTTTACAGGGGTGTAGTATATGGGACGTGTTATACTAGGGGGTTTCACAGGAGTGTAGTATATGTGAGGTATTATACAGCTGGTGTTTCACAGGAGTGTTGTATATGGTGGACTATTTTACATGGGGATTTCACAGGGGTGTAATATAAGGTTTATTATACTAGGGGGAATCACAGGGGTGTAGTATATGATTGGTATTATACAGGGGAGGTTTCGCAGGGGTGCAGTATACGGGGGGTATTATACAGGGGGTTTCACAGGGGTTTAGTATACGGGGAGTATTATACAGGGGGTTTCACAGGGGTTTAGTATACGGGGGTATTACACAGGGGGTTTCACAGGGGTTTAGTATACGGGAGTATTATACAGGGGGTTTCACAGGGGTTTAGTATACGGGGGTATTATACAGGGAGTTTCACAGGGGTTTAGTATACGGGAGTATTATACAGGGGGTTTCACAGGGGTTTAGTATACGGGAGTATTATACAGGGGGTTTCACAGGGGTTTAGTATACGGGGGTATTATACAGGGGGTTTCACAGGCGTGTAATACACGGGGGTATTATACAGGGGGTTTCACAGGGGTTTAGTATACGGGGGTATTATACAGGGGGTTTCACAGGGGTTTAGTATACGGGAGTATTATACAGGGGGTTTCACAGGGGTTTAGTATACGGGGGTATTATACAGGGGGTTTCACAGGCGTGTAATACACGGGGGTATTATACAGTGGGGGTTTCACAGGGGTTTAGTATACGGGGGTATTATACAGGGGGTTTCACAGGGGTTTAGTATACGGGAGTATTATACAGGGGGTTTCACAGGGGTTTAGTATACGGGGGTATTATACAGGGGGTTTCACAGGCGTGTAATACACGGGGGTATTATACAGGGGGTTTCACAGGCGTGTAATACACGGGGGTATTATACAGGGGGTTTCACAGGGGTTTAGTATACGGGGGTATTATACAGGGGGTTTCACAGGGGTTTAGTATACGGGGGTATTATACAGGGGGTTTCACAGGGGTTTAGTATACGGGGGTATTATACAGGGGGTTTCACAGGGGTTTAGTATACGGGGGTATTATACAGGGGGTTTCACAGGGGTTTAGTATACGGGAGTATTATACAGGGGGTTTCACAGGGGTTTAGTATACGGGGGTATTATACAGGGGGTTTCACAGGCGTGTAATACACGGGGGTATTATACAGGGGGTTTCACAGGCGTGTAATACACGGGGGTATTATACAGTGGGGGTTTCACAGGCGTGTAATACACGGGGGTATTATACAGTGGGGGTTTCACAGGCGTGTAATACACGGGGGTATTATACAGGGGGTTTCACAGGCGTGTAATACACGGGGGTATTATACAGTGGGGGTTTCACAGGGGTGTAGTATATGGGTTTTTACAGGGTGTTTCAAAGGGGTGTATTATATGGGGGTATTATACAGGGGTGTTTCACAAGGGTGTAGCATATGTGGGCTATTATACAGGGGGGTTTCACAGAGGTGTAATATATGCGGGGTATTATACAGGGTGTTTCACAGGGGTGTAGTATACGGGGGGTATTATACAGGGTGTTTCATGGGTGTAGTATATGGGGGTATTATACAGCTGGGGTTTCACAGGAGTGTTGTATATGGTGGAGTATTTTACAGGGTGTTTTCACAGGGGTGTAATATAAGTGTTATTATACAAGAGGGAATCACAGGGGTGCAGTATACGGGGTGTATTATACAGGGGGGTTTACACAGGGGTGCAGTATACGGGGTGTATTATACAGGGGGGTTTACACAGGGGTGTAGTATACGGGGGTATTATACAGAGGAGTTTCACTGGGGTTTATTATGCGGGGGGTATTATACAGAGGTGTGTTTCACAGGGGTGAAGTATACGGGGGTATTACACAGGGAGGTTTCACATGGGTGTAGTATACGGGGGTATTATACAGGGGGGGTCCACAGGGGTGTAGTATACAGGATGTATTATACAGGGGGTTTTCAAAATGGTTTGCATACGGGGGGTATTATACAGGGGGGTCTTTCACAAGGGTATAGTATATGGGTGTATTATACAGGGTGTTTCACAGTGGTGTAGTATACGGGGTGTATTATACAGGGTGTTTCACAGTGGTGTAGTATACGGGGTGTATTATACAGGGTGTTTCACAGGGGTGAAGTATACGGGGGTATTATACAGGGGTGTTTTACAGGGGTGTAGTATACGGGGGGTATTATACAGGGGTGTTTTACACGGGGGGTATTATACAGGGGGTTTCACGGGGGTGTAGTATACGGGGGGTATTATACAGGGGGGTTTTACAGGGGTGTAGTATACAGGGGGTATTATACAGGGGTGTTTTACAGGGGTGTAGTATACGGGGGGTATTATACAGGGGTGTTTTACAGGGGTGTAGTATATTGGGGTATTATACCGGGGAGTTTCACAGGGGTGTAGTATACGGGGGGTATTATACAGGGGTGTTTTACAGGGGTGTAGTATATGGGACGTGTTATACAAGGGGGTTTCACAGGAGTGTAGTATATGTGAGGTATTATACAGCTGGTGTTTCACAGGAGTGTTGTATATGGTGGACTATTTTACATGGGGATTTCACAGGGGTGTAATATAAGGTTTATTATACTAGGGGGAATCACAGGGGTGTAGTATATGAATGGTATTATACAGGGGAGGTTTCGCAGGGGTGCAGTATACGGGGGGTATTATACAGGGTGTTTCACGGGGTGTAGTATACGGGGGGTATTATACAGGGTGTTTCACAGGGGTGTAGTATACGGGGGGTATTATACAGGGGGGTTTCACAGGGGTGTAGTGTACGGGGGGGTATTATACAGGGGGGTTTCACAGGGGTGTAGTATACGGGGGGTATTATACAGGGGGGTTTCACAGGGGTGCAGTATACGGGGGGGTATTATACAGGGTGTTTCACGGGGTGTAGTATACGGGGGGATTATACAGGGGGGTTTCACAGGGTGTAGTGTACGGGGGGGGGGTATTATACAGGGGGGTTTCACGGGGTGTAGTATACGGGGGGTATTATACAGGGGGGTTTCACGGGGTGTAGTATACGGGGGTATTATACAGGGGGGGTTCACGGGGTGTAGTATACGGGGGGTATTATACAGGGGGGATTCACAGGGGTGAATTATACAGGGGTATTATACAGGGTGTTTCACAATGGGTGTATTATACGAGGGGTATTATACAGGGGTATTATACAGGGTGTTTCACAATGGGTGTAATATACGGGGGGTATTATACAGTGGGTTTCACAGGGGTGCAGTAAACGGAGGGTATTCTACAGGGAGTTTCACAGGGTTGTAGTATACGGGGGGTCCTAAACAGAGGGGTGTTTCACAGGGGTGTAATATATGGGGGTTATTATACAGGATGTTTCACAGGGGTGTAGTATACGGGGGGTCCTAAACAGAGGGGTGTTTCACAGGTGTGTAATATATGGGGGTTATTATACAGGATGTTTCACAGGGGTGTAGTATACGGGGGCTATTTTACAGGATGTTTCATGAGGTTGTAATATCCGGGGTTTTTTACAGGGTGTTTCAAAAGGGTGTATTATGCGGGTGGGATTATACAGGGGGGTTTCACAAAGGTGTAGTATACCGGAGTATTATACAGGGGCTATTATACAGGGGTGTTACACAGGGGTGTAGTATATGGGGGGGATGATACAGAGGTGTGTTTCACAGGGGTGTAATATACGGGGTGTATTATACAGAGTGTTTCACAGGAATGTAGTATATGGGGG
>JASTWF010000079.1:201077-246077 GCA_030390025.1 Squalus acanthias
ACTCCGCACACCCCGTACAGTAATACTAATATACCTCGCACCACTCACCGTTGCCATGCCCACTTTATTCCCATGGGCTTCAATCTGTGGAACTTTATCAAGCACATTTTGAAAGGCGAGGAAAAAGGGAAAGTGTGAGTAGTATCAATCATAAAACCAAAGATTGGTGAGCCAAGTTGTTTTGACAATTTGTTTAGCGGGGCATGACACCACGCTCTGATCACTGACCTCGACTGGTTTCAATCAATGAATTGCAAAATCCTTGCTTTTAATCCTATTTCATTATTTATATTTATTTGTTCACAGGATATGGGTGACGCTCTCAAGGCCAGTATTACTTGCCCATCCCAAGTTACCCATGATAAAATGGTGGGCCTTCATCGTGAACCGCTGCATTCTGAGTGGTGAAGGTGCTCCCACAATACTGTTATGGCAGGAATTTCAGGCTTTTAACCCAGTGACGATGAAGGAACGGTGCTATATTTGAAGGCTACGGTAACATAGTTTGTTCTGTTGGTGGACTAGTATTCCTAGATGCCTGGATGAATGATCTAAGTAGTTCAAATCCCACCAGGTGGGGAATTTAAATCCAATTAATTAAACACATTTGGAATAAAAAGCTACTGTCAGTAATGGTGACCATAAAACTACCGGATTGCCATAAAAAACACATCTGGTTCACTAATATCCTTTAGGGAAAGAAATCTGCCATCCTTAACCAGTCTGGCTGAAATGTAACTCCAGACCGAAAGCAATGTGATTGACTCTTAATTGCCCTCTTAAATGGCGCAGCAAGCCACTCCGTTATAAAAGGCGGTTCACCACCAAATTCTTCAGGGCAATTAGCGTTGGCCAATAAATTCTGGCCTTGCCAGCGACGCCCACAACCCAAGAATGAATAAAAATATGATTTAATAATTTATCAATGGTTATTATGTTAAATTAATGGTCATAATGATTGATAAAGGTCAGAATGATTTATAATGTGTTATAACCTTTTATTAATGGTCATAATGATTTATAAAGATTTGTAAAGTGTTATAATGGCCTCCTTCTGCTTGGGCCGGGCTGCTCCCCCTCGCTGCTTGCTCCCAGGATAACCGGGCTTCCCGCTGCTGCCGCCCTCCGGATGCTCGCCTCCCGCCGCTACTCCCCATCCTCGCTTCTGTGAAAGGGTAACCCTCAATGGCGGCATCCCGCCCGCGGGGAAAGGCCCTGTGTGAGAGAGAGAGCCGGCATTTTTGTGCGGGCCGCCGGAGCCACCATCTTTGTGCGGGGCGCCAGAGCCGCCATCTTTGTGCGGGGCGCCAGACCCGCCATCTTTGTGCGGGCCGCCGGAGCCACCATCTTTGTGCGGGCCGCCGGAGCCACCATCTTTGTGCGGGCCGCTGGAACCACCATCTTTGTGCGGGCCGCCGGAGCCACCATCTTTGTGCAGGGTGCCAGAGCCGCCATCTTTGCGCGGGGTGCGGGTGCCACCATTTTTGTGAGGGGCGCGTGTGCCGCCATCTTAACTGCGGGCGGGAGTTGCGCTGCTTCAGGTGGCGCGTTAGGGGCGGCCATCTTTGTCTAGGGCACGGGTGACTTTCCAGAGGGGCCTGACAGATGGCCACGCCCCTCACAGGGAGCCCAGTGCAGACAGTGTGTGAGTGAGTCTGTTAATGTCCCCAGATCACTGGTGTCTCTCTCAAAATATCAGGCCCAGGGAGCCCTCAGACTGCAAAGTCTCCGCTTTTTCTCATCCTTTAATGAATTTTACAATGAGAGTAAATGGATATTTCCCCATATTCTTCAACTGCTCTCTGAACTTAGTCTGGGTCACGGCATAAATCCCAGTGTTTGTGGAGCAACTCAGCAGCTGAAGCATCATTCCTATTTCCTGTACATAAATAGGTACCAATACAGACACATATCCCGACCCCAAATACCACATCCGGGCCCATATAGAACACACCATAAACACTGCCCACAACAGGATGAAATTGCCGGAGATAACAAGCAGTAAAATGATGGATTTCCTGTGGCTCTCCATCTCTGGGTCTCTGGGACTCTCCCCATTGCTGGGACCCCGGAGTCTCCTGCGGGCTCTGCTGGCCACTAAAATGTGTCTGACGGTGACAGCATTGAGCAGCAGAATCACAACAAATGGGACCCCCGGGGTGAGAATATAATGAAGGGACTCGATTGCTCCCCAGAACTGTGACAACAGAACAAGGATTGTTACATCACAAAACCAGGGGCTGTTCTGAAGCGAATACTGATCTGTGAACATAAAATACCAGGTGATGTTCTTTAAACTGCTCAGCACAGTCACTGTTCCCAGAACCACAGCCGCCGTTTTCTCGGTGCAATATTTAGTTTTCAGCTTCTGGCGACAAATGGCCACAAATCGATCAAAGGTGAAAGTGACCGTGAACCAGACAGAACAGTCTGAGGCTGCGAACAGCAGGACGGCGTGGATATTACACACGGGAATGACTCCACGAAACCAAACTGTTCACTATAAAGAATCGGAATCTGCCTCAATATCAGGTCGAGGATAACGAACAGTAGATCCGCCGCTGCCATGGCCACCAGGTAGCGAGTGACACATTTGGAGAGACCGCACTTTCCCCGAGACAGGATCATAATCGTCGCTAAGTTCACTGTGAGGAAGGGAAATAAACAGGGAAATTATACATCAGGCTGGGAGCAAGAGCAGCAGTTTGATGGAACTCGGGGTGAAATCTGCAAATCAATAGCGACATTCAATGATACAATCTAATTATATTACCTGTGGAGCTGAATACAGGGTTTATTGTAAGAATAATCGGGGAATACATTGTTGAATCAATAAATGAAACGGGGATAAATACAACATGAAAGTAACAAATGTTTGATCAATGAGAGTTTAAATGGTAGATCTGCCTTTAGCCCAGCAGACAAAAGCACCGCCCGAGATACCAGGGACTCAAAGGACGCTTGGATTCCTGCTCCTGGTTAGAATATCTATTATATCTAGGACTGAAAATGAATGCAACGGCAAAATACAGAAACTGCAATCTTGGCGTGCAATAATTACAGGCAATTGTATTTAAAATGTACGGCTGTAATATGCAAGTTCTAATATAATTAATACAAGTGCACTGCAGTTATAAAGATAACTGGGCTGTAAGAAGTGTTTTGAAGATTGAGTTTCCTACAGTTTTTTTTGAAACATACTAATTGTGGCTCATTAAAAGGAAAATTTTCCAAATAACATTGCAGGGAATGGACCTACATTGAAATAAATAGTTATCATTGACCAGGTAATATCCCAGTAAATGCATTTATTAGCATCATAATCACGCGACCTATCCCACAGGCAAAGTGCCGCCGATTCTGTTTGTAAAGTATCTGAACACAAATGGAAGAGATTTATTCTTGTACTTTTTCACCTGTTGGTTTCCAACTTGTGCAGAGAATATTAGACGAGAAAATATGAAAGGATTTTCTTATCCTCAGTTTTTCACTTACAATCAGCTGGGATTGTTTATCCTGAAGTACAGCAGGAGGCGATAGAGAATCTTTCTGGGTCTCACTGAGAGATCCACTGAACTGTGACAGACGGGCATGGGATCCAATTGTAAATTCAAAACAAAGATTGGAAATAAACGCATTGAACTATGACAGACTGAACATTTTGTGATAATGTAAATTATCCTTGTAATCCTATTCTAACCTTCAGAAGCAGTGCCACTAATGCAGAGCTGGAGATGGTGGGAGAGGAGACATTGACTGGAACTGAATGATTCGCGGATATTTCAGACATTTAAAGATGTGTTTGTGATCTTCCAGGGTTTGTTCCTGTGACTCTGTGTCAGTAACCACAACGAGCATTAGGTGAAAATAAAAGTAAATTATTGTGGATGCTGGAAATCTGAAATAAGAACAGAAAATGTTTTCAATACTCAGCAAGTCAGGCAGCATCTGTAGAGAGAGAGAGAGAGAGAGTTAACGTTTCAGGTCGATGACCTTTTGCCATTAGGTGAAAAGTCCCATCAACCAAGACAACATTCTTCTGATCTGTTACAAATGTTCAGTGTAGATAGCAGAACCAAATTCGTTAAGTAAAGAGTCTCGTCCAATATCTTTTCTTGAGTTCAATATAGAACAATTGAATCTTGGTAACAAAATATCATCTTCACAATCAACAGCCAACAGGAGCGCGGATAGGACGGAGAATGACAAGGAGAAAAATACAGTTAAACATTATTTATAAAATGAATAGCTGGATACAGAGACTTACAGGGACACCAACAGTCGCGAGGGGGTGTGGAGAGGGAGTAAATGACAAGAACAGTAATACAGTTAAACATGATTTATTGAATTAATAGTTGGATACAGAGACTTACCAGGAATACCTACAGCAGCGAGGATGTGCCAGTCTTTTTAAACAACAACTCTTGCATCAACAAAGATGCAACAACTTGAAACACAGATTACCATTAATAACTGAATTTGCTACGGTAAATAGCGAGAATAATATTACAGTGTAACATGGCTGATATAATTAACCACTGGACATAGATTCTGTAAGGGATTCTGACCCTGCGTGTCTCGCAGCCTGTGAGATTCACGCGGCTCTGTGCAGCCTGTATGTCAGTGCGGGTTTAGGCCTTGTTGCCTGTTCTGGTCTCCAGCCAGTCTGGGAACACTAGACACACCTGTGAGTGGTTCGAATCACTCGCCCTTACGGTTCTAGACACTGGACTTAGATGCGAGAGCAGTAATGGAGATGAAACTCATGTAGACTCGGTTGAATGGTACGAAATGGAAAATCTTTATTGCATGATACTTAAGATTACGAAATACATGTCATAAGCACAGATTAATGACAGTACAATCTTACACGCAGTTATATAGCTAATTCTAGGGAAACGAGGAACGAACGACACACCGTAAATAGGGGCACACATTACAAGTATCCTTAATACTTAAACCCTCCCCTATCAATGTCTGTCCCAGCTAGATTCGTAGGATTTCGAGACTCATGCTCACCACTCGTGATAACTCGGAGAAATTCCAAATAGCTGATCGGATGTTTTTCACCGCAGCACCCACGTGTCGATCAGGAGATCTCCTGGTCCCACTTGTTTACTTGCTTCTGCTCCGGCTAGCAGGCTGGAACGTCTGCTGTGATGAAGATCTGTGTTGGTTGGTTTAACAGGCACTGTCCGAATGGGTTTCACAGACCAGTCAATATCATCTTGGAGGATCTTCCGAGGTCTATTCTTGCAAGTTCAAAGAAGTCTCCCTGGCAAGGAAACTTGGCTATTCGACCTACAGGCGCGGTCGGGGCTTACTGACCGTGGCGATGAGTATGGTCTTCCTCTCTTCTCATCTCATCTCATCTCATCTCATCTCATCTCATCTCGGGCCTTTGGTTCCGATGCCAGTTACCAACATAGGTCTTCGTTACGCGTCACGAGGTAGATCCGAACGGATCAGAAAGTTCAACAGTCTTTACAAAGAGGCATCAGGCAAGCAGGAACAAGACTGCGAGTCAAAACACAGGAGCAGCCACGAGGTTACGAGTCGATCGGATAAGAGAATAAGAGAAAGATGGACGGTTGGAGCTTGTAATTATAGTACAAAATCTTCCGTTTCCCGCCCAACCTTAATGTCCTTTCTTTTGTTTAGGGTTTGGCGCTCAAATGTCTTGTATGGGTGATCTCCGTTCTTAATGAGTTTCGGGGCTACTCGTAAATGTCTGAGTACCTGTTAATATTTCTCCCATTGTTAAATCGGTCGGTGTTCTCCCTGGAGGGGTTTTGGGGCTTCCAAGTGTTTTGTATAACTACCCGCTAACGGCTCTCTCATCGTAGAGTCGTTGGGATTTTACATATTAATGTCTTTGGATGGGCCCTTGATTACTTGGTACAATAGCTTTCATTCGTACCTGGGAGACCGATTTCAGTATTTATGTGTATACTGCAAACCCATAATGTCTCGTGTATTATCTTCAATGTGCTGAATCTTAATCGATCTTGCACAAATGTTTATTGGAACGCCATCTTGTCTGCCTGTCGAAAAGTCTAGAATGTTCTGTCACGAGGTGCGGCGGCCATTTTACAAGCTGCTTGTGTCCACTTTGAGAAACCTGACAGCATTCTGCTGAAATAAAAGCTGTTTGAACGAAACTCTGTGTTTTCTCCTTATTAATAAAAATCGCGATATATTGCGAATTCTACAGTCCCTCCTGTTGATGCGAATAACTCCGCTTATCGTATCAAAAAAAAAATAATAGTGGTGAGCAATATTATCTCGATTTTCTCCGAATCCAGAAAATTAATCCCATAACTTTAACCTAGCTAGGGTCTCTGTGTCGTCCTTATTTCCCAAGAAAATTACATTTTAAATCACCGTAGGCATTATTTGCCCTTAAACTTACACCACTTGTTTTCCTTCCCGGCGTAACCAGGCCGATGCCTCTCGTATCACCTGTATATTCATCTTTTATTCAGGGAAAGGAAAAACAAAACCCAAAACCAAACAATCATTTTTAACTGTAACACCATCACCAAAATAATCAACACCAACTCTCAAAACATGTCGAGTTCCCAACGCAACGTATTTACAGTCTTTGAAAATCACGATCGAGTACAAACTTCCGCGGCGCACGTGGCGAGCGGGAGCGACGCCATTTTCCGATTACACGGTGCTTTCATCGTGCACGCGCACGTAACGTTCTCGCCACTCTCCCGTGTTTTCATGCTTAGTGAGGCGTTTGTCTCTTTTACAATGTACGACCAATAGGTACACTACAATAAAAACTTGACATACGACTAAAATGTGGGAGGCTATTCTGATCCATGAAGGCACTTCAATATTGGTGAACAGATTCCACCACGGTGGAACTACTATATCCAGAATGTCTGTCCCTATTTCGACAGTTTTCTGTTCTAATGTGTAAAAATGTTTCTGTGACACCGCGACTGCTTTCAAAAGCTTGGTGAGGTGTTCAGGGAGAGGGGGAATGAGGTATCCGAAATGCGCGACGAATCGCTGCAAGTCGGTGAAATTCTCTTTTACTGTGAGATGAACAGTGGATGGTTCAGGGATTGGGACAATTCGCTGTTGTGCTACTTGAACTTCCGCTCTGGGTTTGAAACAGAAACTGCTGTCACTCACCGGACACCGGCTACGGTTTCCATGCTGGTAGTGTTGCGCTGCAGTGGTAACACAATATGTTCCACCCCCGATGTATGCTACCTGCGGAGGCACATGATCTTGTGCCATTGCCTCCATGGTGCAATTCATGGACTTGGCGCCAGCCGTTCTGAACCCGCACTGTGGTGTTAAAAAGGCATTCAAGTGCTGGGGACACAGTATTATGTGTGCTCCCCTGCCACGACAACTAGAGAGATCTGTACCTGTCATCGTTTGCTCCCAGCGGATGACGTAAGGTGGAACCGCTGCATAACGAATGTGGGCTCCCCCCTGAATGACACCGATGTTCTCTACCCGATACACCGGGGCAGGCTTTGCTGTGTCGCCCAAAACCGGCATACGTAGTACTATACCCATAATAGTATGGTTTGATCGTCCGCAGTCCACGGGGACTGGGTAAGCTTCTGAAGCTAGCCTGAGCTGGCACGGGCTTAATGCGTTCTGAAAAGGGTGGAGCGCCCGCAGGTGTTTGTTACTTATCCAGGACGGGACCAAACCTTGTTTTAAATCCTCCAAATTACTGCGGCCCTCGCCCAGTAACCACGCCCCGTAAAGCACGCACACCTCGTTCTGCGCAGCTTGATCGGATGCATTCCGATCTTCCCTAATCAGGGCATTTACCGTCTTTGCATGTTTCTCCAGCTCTGCTATAATTTCCTTTAAATGGAGAGTCATGGCTTGGTCCTCGTGTAGACCCGACCCTACCACTTTATTCTCATCTGTTAGAATGTCTTTTAATTGTGTCTTTAAACCATTAATCTGGGTCTGCAGCTCCACACTGTCTAGAGCGTTGACCACAGATCTACCCGTGTTAAAAGCAGTGAACGCGTCGTTCACCAAACCCCTTCTTTGCCTCCCTACTTGATCCAAAACTTCATGTGGTGCGGTGTACAAACTTGTTTTATCAATTTCCGCGAAATCGAATTCGTAAAATTGTCTGAACATCTTGGTCAACAGGACCTGATACAACTGTTCCGTCTTTTTGGGGCACCACTCTGGTAACCGCACCTCGGTGAGATTTAAAATCACCGAGGCCACCGCGTAATGTACCCCCTGAAATAGTATCTGGTCTGTGGGGACCAGTACCAAACCATTCCCGGGTCCCTTACTAGTTTTAGGGCACCCTTCCTCTTCAGCTATAACCACCGGAATCGTGGGCGGGGCTTTGCGTGGGCGCGTAATGAGCTCAGTGGCATTTACTGGGATCGAAGAGTATGGGGCTCCGCACCCCCGGGTGCTCGCATCCCACCTCATCCCCTGTCCGTTATCCTGCCATTGATTAATGAAAAATATGGAGATGCCTTTGGGGCAAGCGTATTTTGACCCCCACATGCATACATAAATTCCCTCATCCGGTTCCCACCATTTGTCCCAACAGACTCTCACTTGTCCGTTTGTCCCCGTAATTGTCCGATGGGTATTATTACCCAGTCGTTCCCACTCGACCGAAGAGTTCCTCATAGTTTTGCTCAGCTTTCGCAGCCACCACCATCGGCTCAATGGGACATTCCCACTACAAGTCAAACAAATCCGTTTGCCGACGGTGACGCTGATCCTGGGTGCGATGATCCTTACTTTGGGGCACATTAAAGAAGTCTCTTGGTAGGCAAACCCCGACGTGCTAGAATACTCCGTTGAGTTCGTTCCCAGCCATCCTGGCCACCTTCCCTTGTGGAAATAGGTGGTGGTCTCCTCAGCCTCCCGTCTTCCGGTCCCATCCACCGCGATGGGGGCCGTGTCCCCGGAGCATCCAAACACCACGACATCCTTGGTGCGGCCTCGA
Source organism: Squalus acanthias (assembly GCA_030390025.1). Lineage (NCBI taxonomy): Eukaryota > Metazoa > Chordata > Chondrichthyes > Squaliformes > Squalidae > Squalus > Squalus acanthias. The sequence continues at coordinate 210,052 of JASTWF010000079.1, forward strand.
TAGGCCAATCCACATCCGATTGCCGCGAGCAATACTAGAATTCGTTCCATCCTTCCTTGGTTCCTGTGATCAGATAGAATGAGGTAGCCAGCCTCGCAAGAGTCTCTGGCTTTTGTGAAGGGTGAGCGGGTCCCCTGACCTCGCCTCACGTAAACTTCAACGTTCGCTGAATAAACTTTAACTAAACCTATCTCTAAAGCTCCCATCATTTTGCCATTTTCTGTTAAAATTAAACTACAAACTTAACCTGATTTAAAACTTATAAACTTATAACCTTATCCAAAACTATAAACTTATTCTTAACCTTAAACTATAAACTTAGAAACTTAAACTAATGAATTAAAACTTAAAACTTAATACTGTACAGCGCCGCCCGTTCTCAGGGCGGCCCCTTTAAATTCTGAGAAAGCTGCTGCGAGCTCTTACCGACTTTGGGAGGGCTCTGACCTTTTCCTCTGATCTGCCGCAGCCTGTTTCTGCACTGACCCCTCCCTCTGATCTGCCGCAGCCTGTTGCTGCACTGACCCCTTCCTCTGATCTGCCGCAGCCTGTTGCTGCTGCGATGGGGCCGGGCTGTACCTGGGCTGCCTTAACCTTGAGTCTGCGCCTTGGGACAGACTGGGGCAATACCCATATCTTCTTGGGCTGGGGTTCTCTACCTGACCTATGGGGAGTTGTCAGGGGCGGGGATTCCGTGACTGACGGACCGGGTTCCGAGACTTCCATCGGGACGGCCTGTGGTTCCACCACAGTCGCTGGCTCCGCCTCCGCTGACTCCGCCTCCCTAACCTCGGGGCTCGCAGTTTGTGGCTCCGCCCTGCTCGGCCCAGCAGGCGGCCCTTCACTCGCGATCTCTGCCTCCCCCGAGGGCGGGACGTTCAAAGCGGGCGGCTCTGTCTCTGGGGTCCTCACCGTCACTCCCTGTGGTCCCACAGCGGCTGGCTCCGCCTCCCCTAGCTCCTCCCTCCTGTCTTCGGGACCTGCAGCTTGTGTGTCCACCCTGTGTGGATCTCTATCTGCAGCCCGTATCCTCCCTATACCTAAAATGGGAACGTTCCTTAGGTTCCCCAAAAACCACTCGCCTTCATCACCATCCTCATCTGACTCCCATCCCCACAAAAATGCTTCATGATCTTCCAGGATGTCTCCTCCCCTGATGCAAGCTGCTTTACCTGCCTGTGTGCCTTGTGGTCCTACCTGGGGCTGTGCTTCCCCACTTGCGGGGTTTACCCCTGTGGTTTTCCCTTGCGCACCTGGCTTGTACAGTTTGCATTGGTTTACGTGGAACCACTTAGTGCGCCGAGGTACTTTTACGGCGTATACCATGGGACTCGCCTTATCTACAATGTTGTAGGGTCCCATATACAGTGGTTCCAGACTCCCTACTCTGGCGTAGTTCCTGACCATGACCTGATCTCCTACTTCCCACTCCCGCGTTTTGCGGGGTTCCAGCAACAGGCGATTGCCCTGATGTTGCCTTCCCATGTTCCCAGCCGCCTGCTCATAAACCTGCTTCAGGCGCTCCAAGAGGGTCTGGGCGAACTTGTCCCTGCTTATCTCTTGGAGCTGACCCTCAGTGAGCACCGGCGCTAGCACATGGGTGGGGGTTCGCATGAGCCTCCCAGTCATCACCTCGTGCGGGGAGTACCCCGTACTTTTTGACTGACTGGCCCGGACCCCCATGAGGACTAAAGGCAGAACTTCCGCCCATTTTTGGGGCGAGTTCCTAGTCTCTTTCCTCAATTTCTCCTTCAGGGTCCGGTTCATGCGTTCAACAATCCCGGATGACTGGGGATTGTGTGCTACGTGCCACTTCCCTTCAATGCCCAAAAGCATGAGGGTGTTCTGCATCACCTGGCCGGTGAAATGACTCCCTTGGTCTGACTCCACAAAACGGGGAAGTCCCCACCGCGAGAACACTTCCCGGACCAAGATTTTTGCAGTACCCAGTGCCGTAGCTGTTCGACAGGGGAAGGCTTCCACCCATTTGGAAAACACATCCACCAAGACGAGGCAGTATTTATAGCCTCCCTGGGTGGTGGGCAGGGGTCCTATATAGTCGATCTGTATCGACTGCCATGGTCCCTCTACCCTTCTTACGTGTCCCATGGGCACCTTCCTTTTCTGGGGGTCTGGGTTGTTTGCAGCGCACACAAGACAGTTTGCACAGAACTCGCGGACTTGTTCCCTGAGCCCTGGCCACCATCCCGCTTGCTCTACCCGTTGCCAGGTAACCTCGGGCCCGGGGTGCCCTGCCCCTGGTCCCTCGTGAGCCAACTGGAGGAATTCCCTCCTGTGCTGCTGCGGCACAACCCACTGCTCCTCGCGGAACAGCATGCCTTCCTTAACTGAGAGGGTTGCCGTACTGTACGGACCTTCTACCTGCCTCCCCTCAGCAATGGTTTTTAGGACTGCTTTTAGGGCGGGATCCTGGGCTTGGACGGTCTTAAGGTCTAGGGGCAATGCTACCCTGGTGTTCCCGGGATTCCCGTCCCTGCCTTGGATCGCTGCTATGAGTCTGGTCCCATAGGGGTCCCAGAAAATGCCGTTGCGGGCACCTTCCCTGGCTAGCGCATCCGCCTGCTGGTTGCCCTCCCCACGGGGCTCTGTGGAGGAGTGAGCTTTCACCTTATGGATGAAAATCTCTCCTTCCTCCCCTACTGCTGCTGCTAAGATCTTCTCCAGCAAGGGCTTCACCGTTAAAGGTCGCCCGTCCGCGGAAGTGTATCCACGGCGGGACCAAATGGCCAGGTATTCCGTACACGAATTGCAGGTGAACATACTGTCCGAGCAAATCGTGTATGGGGTTGGGAAAATATCTGGGTGGGTAACAACGTACACCACGGCAGACAGCTCAGCCTGCTGCGCGCTCATGGTGCTAGGGAGCTTGATCGCCAGGGCAAGGTCTGCCGCAGGGTCATAAACTCCACACCCTGTGAGTCGTTCACCAGCGGATACTGTGCTAGAACCATCAACATAAATCTCGCCCCCAGTGGGATGTATCCCGGCCCGTAAACCTATGTTGACGTCCCACACCCCTTCCACCGAACATCGGTGGGCTGTACCGGGGTATACCAAATTGGCCGCAAGCCTGGGCTCGCAAAGACCTTTTACTCTAAGATCCAACTGGGAGAGAAGAAGGGTCCAACGCGCAATACGCGCGCTGCTTACGGTCCCATCTTTAATCCTCCCATCTAGAAGCATCTTAGTTGGTGTGTGATGTGTGAGGAGAGTGATGGGAGAGAGCCCTGTGAAGATCGCTGATCTTTTCACAGCCCAATGCGTGGCTAAAAGGTGCCTTTCGCAATTGGAGAAACTTCTCTCCACATCCGTTAACACTCTGGATGAATAGACAACCGGCCTCAGCTTGCCGTGGTGCTCTTGGAGCAGCACAGCGCTCAAGCTGTCTCCGCTGGCAGCTACCTCCAGGAAAAACTCCTTCCCCCCATCTATGGCCCCTAAGGCTGGCGCGGTCTGCAGATCCCTTTTTAACTTCTCGAAGGCTGCTTGGCAGCCCTCGTCCCAAGACCACTCCACTCCCTTATGGAGGAGTCGGAGGAGCGGCGCTGCTGTGGCTGCATAGTCTTCGATAAAATCCCTGCAGTAACCGGTCAGTCCCAAGAAGGACCTCACACCCCTTATGTTGTTGGGAATCGGTAATTCTTGCACCGACTCCCTCCTAGCTTTGTCTATGGCTCTTTCCCCAGCGCGAATGGTCAGTCCCAAGAATTTTACTTCCTGCTGACCGATACGTGCTTTCTTAGGATTTATTTTAAAACCCTTTCTCGCTAGCAGCTCCAATAACTCGTCCAGCAGTGGTCCATGCTCCTCCCTTGAGTCCGTAAATAGGAGCAAATCATCCACGTACTGCACTATCTGATTGGGCTGACTAAACTCCCTTAAACTTCCTGCCATACACTGATGGAAAATACTGGGGCTATTGTGGAAACCCTGTGGCAGACAGTTCCATGTATACTGTTGCCCTTTGAAAGTAAAGGCAAACTTGTACTGGTCCTCTCGCCTCAGCGGGATGGACCAAAAACCGTTCGAGATATCCAGCACCGTGAACGTGGTCGCGGACGCTGGGATACTCCCTATTAGGTCAGCAACTGCTGCTACCGTGGGCGCGCAGGCGGGAATGTTGCTGTTAAGGACTCTGTAGTCCACCGTGGCTCTCCACGAATTATCCGGCTTCCTAACCGGCCATAATGGGGAGTTCACGTGTGTGGCTATCAGCCTCAACACGCCCTGCTGCACCAAGGAGGACATTGCTGTCTCCATATCGGGTTCTGCTTCTTTGGGGAAGTTATACTGCTTTTGGGGCCGGGTCATGGGGTCCCCATCTACGCTGACCTCAAACCCGGTAACCCTCCCACAATCGTGCTTGTGGGTTGCAAACGCGTGCATATTATCTGACACGTACGTTTGCATGTCCGTTGGGACATCTGCGACCATAAGCCTGAGGTCGTAGCCTCCGGATGGCTGTACGGTACACAGGACCCCTGTTTCTTCCTCCCCCGGAATCACTACTACCTCGCCTTTTTCACCCTTAGCCCCCCAGAGACAGTGATTTCTGAGGTCCACGAGGATCCCGTGTCCTGATAGAAGATCGGACCCGAGAATTCCTCTTCCACCCCCCTCCTGCCATTCCATCAATATACACTTCCACTTAAGGTGAAGTGCTCCCAAACGAATGGATAGCGGAAGGGAGAACGCGCCAGCCTGTTCTTTTCCTGTGAACCCCGCTAACGTGAATGGGACCCTGGTAGATAGTGGCGAGTCAAAAGGGCTATCTGTATGGATTATGGTGCAAGAAGCTCCCGTGTCCAACAAATAACTACCCCTCTGTTTCTCTACCTCCATCTCCACTAAAGGTCGCTTCCACGCATCATAGCTAAGCGGACACAGGTAGACGGGCTGCGCGGGTTCTAGTCATGGGGTACTATTAGACGGTCCTGCGGCACCTACGGGGCCGGTTGCAACCGCCACCTTTCCATGTGCACTCAATAAACTGCGCATGGCTCCTAACACTACTTCGAGGTCGTCGGGAGGGGTGGGTGCACCAGTTTCCCTAGCCGGGACAGGCGCCTGGGCTCGGGCTGCAGGATTTTTATCCTTGGAATCCTTCCAAGGGTTCCTGCAATGCTTGCGCCAGTGCCCTGTCTTCCCACACCCGTAACAAGCATTACTTGCCTGTGGGGCGCGATTACCCTCCTGATGCCACTCTCTTTGATACGGGGCTGCGGGTCGTACCTCATGTACTTTTCCCTTAAGGGGACGTGTTGCCATACCCCTTATATTGCGATATCCTAACGTGAGTCGATTCAAGACCGACTCTTCCGTAATGTTGGGGTCATTGGGATCAAACCATGCTTTTGCCTGCTCCCTGACGGCTGGTAAACTGTTGGCTATTATGCACCTAAGCCAATGAGCTAAACCGGCGCCTTCCACATCTTCGCGCTCTGGCGCACCTAGACAGCTGCGCTGATATACTGGCCACAGCCTGTCGGCAAAAACCTTCGGGGGTTCTCCCTCCATCTGCACTGTCTGTCCCACTCTAGCAAACGGACCTTCATCGTCCGCCCCCAACACTTCCAGGACCTCATTCTTTAATGCCTCATAAGTCTTGGTTCCCCTCTTGCTCTCGCCCGAGAGACACTGAAGGATTGTACTGCCTAACGAAAACAACAGCATTTTTGCTGTTTCCCCATCATCGCAGCCGTTAATGGCTGCGGTTTGCTCAACTTCTCTGAAATGTACGGAAGGGTCGTCTGCCTCGGTTAGCTTCCGTACGTGATTTATCATAACTCTCAGCTGGTGTGAGCTGTGAGGCAACACAAGTTGTCCGAGGAGATCCCCTGGTTCCTCCCCACCGTTTTTGTTTGGGCCCCTTTTTATACCCGTTACTGGATACAACGGTCCCTTTTCCACTTCTTTCTCAATGGGCTCTTTCGTTTCTTCCATTGCTTCCTCCCTAACCCAGGTTTCCGAATAGCTGGGTGGCGCGAAGGGCGCAGTGGCTACTACTTCCTCTGCTTTACTTGGTGGGGATTTCTTAAACTCCTCACTTACTAGCGGCTGGTGTGCTGACGGACTGATAAGGCACACCATGCCGTGCGCTTTGTTCACGGCCTTTTTGAGGTGCTCTATCTCCCTTTTGCAGGCGCTATGATCGGCTCCCTGAAACTTATCCTCAAGGGCCAACTTATATGCCGCCCTAACCCCCGTTAAGCTCTCTTCCTGAGTTCTTATCTGGGCAGCTTGGCGGGCACATCTTTCCTTTAACCTGCTCTCATTTAACTTTGTCTCAGTGACCTGGCACTCGAGGTAATCTATCCTTGTTTTATGGTGACTGGAGATTTCCTGGCGTTCTTGGTGCAACGCACTTAAATTCCTAATGAGCAATTCCCCTCCAGAAACCTTCTCATCCATTTCTCCCTCTAAATGACTGATTCGAGCTGTTAGCGCTGTAATGGTCTGGTTTGAAATCTGGACCTGCCTTTTGTAACACATTAGCCAGACTGCTTTCTCAAGTGTCTTTTTATGTTCTTTACTATCTGTCCACCTTTCGGCTGCCTCTAATGGGCTTTTATCCGCTAACAATTCACTTATCCATTTCTTAGTTAGATTAACCTTTCCGAACACATAATCTGCTATCTTTTCCTGCATAACATTTCGTACAGTCATTCCAAAGTCTAACACACTACCCTCTCGCTGCCAGTGTCCTGCCGCGGTCGCCATTTTCTGTAAGGGATTTGACCGTGCGTGTCTCGCAGCCTGTGAGATTCACGCGGCTCTGTGCAGCCTGTATGTCAGTGCGGGTTTAGGCCTTGTTGCCTGTTCTGGTCTCCAGCCAGTCTGGGAGCACTAGACACACCTGTGAATGGTTCGAATCACTCGCCCTTACGGTTCTAGACACTGGACTTAGATGCGAGAGCAGTAATGGAGATGAAACTCATGTAGACTCGGTTGAATGGTACGAAATGGAAAATCTTTATTGCATGATATTTAAGATTACGAAATACATGTCATAAGCACAGATTAATGACAGTACAATCTTACACGCAGTTATATAGCTAATTCTAGGGAAACGAGGAACGAACGACACACCGTAAATAGGGGCACACATTACAAGTATCCTTAATACTTAAACCCTCCCCTATCAATATCTGTCCTAGCTAGATTCGTAGGATTTCGAGACTCATGCTCACCACTCGTGATAACTCGGAGAAATTCCGAATAGCTGATCGGATGTTTTTCACCGCAGCACCCACGTGTCGATCAGGAGATCTCCTGGTCCCACTTGTTTACTTGCTTCTGCTCCGGCTAGCAGGCTGGAACGTCTGCTGTGATGAAGATCTGTGTTGGTTGGTTTAACAGGCACTGTCCGAATGGGTTTCACAGACCAGTCAATATCATCTTGGAGGATCTTCCGAGGTCTATTCTTGCAAGTTCAAAGAAGTCTCCCTGGCAAGGAAACTTGGCTATTCGACCTACAGGCGCGGTCGGGGCTTACTGACCGTGGCGATGAGTATGGTCTTCCTCTCTTCTCATCTCATCTCATCTCATCTCATCTCATCTCATCTCATCTCGGGCCTTTGGTTCCGATGCCAGTTACCAACATAGGTCTTCGTTACGCGACACGAGGTAGATCCGAATGGATCAGAAAGTTCAACAGTCTTTACAAAGAGGCATCAGGCAAGCAGGAACAAGACTGCGAGTCAAAACACAGGAGCAGCCACGAGGTAACGATTCGATCGGATAAGAGAATAAGAGAAAGATGGACGGTTGGAGCTTGTAATTATAGTACAAAATCTTCCGTTTCCCGCCCAACCTTAATGTCCTTTCTTTTGTTTAGGGTTTGGCGCTCAAATGTCTTGTATGGGTGATCTCCGTTCTTAATAGGTTTCGGGGCTACTCGTAAATGTCTGAGTACCTGTTAATATTTCTCCCATTGTTAAATCGGTCGGTGTTCTCCCTGGAGGGGTTTTGGGGCTTCCAAGTGTTTTGTATAACTACCCGCTAACGGCTCTCTCATCGTAGAGTCGTTGGGATTTTACATATTAATGTCTTTGGATGGGCCCTTGATTACTCGGTACAATAGCTTTCATTCGTACCTGGGAGACCGATTTCAGTATTTATGTGTATACTGCAAACCCATAATGTCTCGTGTATTATCTTCAATGTGCTGAATCTTAATCGATCTTGCACAAATGTTTATTGGAACGCCACCTTGTCTGCCTGTCGAAAAGTCTAGAGTGTTCTGTCACGAGGTGCGGCGGCCATTTTACAAGCTGCTTGTGTCCACTTTGAGAAACCTGACAGCATTCTGCTGAAATAAAAGCTGTTTGAACGAAACTCTGTGTTTTCTCCTTATTAATAAAAATCGCGATATATTGCGAATTCTACAATTCTTACTAGGAACACTATCAGAAGCGAGAAGGGGATTGTAAATGTTTTGTATATCCTCCTCTCCCTTCCCGCATTCCGAAGGGACCTCTCCCTCCACAACACCCTGGTCCACTCCTCAATCACAACCAACAGCCCCTCCCCTCCCCACTCGGTACCTCCCGTGCAAGCGCAGGAGATGCAACCCTTATCTCCTCCCTTCCCACTGTCCAGGGACCCAAACACTCCTTCCAGGTGAAACAGCGATTTACTTGTACTTCTTGCAATTTAGCATATTGTATTCGCTGCTACATTGGGGAGACCAAACGCAGATTGGGTGACCGCTAAGTGGAACACCTCCGTTCAGTCCGATAGGGTGACCCCGAGCTCCCGGCCACCTGTCGCATTAATTCTCCGCTCCACGCCCACTCTGACCTCTCTGTCCTCGGCCTCTTACACTGTTCCAATGAAGGTCAACGTAAGCTCAAGGAACAGCACCTTATCTTTCGATGAGGCACTTTACAGCCTTCTGGACTCAACATCGAGTTCAACAATGTCAGACTATAATCCCTGGCCCTACTTTTTTCAGGCGGCAGCTGTTGATGATTCTGCCATCCCCATTTGCAACATTTAACCATTCCTGCCTTCCACCCTATCACAGATCATCCCTTTTGTTCTTTCCTCCTATCCCCATTTCCTTGCCGTCCCTTCTTAAAATCTGTTGCATCTCTAACCTTTTTCAATTCTGACGAAGGGTCACAGACCTGAAACGTTAACTCTGTTTCTCTCTCCACGGATGCTGCCTGACCTGCTGAGTGTTTCCAACATTTTCTGTTCTTATTCCAAAGTATTCTTGTTAACTGCTACTGTTCAAGAATACTTTCCATAGAGATCATCGAACCCACGACATCCCTTCTGTGAGAGGCTGGTGGTCTTTGTGCTGGAGGCAGCGCGCTGACTGTGTGAGGTCACAGTGAAGGGAACTCCTTATTTAGAGCAGCGTGAAATCCCCGAGTGACATCATTAGGCCTCACTATAACTGACATTAATTACAGTCATTGAACAAACAGACTCATTGAACCATTGTCACCACAACATTTCACTGCAACACAATCTAGCTCACCTTATTGTACACAGCTTTAACTTAAAAGTGAGATATGCATAGTATTTCATCCTCCCGTAAAATACCGAGGACAGAACAGAGAAAACAGAGTTTCCCTCCTGTACTGATCTCAAACTGACGAGAAAGTGACAGAGTGGATGATCCATATCGGCCTCCTCCTGAGGCCCCCGCCACCACAGACACCAGTCTTCAGCCAATTCGATTCACTCCACCTGATATCAAGAAACGGCGGAGCGCGCCGGTACAGCAAAGACGATGGGCCCCGACAACATCCCGACTATCGTGCTGAAGACTTGTGCTCCAGAACTAGCTGCGCCTCTAGCCAAGCTGTTCCAGTACAGCTACAACACTGGCATCAACCCGACAATGTGGAAAACTGCCAAAGTATGTCCTGTCACAAAAAGCAGGACAAATCCAACCTGGCCAATTACCGTCCCATCAGTCTACTCTCAATCATCAGCAAAGTGATGGAAGGGGTCATCGACAGTGCTATCAAGCGGCACTTACTCACCAATAACCTGCTCATTGATGCCCAGTTTGTGTTCCGCCAGGACCACTCGGCTCCCGACCTCATTACAGCCTTGGTCCAAACATGGATATAGGAGCTGAATTCCAGAGGTGAGGTGAGAGTGACTGCCCTTGACATCAAGGCAGCATTTGACCGAGTGTGGCATCAAGGAGCCCTAGTAAAACTGAAGTCAATGGAAATCGGGGGGGAAAACGCTCCACTGGCTGGTGTCATACCGAGCACAAAGGAAGATGGTTGTGGTGGTTGAAGGTCAATCATCACAGCCCCAGGACATCGCTGCAGGAGTTCCTCAGGGCAGTGTCCTACGCCCAACCATCTTCAGCTGCTTCATCAATGGCCTTCCCTCCAACATAAGATCAGAAATGGGGATGTTCGCTGATGACTGCACAGTGTTCAGAGCCATTTACAGCTCCTCAGATAATGAAGCAGTCCATGCCCGCATGCAACAAGACCTGGACGACGTTCAGGCTTGAGCTGATAAGTGGCAGGTAACATTCACGCCACAGAAGTGCCAGGCAATGACAATCTCCAACAAGCGAGAGTCTAACCAACGCCCCTTGACATTGAACGGCATTACCATCGCCGAATCCCCCACCATCAACATCCTGGGGGTCACCATTGACCAGAAACTTAACTGGACCAGCCACATAAATACTGTGGCAACAAAAGCAGGTCAGAGGCTGGGTATTCTGAGGCGAGTGTCTCACCTCCTGACTCCCCAATGCCTTTCCACCATCTACAAGGCACAAGTAAGGAGTGTGATGGAATACTCTCCACTTGCCTGGATGAGTGCAGCTCCAACAACACTCAAGAAGCTCGACACCATCCAGGACAAAGCAGCCCGCTTGATTGGCACCCCATCCACCACCTTAAACATTCACTCCCTCCACCACCGGCGTACCGTGGCTGCAGTGTGTACCATCTACAAGATGCACTGCAGCAACTCGCCAAGGCTTCTTCAACAGCACCTCCCAAACCCACGACCTCTTCCACCTAGAAGGACAAGGGCAACAGGCGCATGGGAACACCACCACCTCCAAGTTCACCTCCAAGTCACACACCATCCTGACATGGAAATATATCGGCCGTTCCTTCATCGTCGCTGGGTCAAAATCCTGGAACTCCCTCCCTAACAGCACTGTGGGAGCACCTTCACCACACGGACTGCAGCGGTTCGATAAGGCGGCTCACCACCACCTTCTCAAGGGAAATTAGGGATTTGCAATAAATACTGGCCTTGCCAGCGACGTCCACATCCCATATACAATTTTTTTAAAAAGGAAGGAATAAGACATGAGAAGGAAGGATTGCCCCAATCTTACTCACTGATTTATTCCATCGCAGACAATTAGGTTAAAAGCTTTCACAATAAATAAATATTCCTAAACGGCAGTATCTGAGAGATGATCCCAGTTTCGGAACGATGGGACTGCCTACATGGCAGTGCTACCGCCTCAATCCAGGATTTTCATTCCCAGGGCCGCCGAGATTACACTGCTCCCACCTCAGTCCAGGAATTTAATTCCCAGGGCCGGTACAGCACGGGTTAGATACAGAGTAAAGCTCCCTCTACACTGTCCCATCAAACACTCCCAGGGCAGGTACAGCATGGGTTAGATAAAGAGTAACGCTCCCTCTACACTGTCCCATCAAACACTCCCAGGGCAGGTACAGTACGGGTTAGATAAAGAGTAAAGCTCCCTCTACACTGTCCCATCAAACACTCCCAGGGCAGGTACAGCACGGGTTAGATAGAGTAAAGCTCCCTCTACACTGTCCCATCAAACACTCCCAGGGCAGGTACAGCACGGGTTAGATACAGAGTAAAGCTCCCTCTACACTGTCCCATCAAACACGCCCAGGACAGGTCCAGCATGGGTTAGATACAGAGTAGAGCTCCCTCTAAATTGTCGCATCAAACACTCCCAGGGCAGGTACAGCACGGGTTAGATACAGAGTAAAGCACCCTCTACACTGTCCCATCAAACACTCCCAGGGCAGGTACAGCACGGGTTAGATACAGAGTAAAGCTCCCTCTACACTGTCCCATCAAACACTCCAAGGGCAGGTACAGCACGAGTTAGATACAGAGTAAAGCTCCCTCTACACTGTCCCATCAAACACTCCCAGGGCAGGTACAGCACGGGCTAGATACAAAGTAAAGTTCCCTCGACACTGTCCCATCAAACACTCCCAGGACAGGTACAGCATGGGTTAGATACAAAGTAAAGTTCCCTCTACACTGTCCCATCAAACACTCCCAGGGCTATGGGGAGAGAGTGTGGCAGTGGGATTAGTTTGGGATTGATACAGGGCTATGGGGAGAGAGCGGGGCAGTGGGATTAGTTTGGGATTAATACAAAGCTATGGGGAGAGAGCGGGGCAGTGGGATTAGTTTGGGATTGATACAGGGCTATGGGGAGTGAGCTGGGCAGTGGGTTTAGTTTGGGATTGATACAGGGCTATCGGGTGAGAGCGGGGCAGTGGGATTAGTTTGGGATAATACAGGGCTATGGGGAGTGACCGGGGCAGTGGGATTAGGTTGGGATTAATACAGGGCTATGAGGAGAGAGCGGGGCAGTGGGATTAGTTTGGGGATTGATACAGGGATATGGGGTGAGAGCGGGGCAGTGGGATTAGTTTGTGATTAATACAGGGCTATGGGAAGTGAGCGGGGCAGTGGGATTAGTTTGGGATTAATACAGGGCTATGAGGAGAGAGCGGGGCAGTGGGATTAGTTTGGGGATTGATACAGGGATATGGGGAGAGAGCGGGACAGTGGGATTAGTTTGTGATTGATACAGAGCTATGGGGAGAGAGCGGGGCAGTGGGCTTAGTTTGGGGATTGATACAGGGCTATGGGGAGAGAGCGGGGCATTGGGATTAGTTTGGGATAGATACAGGTCTATGGGGAGAGAGCGGGGCTGTGGGATTAGTTTGGGATTGATACAGGGCTATGGGGAGAGAGCGGGGCTGTTGGATTAGTTTGGGATTGATACAGTGCTATGGGGTGAGAGCGGAGCAGTGGGACTAGTTTGGGGATTAATACAGGGCTATGGGGAGTGAGCGGGGCAGTGGGATTAGTTTGTGATTGATACAGGGCTATGGAGAGAGCGGGGCAGTGGAATAGTTTGGGATTGATACAGGGCTATGGGGAGAGAGCGGGGCAGTGGGATTAGTTTGAGATTGATACAGGGCTATGGGGGAAGAGCGGGGCAGTGGAATAGTTTGGGATTGATACAGGGCTATGGGGAGAGAGCGGGGCAGTGGGATTAGTTTGGAATTGATACAGGGCTATGGGGAGAGTGCGGGGCAGTGGGATTAGTTTGTGATTGATACAGGGCTATGGGGAGTGAGTGGGGCAGTGGGATTAGTTTGGGATTAATACAGGGCTATGGGGAATGAGAGCGGAGCAGTGGGATTAGTTTGGGATTGGTACAGGGCTATGGGGAGAGAGCGGGGCAGTGGGATTAGTTTGGGGATTGATACAGGGATATGGGGAGAGAGCGGGGCGGTGGGATTAGTTTGGGATTGATACAGGGCTATGGGGAGAGAGCAGGGCAGTGGGATTAGTTTGGGATTGATACAGGGCTATGGGGAGAGAGCGGGGCAGTGGAATCAGTTTGGGATTGATACAGGGCTATGGGGAGAGAGCGGGGCATTGGGATTAGTTTGGGATTGATACAGGGCTATGGAGAGCGAGCGGGGCTGTGGGATTAGTTTGGGATTGATACAGGGCTATGGAGAGCGAGCGGGGCAGTGGGATATAGTTTGGGATTAATACAGGGCTATGGAGAGAGAGCGGGGCAGTGGGATTAGTTTGGGATTGATACAGGGCTATGGGGAGAGAGCGGGGCAGTGGGGTTAGTTTGGGATTGATACAGGGCTATGGGGTTTTGTATATTCCACCATCTCCTGTGATTGAAGTCTCTGGCGTTGGCCAGACATTGTTTAACCATTTCTTTGTCTTGGGTTGTTTACTTTGAACACCTTAACCTGTTTCTGATCTACACAGGATGCAACAGATCAGTTGTCCCTGGCCAGGGTGCTGCCCTGGGCAAAAACTGCACCTCCATTCAACAATGCCATTTCCTGCCTCTGCAAAGATATCATACTGTTCCACAATGCAGGAATGTCACTAAAAGCCTTTGATCCCATCGCCTAGATCAACTTTAAACACTCAAATGTTTCAGGTAAAGAAACTTTCAGATTCTGAGCCACAAATTGAATCATTTCAGACATAAAGAATGTCACAGAAATGTGATTTATTGTTGTTATTTTACAATTTACAAATATACACAAAATTTGTGTCACTGAATTATAAACAAAAAGCAGGCAAAGCTATGACTTAACAGAAATAAACACTTGTCTTTCTTCCTGGACAGCAAAACCAGTCAGACTGACTTGGAAATGTTTACTCATATGTTGACGTAAAGATTTATAATTTACCAATTTCGCTTCGAATGTTTTTCTCTCAAACATTCTCCACAATATTAATCCCTGCTCTTGTCACGAGGAGTGCTGAATTATTTTAGGTACTTCACAATTAAAAGTGGGAAACAAACTTCATTGTACTCACAATTTTTAATCTCCTATTTCAAACATTCAAACCAAATCGAATTTTACTCTCCCCAGCGCCCCTATTACTGACTGTATCTCTACTGATGTTAATCCAGCTCCCTCACACTGCCACTCAGTAACCCCTCACCCACAGCGCCCTGTGTTACTGACTGTATCTCTACTGATGTTAATTCAGCTCCCCCACACTGTCACTAAGTAACACCTCTCACCCAGCGCTCTGTGTTACTGACTGTATCTCTACTGATGTTAATCCAGCTCCCTCACACTGTCACTCAGTAACTCCTCACCCCAGCGCCCTGTGTTACTGACTGTATCTCTACTGATGTTAATCCAGCTCCCTCACACTGTCACTCAGTAACCCTTCCCCCCCAGCACCCTGTATTACTGACTGTATCTCTACTGATGTTAATCCAGCTCCCTCACACTGTCACTCAGTAACCCCTCTCCCCCAGCGCCCTGTATTACTGACTGTATCTCTACTGATGTTAATCCAGCTCCCTCACACTGTCACTCAGTAACCCCTCCCCCCAGTGCCCTGTATTAATGACTGTATCTCTACTGATGTTAATCCAGCTCCCTCACACTGTCACTCAGTAACCCCTCCCCCCAGCGCCCTGTGTCACTGACTGTATCTCTACTGATGTTAATCCAGCTCCCTCACACTGTCACTCAGTAACCCCTCTCCCCAGCGCCCTGTGTTACTGACTGTATCTCTACTGATGTTAATCCAGCTCCCTCACACTGTCACTCAGTAACCCCTCTCCCAGCGCCCTGTGTTACTGACTGTATCTCTACTGATGTTAATCCAACTCCCTCACACTGTCACTCAGTAACCCCTCTCCCAGCGCCCTGTGTTACTGACTGTATCTCTACTGCTGTCAATCCAGCTCCCTCGCACCACGATTTAATTGAATGGTGGAAGAAGCTCGAGGGACTGAAAGGCCTCTTCCTAGTCCCTACGTGCGCGGATTTCTCCCGACCTTCTCTCAAACTCACGCCTATTTTATGTCTTTTTATCACATCCATGGTGGCAGGGGGCACGGATCTCACCGGGAGCACCAATCTCATCACCCACTACAATCTGGAGCACGCCTACAACAAATTCTGCGGGAAGAAGGTGAAGGACAAGCTGAGCAACTTCCTGCCGGACCTGCCAGGTATTATTGGAGGAGAGAGGGCGAGAGGCGGAGCGGTTTAGGGAGGGAACTCCAGAGCTTTGGGACGAGGTGGCTGAAGGCACGGCCGCCAATGGTGGAGCCATTAAAATCGGAGGATGCGCGAGAGGCCAGAAATAGAGGAGCGCAGAGAGGTTACAGAGATAGGGAGGGTTGTAGTGCTGGAGGAGGTTACAGAGAGAGGGAGGGTTGTAGGGGCTGGAGGAGGTTACAGAGATAGGGAGGGTTGTAGGGCTGGAGGAGGTTACAGAGATAGGGAGGGTTGTAGGGCTGGAGGAGGTTACAGATATAGGAAGGTTTGTAGAGGCTGGAGGAGGTTACAGAGATAGGGAGGGTTGTAGGGGCTGCAGGAGGTTACAGAGATAGGGAGGGTTGTTGGGCTGGAGGAGGTTACAGAGATAGGGAGGGTTGTCGGGCTGGAGGAGGTTACGGAGATAGGGAGGGTTGTAGGGGCTGGAGGAGGTTACAGAGACAGGGAGGGTTGTAGGGGCTGGAGGAGATTACAGAGATAGGGAGGGTTGTTGGGGCTGGAGGAGGTTACAGAGATAGGGAGGGTTGTAGGGCTGGAGGAGGTTACAGAGATAGGGAGGGTTGTAGGGCTGGAGGAGGTTACAGAGATAGGGAGTGTTGTAGGGCTGGAGGAGGTTACAGAGATGGGGAGGGTTGTCGGGGCTGGAGGAGATCTCCGTCTCCGCACGCTCCGTATCTCACTGGATGTGCCTCTGCCTCCGGAGGGTCGCTGCCCCAAGCTTGACATGTATGCTCAAGCTGTCAGGAAATGCATCAACGCCAGATTCATCAGCCGCACTCACAAGACAGTCCAGAATGTCACCCGAGCACAACGCAACGCCATCCACGCTCTCAAGACCAACCGCAACATCGTCATCAAACCAGCGGACAAAGGAGGAGCCATCGTCATACAGAACAGAATGGACTATTGCAAAGAAGCATACCGACAACTGGACAACCAGGAACACTACAGACAGCTACCCGCAGATCCGACCAAAGAACACACCCGCCAACTCAATAGACTGATCAAGACCTTCGATCCAGACCTTCAAAACATCCTACGCGCTCTCATCCCACGTACTCCCCGCGTAGGAGACTTTTACTGCCTCCCAAAGATACACAAAGCCAACACACCCGGACGTCCTATCGTATCAGGCAACGGAACCCTGTGTGAGAACCTCTCTGGGTACGTCGAGGGCATCCTGAAACCCATCGTACAGGGAACCCCCAGCTTCTGTCGCGACACTACAGACTTCTTGCAGAAACTCAGCACCCATGGACCAGTTGAACCAGGAACACTCCTCGTCACGATGGACGTATCGGCACTCTACACCAATATCCCCCACAATGACGGCATCGCTGCGACAGCCTCAGTACTCAACACCAACAACAGCCAATCTCCGGACGCCATCCTACAACTCATCCGCTTCATCCTTGACCACAATGTCTTCACCTTCGACAACCATTTTTTTACCCAAACACACGGAACAGCCATGGGGACCAAATTCGCACCCCAATACGCCAACATCTTCATGCACAAGTTCGAGCAAGACTTCTTCGCTGCACAGGACCTCCAACCAACGCTGTACACCAGATACATCGACGACATCTTCTTCCTTTGGACCCACGGCGAAGGATCACTGAAAGGACTACACGATAGCATCAACAGGTTCCATCCCACCATCAAACTCACCATGGACTACTCCTCAGAATCGGTTTCATTCTTGGACACACGAATCTCCATCAAAGACGGACGCCTCAGCACTTCACTCTACCGCAAGCCCACGGACAACCTCACGATGCTCCACTTCTCCAGCTTCCACCCTAACCACGTTAAAGAAGCCATCCCCTATGGACAAGCCCTGTGAATACACAGGATCTGCTCAGACGAGGAGGAACGCGATGGACACCTACGGACACTGAAAGACGCCCTCGTAAGAACGGGATATGACGCTCGACTCGTCGATCGACAGTTCCGACGGGCCACAGCGAAAAACCGCATAGACCTCCTCAGAAGACGAACACGGGACACAACCAACAGAGTACCCTACGTCGTCCAGTACTTCCCCGGAGCGGAAAAACTACGCCATGTTCTTCACAGCCTTCAACATGTCATCGATGACGACGAACACCTTGCTAAGGCCATCCCCACGCCTCCACTACTCGCCTTCAAGCAGCCGCCTAACCTCAAAAGTACCATCGTTCGCAGCAGATTACCCATCTTTCAGGAGAACAGCAACCACGACACCACACAACCCTGCCACGGCAACCTCTGCAAGACATGCCAGATCATGGACACAGATACCATCATCACACGTGAGGACACTACCCACCAGGTACATGGTACATACTCATGTGACTCGGCCAACGTTGTCTACCTGATACGTTGCAGTAAAGGATGCCCTAGAGCATGGTACATTGGCGAGACCATGCAGACACTGAGACAACGTATGAACGGACACCGCGCAACAATCGCCAGGCAGGAGGGTTGCCTCCCAGTCGGGGAACACTTCAGCAGTCAGGGGCATTCAGCCTCGGATCTGCGGGTAAGCGTTCTCCAAGGCGGCCTTCGGGATACACGACAGCGCAAAATCATAGAGCAGAAACTGATAGCCAAGTTCCGCAGTCATGAGGATGGCCTCAATGGCGATATCGGGTTCATGTCACGATACAGAACGTGACTTGACATCATGGCCGGTCTTTCCAGGTTTTTAAAAAAAAAACTAACACAAGAACCTAACACAAATGGAGAGGATATGCAGCCAGCAGGTGTTTTGACACGTTGGACCCCCTGGGACACATCTCATTGTCTTGGCTGTGCTCTTAGTGTGTCTTTGATGTAGGGAAAGATTTGAATACATTTTTTCTGTGTTTATATTGTGAATTCTGGGAGATTCTCTCACAGCTACTCTACCTGAGGAAGGAGCGACAGCTCCGAAAGCTTGTAATTTTAAATAAATTTGTTTGACTATAACCTAGTGTTGTGCGACTTCTCATTTTGGTACAGGAATGATTGACATGCCGGGCTCCCAAGACAACAGCAGCCTGCGGTCCCTGATTGAGAAACCGCCGATCTGTGGCAACTCGTTCAACTTGCAGACTGGCACCCTACTGACCGGATTCCGATTGCACACGGGCCCGGTAAGAAGCGGTTCACTTGCACTGTGCAGAAATACGAACGCTGGAAGTCTCTCGTGTAATTTTCGCCCGGGCTCCGTTCCCGGCCTGTGCTGAGTGAGCGAGATTTCTCACCCGGTGGGGTACTGAGCAGATGTGATCCTGCCCCGGGACCTGCTCCAGACGGTCTGGCCCCCAGTGTCGCCTCACTAACCGCCCCTCTCTCCCGCTCTCCGCAGCTCCCCGAGCAGTACCGCCTGATGCATATCCAGCCGCCGAAGAAGAAGAACAAGAACAAGCACAAACACAGCCGGACACAAGATCCTGTCCCGCCAGGTGGGTAACTGGGCGATGGATTGTGGGATACAGGAGGAGTCAGTGATGTCCCGCCAGGTGGGTAACTGGGCGATGGATTGTGGGATACAGGAGGAGTCGGGCCTGTCCCACCAGGTGGGTAACTGGGCGATGGATTGTGGGATACAGGAGGAGTCGGCTCAATCCCGCCAGGTGGGTAACTGGGCGATGGATTGTGGGATACAGGAGGAGTCGGGCCTGTCCTGCCAGGTGGGTAACTGGGCGATGGATTGTGGGATACAGGAGGAGTCGGGCCTGTCCCGCCAGGTGGGTAACTGGGCAATGGATTGGGGGATACAGGAGGAGTCGGGCCTGTCTCGCCAGGTGGGTAACTGAGCGATGGATTGTGGGATACAGGAGGAGTCGGGCCTGTCCCGCCAGGTGGGTAACTGGGCAATGGATTGTGGGATAGAAGAGGAGTTGGGCCTGTCTCGCCAGGTGGGTAACTGAGCGATGGATTGTGGGATACAGGAGGAGTTGGTGATGTCTCGCCAGGTGGGTAACTGGGCGATGGATTGTGGGATACAGGAGGAGTCGGACCTTTCTCGCCAGGTGGGTAACTGGGCAATGGATTGTGGGATACAGGAGGAGTCGGTGATGTCACGCCAGGTGGGTAACTGGGCGATGGATTGTGGGATACAGGAGGAATCGGGCCTGTCCCGCCAGGTGGGTAACTGGGCAATGGATTGTGGGATACAGGAGGAGTCGGGCCTGTCCCGCCAGGTGGGTAACTGGGCAATGGATTGTGGGATACAGGAGGAGTCGGGCCTGTCCCGCCAGGTGGGTAACTGGGCGATGGATTGTGGGATACAGGAGGAGTCGGGCCTGTCCCGCCAGGTGGGTAACTGAGCGATGGATTGTGGGATACAAGAGGAGTCGGGCCTATCTCGCCAGGTGGGTAACTGAGCGATGGATTGTGGGATACAGGAGGAGTCGGTGATGTCTCGCCAGGTGGGTAACTGGGCGATGGATTGTGGGATACAGGAGGAGTCGGGCCTGTCTCGCCAGGTAGGTAACTGGGCGATGGACAACTGGGGGTGAGGGTAGTGTGGGGTGGGGTGGGGGGAAAGGGCAGCGCTGAGCGGGGGAGCAGGTGGGAGGGAGAGGGGTGGGGGCGGGGGGTATGGCATGGAGGTGAAGTCTTGTTTAAATTTCCGCCCGCCCTCGTTCTGTTTCCCAAGTGCTCGTTACTTCATCCCGTTTCAATTCCATCTCATTTCCCCCTCCCCCCAGAAACTCCCTCCGACTCTGACCACAAGAAGAAGAAGAAGAAGAAAGACGATGATCCCGATCGGAAGAAGAAAAAGAAGGAAAAGAAAAAGAAGAAGGTGAGCCGGGGTGGGGTGGGAGCCGGAGCTGGGTCGGTCCATCAGTGACTGGGAGCAGGGGGAGCCGGAGCTGGGTCGGTCCATCAGTGACTGGGAGCGGGGGGAGCCGGAGCTGGGTCGGTCCATCAGTGACTGGGAGCGGGGGAGCCGGAGCTGGGTCGGTCCATCAGTGACTGGGAGCGGGGGGAAGCCGGAACTGGGTCGGTCCATCGGTGACTGGGAGCAGGGGGAGCCGGAGCTGGGTCGGTCCAAAAATGTGTGGGTTAGGTTGATTTGGCTATGATAAATTGACCCTTAGTGTTAGGGGGGATTAAATATGTGGGGTTATGGGGATAGGATGGGATATGTTAGGGGGAATTAAATACGTGGGGTTACGGGGGTAGGGTGGGGATTAAAGCAGGGACAGGGTACTGGATTTGGATGATCAGCCATGATCGTATTGAATGGCGGAGCAGGCTCGACGGGCCGAATGGCCTACTCCTGCTCCTAGATTCTATGTTTCTATGTTTCTATATCAGCGACTGGGAGCGGGGGGAGCCGGAGCTGGGTCGGTCCATCGGTGACTGGGAGCAGGGGGAGCCGGAACTGGGTCGGTCCATCGGTGACTGGGAGCAGGGGGAGCCGGAGCTGGGTCGGTCCATCAGTGACTGGGAGGAGGGAGAGCCGGAGCTGGGTCGGTCCATCAGTGACTGGGAGCAGGGGGAGCCGGAGCCGGGTCGGTCCATCAGTGACTGAGAGTGGGGGGAGCCGGAGCTGGGTCAGTCCATCAGTGACTGGGAGCGGGGGGAGCCGGAGCTGGGTCAGTCCATCGGTGACTGGGAGCGGGGGGAGCCGGAGCTGGGTCGGTCCATCAGTGACTCGGAGCGGGGGGAGCCGGAGCTGGGTCGGTCCATCAGTGACTGGGGGTGGGGGGAGCCGGGTCGGTCCATCAGTGACTGGGAGCAGGGGGAGCCGGAGCTGGGTCGGTCCATCAGTGACTGGGAGCAGGGGATGGGGAGTTAGTTTGGGCTAGTCCATCAGCGACTGGGAGCAGGGGGTGGGGAGTTAGTTTGGGCTAGTCCATCAGTGACTGGGAGCGGGGGGTGGGGAGTTAGTTTGGGCTAGTCCATCAGTGACTGGGAGCGGGGGGTGGGGAGTTGGTTTAGGCTATTCCATCAGTGACTGGGAGCGGGGGGTGGGGAGTTGGTTTGGGCTAGACCATCAGTGACTGGGAGCGGGGGGTGGGGAGTTAGTTTTGGCTAGTCCATCGTGACTGGGAGCGGGGGGGTGGGGAGTTGGTTTGGGCTAGTCCATCAGTGGAGGTGGGGAAACGCCTTCAGGTTCCCCGACTCTCAGCCGATGGTGGAACGTTCCAAAGTCGTCGGCTGGTGGGGGGTTCCCTGGGAACCCGGTCTCTCGCCCCGTGGGGCAGGGGATTCAACCCGGCTACTCCTGGAACATTCCCGTGATCAAAGGCAGATCCAGGCCCCGGCTCTGCGGGACTGAGGGCTCCCCCTGATTCTTAGCCAACCAGAGCAGGGAAGACCCGAGCCTGCGATAGGGAGGGTGTGAATCAGCCGGGGGCGTTGCTGCTCCTGAATCATAGAATGGTTACAGTGCAGTAGGAGGCCATTCGGCCCGTCGAGCCCGTGCCCCAGGGGCCCACCCGCCCCCCGGCCTGCGGATACCTCTCCCCAGCAAGGATTCGGGCCTGGAGGAGAGGAAGGGAGGAGTGCTCAGGGCCCTTGATCCGTGGACGCCTTTTTAATTTGCCTTTTCCATTGTAGAATCGTCACAGCCCTGACCACCCGGGTCTGAGCAGCTCCCAGCCCAGCAGCAGCAGCAGCCTGCGGTAGAGGCCCCAATCACCAGCCCAGTGGGCCAGGAGACTCGCTCCATCCCTCACTGCTTTCTTTCCTTTTTCTCCTCTTCTGTCTCTCTCTGTCTCTCTCTCTCTCTCGCTCTGTCTCTCTCTCTCTCTCTCTCTGTCTCTCTCTCTCTCTCTGTCTCTCTCTCTCTCTCAGTCTCTCTCTCTCTCGCTCAGTCTCTCTGTCTCTCTCTCGCTCAGTCTCTCTCTCTCTCTCTCTGTCTCTCTCTCTCTCGCTCTGTCTCTCTCTCTCTCGCTCTGTCTCTCTCTCTCTCGCTCAGTCTCTCTCTCTCTCGCTCAGTCTCTCTCTCTCTCGCTCAGTCTCTCTCTCTCTCGCTCAGTCTCTCTCTCTCTCTCGCTCAGTCTCTCTCTCTCTCTCGCTCAGTCTCTCTCTCTCTCGCTCTGTCTGTCTCTCGCTCAGTCTCTCTCTCTCTCGCTCAGTCTCTCTCTCTCGCTCTCTCTCTCTCTCGCTCTGTCTGTCTCTCGCTCAGTCTCTCTCTCTCTCGCTCAGTCTCTCTCTCTCTCGCTCAGTCTCACTCTCTCTCTCGCTCAGTCTCTCTCTCTCTCGCTCTGTCTGTCTCTCGCTCAGTCTCTCTCTCTCTCTCGCTCTGTCTCTCTCTCGCTCTATCTCTCTCTCGCTCAGTCTCTCTCTCTCGCTCAGTCTCTCTCTCTCTCGCTCAGTCTCTCTCTCTCGCTCAGTCTCTCTCTCTCTCGCTCATTCTCTCTCTCTCTCGCTCAGTCTCTCTCTCTCTCTCTCGCTCTGTCTCTCTCTCTCTCGCTCAGTCTCTCTCTCTCTCGCTCAGTCTCTCTCTCTCTCGCTCAGTCTCTCTCTCTCTCGCTCAGTCTCTCTCTCTCTCGCTCATTCTCTCTCTCTCTCGCTCAGTCTCTCTCTCTCTCTCTCGCTCAGTCTCTCTCTCTCTC
Organism: Squalus acanthias; assembly: GCA_030390025.1. NCBI lineage: Eukaryota > Metazoa > Chordata > Chondrichthyes > Squaliformes > Squalidae > Squalus > Squalus acanthias. The sequence continues at coordinate 233,423 of JASTWF010000079.1, forward strand.
GCTCAGTCTCTCTCTCGCTCAGTCTCTCTCTCTCGCTCAGTCTCTCTCTCTCTCGCTCATTCTCTCTCTCTCTCGCTCTGTCTCTCTCTCTCGCTCAGTCTCTCTCTCTCTCGCTCAGTCTCTCTCTCTCTCGCTCAGTCTCTCTCTCGCTCAGTCTCTCTCTCTCGCTCAGTCTCTCTCTCTCTCGCTCATTCTCTCTCTCTCTCGCTCTGTCTCTCTCTCGCTCATTCTCTCTCTCTCTCGCTCTGTCTCTCCCTCGCTCATTCTCTCTCTCTCTCTCTCGCTCAGTCTCTCTCTCTCTCGCTCAGTCTCTCTCTCTCGCACTGTCTCTCTCGCTCGCTCAGTCTCTCTCTCTCGCTCATTCTCTCTCTCTCTCTCTCGCTCAGTCTCTCTCTCTCTCGCTCAGTCTCTCTCTCTCGCACTGTCTCTCTCGCTCGCTCAGTCTCTCTCTCTCGCTCAGTCTCTCTCTCTCTCTCGCTCTGTCTCTCTCGCTCGCTCAGTCTCTCTCTCTCGCTCAGTCTCTCTCTCTCTCGCTCAGTCTCTCTCTCTCTCTCTGTCTCTCTCGCTCGCTCAGTCTCTCTCTCTCTCTCGCTCTGTCTCTCTCTCGCTCAGTCTCTCTCTCTCTCGCTCTGTCTCTCTCGCTCGCTCAGTCTCTCTCTCTCGCTCAGTCTCTCTCTCTCTCGCTCAGTCTCTCTCTCTCTCTCTCTGTCTCTCTCGCTCGCTCAGTCTCTCTCTCTCGCTCAGTCTCTCTCTCTCTCGCTCAGTCTCTCTCTCTCTCTCGCTCAGTCTCTCTCTCTCTCGCTCTGTCTCTCTCTCGCTCAGTCTCTCTCTCTCTCGCTCAGTCTCTCTCTCTCGCTCTGTCTCTCTCTCGCTCAGTCTCTCTCTCTCTCGCTCAGTCTCGCTCTCTCTCGCTCAGTCTCTCTCTCTCGCTCAGTCTCTCTCTCTCTCTCGCTCAGTCTCTCTCTCTCTCTCGCTCAGTCTCTCTCTCGCTCGCTCAGTCTCTCTCTCTCTCGCTCAGTCTCTCTCTCTCTCTCTCGCTCAGTCTCTCTCTCTCTCTCGCTCAGTCTCTCTCTCTCTCGCTCAGTCTCTCTGTCTCTCTCTCTCGCTCAGTCTCTCTCTCTCTCTCTCGCTCAGTCTCTCTCTCTCGCTCAGTCTCTCTCTCTCTCGCTCAGTCTCTCTCTCTCTCGCTCTGTCTCTCTCTCTCTCGCTCAGTCTCTCTCTCTCGCTCAGTCTCTCTCTCTCGCTCTGTCTCTCTCGCTCTCGCTCAGTCTCTCTCTCTCGCTCAGTCTCTCTCTCTCTCTCGCTCTGTCTCTCTCTCGCTCAGTCTCTCTCTCGCTCAGTCTCTCTCTCTCTCGCTCAGTCTCTCTCTCTCGATCGCTCAGTCTCTCTCTCTCTCGCTCAGTCTCTCTCTCTCTCGCTCAGTCTCTCTCTCTCTCGCTCTGTCTCTCTCTCGCTCAGTCTCTCTCTCTCTCGCTCAGTCTCTCTCTCTCTCGCTCAGTCTCTCTCTCTCGCTCTGTCTCTCTCTTGCTCAGTCTCTCTCTCGCTCAGTCTCTCTCTCTCGCTCTGTCTCGCTCTCGCTCAGTCTCTCTCTCTCTCACTCAGTCTCTATCTCTCTCGCTCAGTCTCTCTCTCTCTCGCTTAGTCTCTCTCTCGCTCTGTCTCTCTCTCGCTCAGTCTCTCTCTCTCTCGCTCAGTCTCTCTCTCTCGCTCAGTCTCTCTCTCTCTCGCTCTGTCTCTCTCTCGCTCAGTCTCTCTCTCTCTCGCTCAGTCTCTCTCTCTCGCTCAGTCTCTCTCTCTCTCGCTCAGTCTCTCTCTCTCGCTCAGTCTCTCTCTCTCTCTCGCTCTGTCTCTCTCTCTCTCGCTCAGTCTCTCTCTCTCGCTCAGTCTCTCTCTCTCTCTCGCTCTGTCTCTCTCTCGCTCAGTCTCTCTCTCGCTCAGTCTCTCTCTCTCTCGCTCAGTCTCTCTCTCTCGCTCGCTCAGTCTGTCTCTCTCTCGCTCAGTCTCTCTCTCTCTCGCTCAGTCTCTCTCTCTCTCGCTCTGTCTCTCTCTCGCTCAGTCTCTCTCTCTCGCTCAGTCTCTCTCTCTCTCGCTCAGTCTCTCTCTCTCGCTCTGCTCTCTCTTGCTCAGTCTCTCTCTCTCTCGCTCAGTCTCTCTCTCTCGCTCTGTCTCTCTCTCGCTCAGTCTCTCTCTCTCTCGCTCAGTCTCTCTCTCTATCGCTCAGTCTCTCTCTCTCTCGCTCAGTCTCTCTCTCTCTCGCTCTGTCTCTCTCTCGCTCAGTCTCTCTCTCTCGCTCAGTCTCTCTCTCTCTCGCTCAATCTCTCTCTCTCGCTCAGTCTCTCTCTCTCTCTCGCTCAGTCTCTCTCCCTCGCTCAGTCTCTCTCTCTCGCTCAGTCTCTCTCTCTCTCGCTCTGTCTCTCTCTCTCTCGCTCAGTCTCTCTCTCGCTCTGTCTCTCTCTCTCTCTCGCTCAGTCTCTCTCTCTCTCTCTGTCTCGCTCAGTCTCTCTCTCGCTCAGTCTCTCTCTCTCTCTCGCTCAGTCTCTCTCTCTCTCTCGCTCAATCTCTCTCTCTCTCTCTCGCTCAGTCTCTCTCTCTCTCTCTCGCTCAGTGTCTCTCTCTCTCTCTCGCTCTGTCTCTCTCTCTCTCTCGCTCTGTCTCTCTCTCACTCGCGCTCAGTCTCTCTCTCTCGCTCAGTCTCTCTCTCTCTCTCGCTCAGTCTCTCTCTCTCTCTCGCTCAGTCTCTCTCTCTCTCGCTCAGTCTCTCTCTCTCTCTCTCGCTCAGTCTCTCTCTCTCTCTCTCGCTCAGTCTCTCTCTCTCTCTCGCTCAGTCTCTCTCTCTCTCTCTCGCTCAGTCTCTCTCTCTCTCGCTCAGTCTCTCTCTCTCTCGCTCAGCCTCTCTCTCGCTCAGTCTCTCTCTCTCTCGCTCAGTCTCTCTCTCTCTCTCGCTCAGTCACTCTCTCTCTCGCTCAGTCACTCTCTCTCTCGCTCAGTCTCTCTCTCTCTCGCTCTGTCTCTCTCTCTCTCGCTCAGTCTCTCTCTCGCTCAGTCTCTCTCTCTCTCGCTCAGTCTCTCTCTCTCTCGCTCAGTCTCTCTCTCTCGATCGCTCAGTCTCTCTCTCTCTCGCTCAGTCTCTCTCTCTCTCGCTCAGTCTCTCTCTCTCTCGCTCTGTCTCTCTCTCGCTCAGTCTCTCTCTCTCTCGCTCAGTCTCTCTCTCTCTCGCTCAGTCTCTCTCTCTCGCTCTGTCTCTCTCTTGCTCAGTCTCTCTCTCTCTCGCTCAGTCTCTCTCTCTCGCTCTGTCTCTCTCTCGCTCAGTCTCTCTCTCTCTCGCTCAGTCTCTATCTCTCTCGCTCAGTCTCTCTCTCTCTCGCTTAGTCTCTCTCTCTCGCTCTGTCTCTCTCTCGCTCTGTCTCTCTCTCGCTCTGTCTCTCTCTCTCTCGCTCAGTCTCTCTCTCTCTCGCTCAGTCTCTCTCTCTCTCGCTCTGTCTCTCTCTCGCTCAGTCTCTCTCTCTCTCGCTCAGTCTCTCTTTCTCGCTCAGTCTCTCTCTCTCTCGCTCAGTCTCTCTCTCTCTCTCGCTCTGTCTCTCTCTCTCTCGCTCAGTCTCTCTCTCTCGCTCAGTCTCTCTCTCTCTCTCGCTCTGTCTCTCTCTCGCTCAGTCTCTCTCTCTCTCGCTCTGTCTCTCTCGCTCGCTCAGTCTCTCTCTCTCGCTCAGTCTCTCTCTCTCTCGCTCAGTCTCTCTCTCTCTCGCTCTGTCTCTCTCTCGCTCAGTCTCTCTCTCTCTCGCTCAGTCTCTCTCTCTCTCGTTCAGTCTCTCTCTCTCGCTCTGTCTCTCTCTTGCTCAGTCTCTGTCTCTCTCGCTCAGTCTCTCTCTCTCGCTCTGTCTCGCTCTCGCTCAGTCTCTCTCTCTCTCGCTCAGTCTCTATCTCTCTCGCTCAGTCTCTCTCTCTCTCGCTTAGTCTCTCTCTCTCTCGCTCTGTCTCTCTCTCGCTCAGTCTCTCTCTCTCTCGCTCAGTCTCTCTCTCTCGCTCAGTCTCTCTCTCTCTCGCTCAGTCTCTCTCTCTCGCTCTGTCTCTCTCTCGCTCAGTCTCTCTCTCGCTCAGTCTCTCTCTCTCGCTCAGTCTCTCTCTCTCTCGCTCAGTCTCTCTCTCTCGCTCAGTCTCTCTCTCTCTCTCACTCAGTCTCTCTCTCTCGCTCAGTCTCTCTCTCTCTCTCGCTCTGTCTCTCTCTCGCTCAGTCTCTCTCTCGCTCAGTCTCTCTCTCTCTCGCTCAGTCTCTCTCTCTCGCTCGCTCAGTCTGTCTCTCTCTCGCTCAGTCTCTCTCTCTCTCGCTCAGTCTCTCTCTCTCTCGCTCTGTCTCTCTCTCGCTCAGTCTCTCTCTCTCTCGCTCAGTCTCTCTCTCTCTCGCTCAGTCTCTCTCTCTCGCTCTGCTTTCTCTTGCTCAGTCTCTCTCTCTCTCGCTCAGTCTCTCTCTCTCGCTCTGTCTCTCTCTCGCTCAGTCTCTCTCTCTCTCGCTCAGTCTCTCTCTTTCTCGCTAAGTCTCTCTCTCTCTCGCTCAGTCACTCTCTCTCTCGCTCTGTCTCTCTCTCGCTCAGTCTCTCTCTCTCGCTCAGTCTCTCTCTCTCTCGCTCAGTATCTCTCTCTCGCTCTGTCTCTCTCTCTCTCGCTCAGTCTCTCTCTCTCTCTCGCTCAGTCTCTCTCCCTCGCTCAGTCTCTCTCTCTCGCTCAGTCTCTCTCTCTCTCGCTCAGTCTCTCTCTCTCTCGCTCAGTCTCTCTCTCGCTCTGTCTCTCTCTCTCTCTCGCTCTGTCTCTCTCTCTCTCTCTCTCGCTCAGTCTCTCTCTCGCTCAGTCTCTCTCTCTCTCTCTCGCTCAATCTCTCTCTCTCTCTCTCGCTCTGTCTCTCTCTCTCTCGCGCTCAGTCTCTCTCTCTCGCTCAGTCTCTCCTCTCTCTCTCGCTCAGTCTCTCTCTCTCTCTCGCTCAGTCTCTCTCTCTCTCTCGCTCAGTCTCTCTCTCTCTCTCTCGGTCAGTCTCTCTCTCTCTCTCTCGCTCAGTCTCTCTCTCTCTCTCGCTCAGTCTCTCTCTCTCTCTCTCGCTCAGTCTCTCTCTCTCTCGCTCAGTCTCTCTCTCTCTCGCTCAGCCTCTCTCTCGCTCAGTCTCTCTCTCTCTCGCTCAGTCTCTCTCTCTCTTGCTCAGTCTCTCTCTCTCTCTCGCTCAGTCACTCTCTCTCTCGCTCAGTCTCTCTCTCTCTCGCTCTGTCTCTCTCTCTCTCGCTCAGTCTCTCTCTCGCTCAGTCTCTCTCTCTCTCGCTCTGTCTCTCTCTCTCGATCGCTCTGTCTCTCTCTCTCGATCGCTCAGTCTCTCTCTCTCTCGCTCAGTCTCTCTCTCTCGCTCAGTCTCTCTCTCTCTCTCGCTCTGTCTCTCTCTCTCGCTCAGTCTCTCTCTCTCGCTCAGTCTCTCTCTCTCTCTCGCTCTGTCTCTCTCTCGCTCAGTCTCTCTCTCTCTCGCTCTGTCTCTCTCGCTCGCTCAGTCTCTCTCTCTCGCTCAGTCTCTCTCTCTCTCGCTCAGTCTCTCTCTCTCTCTGTCTCTCTCGCTCGCTCAGTCTCTCTCTCTCGCTCAGTCTCTCTCTCTCTCACTCAGTCTCTCTCTCTCTCGCTCAGTCTCTCTCTCTCTCTCGCTCTCTTTCTCTCTCTCGCTCGCTCAGTCTCTCTCTCTCTCGCTCAGTCTCTCTCTCTCTCTCGCTCAGTCTCTCTCTCGCTCTGTCTCTCTCTCGCTGAGTCTCTCTCTCTCTCGCTCAGTCTCTCTCTCTCGCTCTGTCTCTCTCTCGCTCAGTCTCTCTCTCTCTCGCTCAGTCTCGCTCTCTCTCGCTCAGTCTCTCTCTCTCGCTCAGTCTCTCTCTCTCTCGCTCAGTCTCTCTCTCTCTGTCGCTCAGTCTCTCTCTCGCTCGCTCAGTCTCTCTCTCTCTCGCTCAGTCTCTCTCTCTCTCTCTCGCTCAGTCTCTCTCTCTCTCTCGCTCAGTCTCTCTCTCTCTCGCTCAGTCTCTCTGTCTCTCTCTCTCGCTCAGTCTCTCTCTCTCTCTCTCGCTCAGTCTCTCTCTCTCGCTCAGTCTCTCTCTCTCTCGCTCAGTCTCTCTCTCTCTCGCTCTGTCTCTCTCTCTCTCGCTCAGTCTCTCTCTCTCGCTCAGTCTCTCTCTCTCTCTCGCTCTGTCTCTCTCGCTCTCGCTCAGTCTCTCTCTCTCGCTCAGTCTCTCTCTCTCTCTCGCTCTGTCTCTCTCTTGCTCAGTCTCTCTCTCGCTCAGTCTCTCTCTCTCTCGCTCAGTCTCTCTCTCTCGATCGCTCAGTCTCTCTCTCTCTCTCTCGCTCAGTCTCTCTCTCTCTCGCTCAGTCTCTCTCTCTCTCGCTCTGTCTCTCTCTCGCTCAGTCTCTCTCTCTCTCGCTCAGTCTCTCTCTCTCGCTCTGTCTCTCTCTCGCTCAGTCTCTCTCTCTCGCGCTCAGTCTCGCTCTCTCTCGCTCAGTCTCTCTCTCTCGCTCAGTCTCTCTCTCTCTCTCGCTCAGTCTCTCTCTCTCTCGCTCAGTCTCTCTCTCGCTCGCTCAGTCTGTCTCTCTCTCGCTCAGTCTCTCTCTCTCTCGCTCAGTCTCTCTCTCTCTCTCGCTCAGTCTCTCTCTCTCTCGCTCAGTCTCTCTGTCTCTCTCTCTCGCTCAGTCTCTCTCTCTCTCTCTCGCTCAGTCTCTCTCTCTCGCTCAGTCTCTCTCTCTCTCGCTCAGTCTCTCTCTCTCTCGCTCTGTCTCTCTCTCTCTCGCTCAGTCTCTCTCTCTCGCTCAGTCTCTCTCTCTCTCTCGCTCTGTCTCTCTCGCTCTCGCTCAGTCTCTCTCTCTCGCTCAGTCTCTCTCTCTCTCTCTCGCTCTGTCTCTCTCTCGCTCAGTCTCTCTCTCGCTCAGTCTCTCTCTCGCTCAGTCTCTCTCTCTCTCGCTCAGTCTCTCTCTCTCGATCGCTCAGTCTCTCTCTCTCTCGCTCAGTCTCTCTCTCTCTCGCTCAGTCTCTCTCTCTCTCGCTCTGTCTCTCTCTCGCTCAGTCTCTCTCTCTCTCGCTCAGTCTCTCTCTCTCTCAGTCTCTCTCTCTCGCTCTGTCTCTCTCTTGCTCAGTCTCTCTCTCTCTCGCTCAGTCTCTCTCTCTCGGTCTGTCTCGCTCTCGCTCAGTCTCTCTCTCTCTCGCTCAGTCTCTATCTCTCGCTCAGTCTCTATCTCTCTCGCTCAGTCTCTCTCTCTCTCGCTTAGTCTCTCTCTCTCTCGCTCTGTCTCTCTCTCGCTCAGTCTCTCTCTCTCTCGCTCAGTCTCTCTCTCTCGCTCAGTCTCTCTCTCTCTCGCTCTGTCTCTCTCTCGCTCAGTCTCTCTCTCTCTCGCTCAGTCTCTCTCTCTCGCTCAGTCTCTCTCTCTCTCGCTCAGTCTCTCTCTCTCGCTCAGTCTCTCTCTCTCTCGCTCTGTCTCTCTCTCTCTCGCTCAGTCTCTCTCTCTCGCTCAGTCTCTCTCTCTCTCTCGCTCTGTCTCTCTCTAGCTCAGTCTCTCTCTCGCTCAGTCTCTCTCTCTCTCGCTCAGTCTCTCTCTCTCGCTCGCTCAGTCTGTCTCTCTCTCGCTCAGTCTCTCTCTCTCTCGCTCAGTCTCTCTCTCTCTCGCTCTGTCTCTCTCTCGCTCAGTCTCTCTCTCTCTCGCTCAGTCTCTCTCTCTCTCGCTCAGTCTCTCTCTCTCGCTCTCTTCTCTCTTGCTCAGTCTCTCTCTCTCTCGCTCAGTCTCTCTCTCTCGCTCAGTCTCTCTCTCTCTCGCTCAGTCTCTCTCTCTCTCGCTCAGTCTCTCTCTCTCTCGCTCAGTCTCTCTCTCTCTCGCTCAGTCTCTCTCTCTCTCGCTCTGTCTCTCTCTCGCTCAGTCTCTCTCTCTCGCTCAGTCTCTCTCTCTCTCGCTCAGTCTCTCTCTCTCGCTCTGTCTCTCTCTCTCTCGCTCAGTCTCTCTCTCTCTCTCGCTCAGTCTCTCTCCCTCGCTCAGTCTCTCTCTCTCGCTCAGTCTCTCTCTCTCTCGCTCTGTCTCTCTCTCTCTCGCTCAGTCTCTCTCTCGCTCTGTCTCTCTCTCTCTCGCTCAGTCTCTCTCTCTCTCTCTCTCGCTCAGTCTCTCTCTCGCTCAGTCTCTCTCTCTCTCTCGCTCAATCTCTCTCTCTCTCACTCGCTCAGTGTCTCTCTCTCTCTCTCGCTCAGTCTCTCTCTCTCTCTCTCGCTCTGTCTCTCTCTCTCTCGCGCTCAGTCTCTCTCTCTCGCTCAGTCTCTCTCTCTCTCTCGCTCAGTCTCTCTCTCTCTCTCGCTCAGTCTCTCTCTCTCTCTCTCGCTCAGTCTCTCTCTCTCTCTCTCGCTCAGTCTCTCTCTCACTCTCTCGCTCAGTCTCTCTCTCTCTCGCTCAGTCTCTCTCTCTCTCGCTCAGTCTCTCTCTCTCTCGCTCAGCCTCTCTCTCGCTCAGTCTCTCTCTCTCTCGCTCAGTCTCTCTCTCTCTTGCTCAGTCTCTCTCTCTCTCTCGCTCAGTCACTCTCTCTCTCGCTCAGTCTCTCTCTCTCTCGCTCTGTCTCTCTCTCTCTCGCTCAGTCTCTCTCTCGCTCAGTCTCTCTCTCTCTCGCTCAGTCTCTCTCTCTCGATCGCTCAGTCTCTCTCTCTCTCGCTCAGTCTCTCTCTCTCTCGCTCAGTCTCTCTTTCTGTCGCTCTGTCTCTCTCTCGCTCAGTCTCTCTCTCTCTTGCTCAGTCTCTCTCTCTCTCGCTCAGTCTCTCTCTCGCTCAGTCTCTCTCTCTCGCTCTGTCTCTCTCTTGCTCAGTCTCTCTCTCTCTCGCTCAGTCTCTCTCTCTCGCTCTGTCTCTCTCTTGCTCAGTCTCTCTCTCTCTCGCTCAGTCTCTATCTCTCTCGCTCAGTCTCTCTCTCTCTCGCTTAGTCTCTCTCTCTCTCGCTCTGTCTCTCTCTCGCTCAGTCTCTCTCTCTCTCGCTCAGTCTCTCTCTCTCGCTCAGTCTCTCTCTCTCTCGCTCTGTCTCTCTCTCGCTCAGTCTCTCTCTCTCTCGCTCAGTCTCTCTCTCTCTCGCTCAGTCTCTCTCTCGCTCAGTCTCTCTCTCTCGCTCTGTCTCTCTCTTGCTCAGTCTCTCTCTCTCTCGCTCAGTCTCTCTCTCTCGCTCTGTCTCTCTCTCGCTCAGTCTCTCTCTCTCGATCGCTCAGTCTCTCTCTCTCTCGCTCAGTCTCTCTCTCTCTCGCTCAGTCTCTCTCTCTCTCGCTCTGTCTCTCTCTCGCTCAGTCTCTCTCTCTCTCGCTCAGTCTCTCTCTCTCTCGCTCAGTCTCTCTCTCTCTCGCTCTGTCTCTCTCTCGCTCAGTCTCTCTCTCTCTCGCTCAGTCTCTCTCTCTCTCGCTCAGTCTCTCTCTCTCGCTCTGTCTCTCTCTCGCTCAGTCTCTCTCTCTCTCGCTCAGTCTCTCTCTCTCGCTCAGTCTCTCTCTCTCTCTCGCTCTGTCTCTCTCTCTCTCGCTCAGTCTCTCTGTCTCGCTCAGTCTCTCTCTCTCGCTCGCTCAGTCTCTCTCTCTCTCGCTCAGTCTCTCTCTCTCGCTCAGTCTTTCTCTCTCTCGCTCTGTCTCTCTCTCGCTCAGTCTCTCTCTCTCTCGCTCAGTCTCTCTCTCTCTCGCTCAGTCTCTCTCTCTCGCTCTGCTCTCTCTTGCTCAGTCTCTCTCTCTCTCGCTCAGTCTCTCTCTCTCGCTCTGTCTCTCTCTCGCTCAGTCTCTCTCTCTCTCGCTCAGTCTCTCTCTCGCTCAGTCTCTCTCTCTCTCGCTCTGTCTCTCTCTCGCTCAGTCTCTCTCTCTCTCGCTCAGTCTCTCTCTCTGTCGCTCAGTCTCTCTCTCTCGCTCTGTCTCTCTCTCTCTCGCTCAGTCTCTCTCTCTCTCGCTCAGTCTCACTCTCTCGCTCAGTCTCTCTCTCTCTCGCTCTGTCTCTCTCTCTCTCGCTCAGTCTCTCTCTCGCTCTGTCTCTCTCTCTCTCTCTCGCTCAGTCTCTCTCTCGCTCAGTCTCTCTCTCTCTCGCTCAGTCTCTCTCTCTCTCTCTCTCGCTCAGTCTCTCTCTCGCTCAGTCTCTCTCTCTCTCTCGCTCAATCTCTCTCTCTCTCTCTCGCTCAGTCTCTCTCTCTCTCTCGCTCAGTCTCTCTCTCTCTCTCTCGCTCTGTCTCTCTCTCTCTCGCGCTCAGTCTCTCTCTCTCGCTCAGTCTCTCTCTCTCTCTCGCTCAGTCTCTCTCTCTCTCTCGCTCAGTCTCTCTCTCTCTCTCGCTCAGTCTCTCTCTCTCTCTCGCTCAGTCTCTCTCTCTCTCTCTCGCTCAGTCTCTCTCTCTCTCGCTCAGTCTCTCTCTCTCTCTCGCTCAGTCTCTCTCTCTCTCTCTCGCTCAGTCTCTCTCTCGCTCAGTCTCTCTCTCTCGCTCAGCCTCTCTCTCGCTCAGTCTCTCTCTCTCTCGCTCAGTCTCTCTCTCTCTCGCTCAGTCTCTCTCTCTCTCTCGCTCAGTCACTCTCTCTCTCGCTCAGTCTCTCTCTCTCGCTCAGTCTCTCTCTCTCTCGCTCTCTCTCTCTCTCTCTCGCTCAGTCTCTCTCTCTCGCTCAGTCTCTGTCTCTCTCTCGCTCAGTCTCTCTCTCTCTCGCTCAGTCTCTCTCTCGCTCAGTCTCTCTCTCTCTCGCTCAGTCTCTCTCTCTCTCGCTCAGTCTCTCTCTCTCTCGCTCAGTCTCTCTCTCTCTCGCTCAGTCTCTCTCTCTCTCGCTCAGTCTCTCTCTCTCTCTCGCTCAGTCTCTCTCTCTCGCTCAGTCTCTCTCTCTCTCGCTCAGTCTCTCTCTCTCTCGCTCAGTCTCTCTCTCGCTCAGTCTCTCTCTCTCTCGCTCAGTCTCTCTCTCTCTCGCTCTGTCTCTCTCTCGCTCAGTCTCTTTCTTGCTCAGTCTCTCTCTCGCTCAGTCTCTTTCTCGCTCAGTCTCTCTCTCTCTCGCTCTGTCTCTCTCTCGCTCAGTCTCTCTCTCTCTCGCTCTGTCTCTCTCTCTCTCTCGCTCAGTCTCTCTCTCGCTCAGTCTCTCTCTCTCGCTCTGTCTCTCCCTCGCTCAGTCTCTCTCTCGCTAAGTCTCTCTCTCTCTCGCTCTGTCTCTCTCTCGCTCTGTCTCTCTCTCTCTCGCTCAGTCTCTCGCTCTCTCTCGCTCAGTCTCTCTCTCTCTCGCTCAGTCTCTCTCTCTCTCGCTCTGTCTCTCTCTCGCTCAGTCTCTCTCTCGCTCAGTCTCTCTCTCTCTCGCTTAGTCTCTCTCTCGCTCAGTCTCTCTCTCTCTCTCTGTCTCTCTCTCGCTCAGTCTCTCTCTCGCTCAGTCTCTCTCTCTCCCGCTCTGTCTCTCTCTCGCTCAATCTCTCTCTTTCTCGCTCAGTCTCTCTCTTTCTCGCTCAGTCTCTCTCTCTCTCGCTCTGTCTCTCTCTCGCTCAGTCTCTCTCTCGCTCAGTCTCTCTCTCTCTCGCTCTGTCTCTCTCTCTCTCAGTCTCTCTCTCGCTCAGTCTCTCTCTCTCTCTCGCTCAGTCTCTCTCTCTCTCGCTCAGTCTCTCTCTCTCTCTCTCGCTCAGTCTCTCTCTCTCTCGCTCAGTCTCTCTCTCTCTCTCGCTCAGTCTCTCTCTCTCTCTCTCGCTCAGTCTCTCTCTCTCTCTCTCGCTCAGTCTCTCTCTCTCTCGCTCTGTCTCTCTCTCTCTCGCTCAGTCTCTCTCTCTCTCGCTCAGTCTCTCTCTCTCTCGCTCAGTCTCTCTCTCTCGCTCTGTCTCGCTCGCTCAGTCTCTCTCTCTCTCGCTCAGACTCTCTCTCTCTCTCGCTCAGTCTCTCTCTCTCTCGCTCAGTCTCTCTCTCTCTCGCTCAGTCTCTCTCTCTCTCTCTCTCTGTCTCTCTCTTTCTCGCTCTGCCTCGCTCGCTCTGTCTCTCTGTCTCTCTCTCTCTCGCTCTGTCTCTCTCTGTCTCTCTCGCTCTCTCTCTCTCTCTCTGTCTCTCTCAGTCTCTCTCTGTCTCTGTCGCTCTGTCTCTCTCTCGCTCAGTCTCTCTCTCGCTCAGTCTCTCTCTCTCGCTTAGTCTCTCTCTCGCTCAGTCTCTCTCTCTCTCGCTCTGTCTCTCTCTCGCTCAATCTCTCTCTCGCTCAATCTCTCTCTCGCTCTGTCTCTCTCTCGCTCAGTCTCTCTCTCGCTCAGTCTCTCTCTCTCTCGCTCTGTCTCTCTCTCTCTCGCTCAGTCTCTCTCTCGCTCTGTCTCTCTCTCTCTCTCGCTCAGTCTCTCTCTCGCTCAGTCTCTCTCTCTCTCTCGCTCAGTCTCTCTCTCTCTCTCTCTCGCTGAGTCTCTCTCTCGCTCAGTCTCTCTCTCTCTCTCGCTCAATCTCTCTCTCTCTCTCTCGCTCAGTCTCTCTCTCTCTCTCTCGCTCAGTCTCTCTCTCTCTCTCTCGCTCAGTCTCTCTCTCTCTCTCGCTCAGTCTCTCTCTCTCGCTCAGTCTCTCTCTCTCTCTCGCTCAGTCTCTCTCTCTCTCTCGCTCAGTCTCGCTCTCTCTCTCGCTCAGTCTCTCTCTCTCTCTCTCGCTCAGTCTCTCTCTCTCTCTCTCGCTCAGTCTCTCTCTCTCTCTCTCGCTCAGTCTC
>JASTWF010000079.1:251077-291077 GCA_030390025.1 Squalus acanthias
CACCCCTGTGAAACTCCCTGTATAATACCCCCCCCGTATACTGCACCCCTGTGAAACCCCCGTATAATACCCCCCGTATACTGCACCCCTGTGAAACACCCTGTATAATACCCCCCCGTATACTACACCCCTGTGAAACCCCACTGTATAATAACCCCCGTATACTACACTCCTGTGAAACCACCCTGTATAATACCCCCCGTATACTACACCCCTGTGAAACCCCCTCTGTATAATACCCCCCGTATACTACACCAATGTGAAACTCCCCCTGTATAATACCCCCGTATACTACACCCCTGTGAAACCCCCTGTATAATACCCCCCGTATACTGCACCCCTGTGAAACCTCCCTGTATAATACCCCCCGTATACTGCACCCCTGTGAAACCCCCCTGTATAATACCCCCGTATACTACACCCCTGTGAAACCCCCCTGTATAATACCCCCGTATACTACACCCCTGTGAAACTCCCTGTATAATACCCCCCCGTATACTGCACCCCTGTGAAACCCCCCTGTATAATACCCCCCGTATACTGCACCCCTGTGAAACCTCCCTGTATAATACCCCCCGTATACTGCACCCCTGTGAAACACCCCTGTATAATACCCCCCGTATACTACACCCCTGTGAAACTCCCCTGTATAATACCCCCCGTATACTACACTCCTGTGAAACCCCCTGTATAATACCCCCCGTATACTGCACCCCTGTGAAACCCCCCTGTATAATACCCCCGTATACTGCACCCCTGTGAAACCCCCCCTTATTAATACCCCCGTATACTGCACCATTGTGAAACCCCCCCTTATTAATACCCCCGTATACTACACCGCTGTGAAACCCCCCCTTATTAATACCCCCGTATACTACACCCCTGTGAAACCCCCCTGTATAATATCCCCCCGTATATTACACCCCTGTGAAACCACCCTGTATAATACCCCCTGTATACTACACCCCTGTGAAACCCCCCTGTATAATACCCCTGTATACTACACCCCTGTGAAACCCCCCTGTATAATACCCCCTGTATACGACACCCCTGTGAAACTCCCCCTTGCCTCCCTGGTGAAAGGGTCAAGGATGTCATTGAGCGGTGTCGAAGTTTCGACTTCCAAGTAAAACTCTTGAAACATAAAGTATCTTCAAAGACAGGTTTTATTATTTACTTGCTTGCAAAGAGAATGCACCGCAGTCAATGGCTACGACATTCTGAAGAATCGCAGAAAATGGAAGATCTTATACACTGAAAATACAAGCTTTCAATATCACATGACATGTTGTTTAAAGTAAGCTAAGTTAAAAGTTTAAAAAAAATAGAAATGCCTTACGATGAGACTAGCAAATCTCCTTGACCAGTATGTTCTTGGCCCAACTAGGAAGGAGGCATTGCTGGATCTGGTGCTGGGGAATGAGGTGGGCCAGGTCGACCAAGTGTCTGTGGGAGAACACTTGGGTACGAGTGATCATCGTATCATAACTTTTAGATTAGCAATGGAGAGGAGCAAGGAACAATCTAGAGTGGAACTACTAAACTGGAATAGGGCCAACTTCAATGGGTTGCGAAAGGATCTAGCCAGGGTAAAATGGAACCAAAGATTGACAGGAAAAACTGTAATGGGACAATGGGTGATCTTTAAGGAGATGTTCCAAGTACAGGCCAGGTACATTCCAACAAGAGGGAAGGGTAAGGGAACTAAAGCAAGGGCTCCTTGGATGATGAGGGAGATAGAGAAGATGATGAAACAAAAACAGAGGGCGAATTCTTCAAGGGAGAACCAGACCAAATACAATAAGTTGAGAGGGGAAGTGAAGATGAAAATAAGATTGGCAAAGAGAGAATATGAGAGTAGAATGGTGGTTAACATAAAAGGGAACTCAAAAATCTTCTACCGGCATGTAAACAGTAAGCGGGTAGTAAGAGGCAGGGTGGGGCCTATTAGGGACAAAGAAGGTGATAGTTGCTTAGAGGCGCAGGGCAAGGCTAGAATACTCGATGAATACTTTGTATCGGTGTTTACTAAGGAGGTGGATGCTGACAAAATATCGGTGGAAGTGGAAAAGGTAGAAGCAATGGAAGGGGTGAAAATTGATAGACAGGATGTACTAGAAAGGCTGGGTATGCTTAGAGTTGATAAGTCGCCTGGTCCAGATGGCTTGCATCCCAGGTTGCTAAGGGAATTGCGGGAGGAGATAGCGGAAGGGCTTGCCAGAATTTTCCAATCTTCCCTAGATACGGGGGAGGTGCCTGAGGATTGGAAAGTGGCAAATGTGACACCGTTGTTCAAGAAAGGGTGTAAGGGCAATCCTAGTAACTACAGGCCGGTCAGTTTAACATCAGTGGTGGGTAAAGGAAAAAATTAACGGGCAGTTGGAGAGGTTTAAGCTAATTAAGGAAAGCCAACACAGATTTGTAAAAGGCAGATCGTGTTTGACTAATCTAACTGAATTTTTTGATGAAGTAACAGAGAGGATTGATGAAGGGAATGCAATGGATGTTGTCGACATGGATTTTAGGAAGGTGTTTGACAAAGTACCACATAGAAGGCAGGTTAACAAAATTGAGGCTCATGGAATAGGTGGGTCAGTGGCAGCTTGGATAAAGAATTGGCTTAAGGATAGAAAACAGTGAGTTGTGGTAAATGGCTGTTTTTCCAGACTGGAGGATGGTAGACAGTGGTGTTCCCCAAGGGTCAGTGCTGGGGCCACTGCTTTTTTTGATATATATAAATGACCTGGATATTGGAATACAGAGTAGAATTTCTAAATTTGCCAATGACACCAAACTTGGGGGTGTGGCAAACAGTGAGGATGACATCAATCGACTGCAACAGGACATAGAAAGGCGAGCAGAATGGGCAGACAAATGGCAGATGGAATTTAATACAGAGAAGTGTGAGGTGATGCATTTTGGCAGAAGGAACAGGGAGAGGCAATATACACTTAATGGCACAGTTTTAAAGAGTGTGCAGGGACAGAGGGACCTGGGAGTTAATGTACATCGGTCCCTGAAGGTGGCAGGACATATTGAGAGAGTGGTTAACAAAGCATATGGGATCTTGGGCTTCATAAATAGAGGTATTGAGTACAAAAGTAGAGAAGTTATGCTGAACCTTTATAAAGCGCTGGTTAGGCCACAACTGGATTATTGCATCCAGTTCTGGTCACCACACTTTAGGAAGGATGTGAAGGCCCTTGAGAGGGTGCAGAGGAGATTTACCAGAATGGTTCCGGGGATGGGGGATCTTAGCTACAAGGACAGGTTGGAGAAGCTAGATTTGTTTTCATCGGAGCAAAGGAGGTTGCAGGGTGATTTGATAGAGGTGTACAAGATTATGATGGGTTTGGATAGGCTAGACGGGGGAAAGGCTGTTCCCACTAGTTGATGGTACAAGGACTAGGGGACACAGATTGAAGGTTTTGGGCAAGAGATACAGGGGGGATGTGAGGAAAAACTTTTTTATGCAGCGAGTGGTGAGGACCTGGAACTCGCTGCTGATGGAAGTGTTGGAAGCGGAGATACTCAATGTTTTCAAGGGGAGATTGGATAGGCACTTGAGGGAAATAAACTTGCAGGGCTACGGGGATAGAGCGGGGGAATGGGACTGACTGGATTGCTGTACAGAGAGCCGGCATGGACTCGATGGGCCAAATGGCCTCCTTCTGTGCCGTTGTGACTCTATGACTCTATCACTCTATGAAAGCGAGGCGGGGGAGAGAGAGCGAGAGGGCGAGGCGGGGAGGGAGGCAGAGAACGAGAGAGCGAGGCGAGGAGAGAGGCAGAGAACGAGAGAGAGAGCGAGCGAGGCGGGGGAGAGAGACAGTGATTGGGATAGAGAGGCCATGATGCAGAGATGCCGGTGTTGGACTGGGGCGGACAAATGTGAGAAGTTGCACAACACCAGGTTATAGTCCAACAGTTTTATTTGAAATCACAAGCTTTCGGAGCGCTGCTCCTTCGTCAGGTGAAGGGATAGAGAGGGAGAGAAGGCGAGGCGGGGAGAGAGGCAGAGAACAAGAGCAAGAGAGCGAGCGAGAGAGAGAGCGAGGCGGGGAGAGAGGCAGAGAACAAGAGAGAAAGAGAGAGAGAGAGTGAGGCGGGGAGAGAGGCAGAGAACAAGAGAGAAAGAGAGAGAGAGAGTGAGGCGGGGAGAGAGGCAGAGAACAAGAGAGAGAGAGAGAGAGGCGGGGAGAGAGGCAGAGAACGAGGGAGAGAGAGAGACGGGGAGAGGCAGAGAACAAGAGAGAGAGAGAGAGAGAGAGAGGCGGGGAGAAAGGCAGAGAACAAGAGAGAGAGAGGCGGGGAGAGGCAGAGAACAAGACAGAGAGAGAGAGAGTGAGGCGGGGAGAGAGGCAGAGAACAAGAGAGAGAGAGAGAGAGAGAGGCGGGGAGAGAGGCAGAGAACAAGAGAGAGAGAGAGAGTGAGGCGGGGAGAAAGGCAGAGAACAAGAGAGAGAGAGGCGGGGAGAGGCAGAGAACAAGACAGAGAGAGAGAGAGTGAGGCGGGGAGAAAGGCAGAGAACAAGAGAGAGAGCGAGAGAGCGAGGCGGGGAGAGAGACAGAGAACAAGAGAGAGAGAGAGAGAGAGAGTGAGGCGGGGAGAGAGGCAGAGAACAAGAGAGAGAGAGAGAGAGAGCGAGGCGGGGAGAGAGACAGAACAAGAGAGAGAGAGAGAGTGAGGCGGGGAGAGAGGCAGAGAACAAGAGAGAGAGAGAGAGAGTGAGGCGGGGAGGAGGCAGAGAACAAGAGAGAGAGAGAGAGAGTGAGGCGGGGGAGGAGGCAGAGAACAAGAGAGAGAGAGAGAGCGAGGCGGGGAGAGAGGCAGAGAACAAGAGAGAGAGAGAGCGAGGCGGGGAGAGAGGCAGAGAACAAGAGAGAGAGAGAGAGCGAGGCGGGGGAGAGAGGCAGAGAACAAGAGAGAGAGAGAGAGAGAGAGTGAGGCGGGGGAGGAGGCAGAGAACGAGAGAGAGAGAGAGAGAGAGTGAGGCAGAGAACAAGAGAGAGAGAGCGAGAGAGAGAGAGAGAGTGAGGCGGGGAGAGAGGCAGAGAACGAGAGAGAGAGAGAGAGAGAGCGAGGCGGGGGTGGGAGGTAGAGAAAAAGAGTGAGAGTGAGAGCGAGAGAGTGCGGCTCGGGAGAGAGGCAGAGAACAAGAGAGAAAGAGAGAGAGAGAGGGAGAGAGGCAGAGAACAAGAGAGAGAGAGCGAGAGAGAGAGAGGGAGAGAGGCAGAGAACAAGAGAGAGAGAGCGAGAGAGAGAGAGAGAGCAAGAGAGAGGGCGAGGCGGGGGTGGGAGGCGGAGAACAAGAGAGAGAGAAAGAGTGAGGCGGATGAGAGAGGCAGAGAACGAGAGAGAGGCAGAGAACAAGAGAGAAAGAGAGAGAGAGAGTGAGGCGGGGAGAGAGGCAGAGAACAAGAGAGAAAGAGAGAGAGAGAGTGAGGCGGGGAGAGAGGCAGAGAACAAGAGAGAGAGAGAGAGAGGCGGGGAGAGAGGCAGAGAACGAGGGAGAGAGAGAGACGGGGAGAGGCAGAGAACAAGAGAGAGAGAGAGAGAGGCGGGGAGAAAGGCAGAGAACAAGAGAGAGAGAGGCGGGGAGAGGCAGAGAACAAGACAGAGAGAGAGAGAGTGAGGCGGGGAGAAAGGCAGAGAACAAGAGAGAGAGAGAGAGAGAGAGGCGGGGAGAGAGGCAGAGAACAAGAGAGAGAGAGAGAGTGAGGCGGGGAGAAAGGCAGAGAACAAGAGAGAGAGAGGCGGGGAGAGGCAGAGAACAAGACAGAGAGAGAGAGAGTGAGGCGGGGAGAAAGGCAGAGAACAAGAGAGAGAGCGAGAGAGCGAGGCGGGGAGAGAGACAGAGAACAAGAGAGAGAGAGAGAGAGAGAGTGAGGCGGGGAGAGAGGCAGAGAACAAGAGAGAGAGAGAGAGAGAGCGAGGCGGGGAGAGAGACAGAACAAGAGAGAGAGAGAGAGTGAGGCGGGGAGAGAGGCAGAGAACAAGAGAGAGAGAGAGAGAGTGAGGCGGGGAGGAGGCAGAGAACAAGAGAGAGAGAGAGAGAGTGAGGCGGGGGAGGAGGCAGAGAACAAGAGAGAGAGAGAGAGCGAGGCGGGGAGAGAGGCAGAGAACAAGAGAGAGAGAGAGCGAGGCGGGGAGAGAGGCAGAGAACAAGAGAGAGAGAGAGAGCGAGGCGGGGGAGAGAGGCAGAGAACAAGAGAGAGAGAGAGAGAGAGAGTGAGGCGGGGGAGGAGGCAGAGAACGAGAGAGAGAGAGAGAGAGAGTGAGGCAGAGAACAAGAGAGAGAGAGCGAGAGAGAGAGAGAGAGTGAGGCGGGGAGAGAGGCAGAGAACGAGAGAGAGAGAGAGAGAGAGCGAGGCGGGGGTGGGAGGTAGAGAAAAAGAGTGAGAGTGAGAGCGAGAGAGTGCGGCTCGGGAGAGAGGCAGAGAACAAGAGAGAAAGAGAGAGAGAGAGGGAGAGAGGCAGAGAACAAGAGAGAGAGAGCGAGAGAGAGAGAGGGAGAGAGGCAGAGAACAAGAGAGAGAGAGCGAGAGAGAGAGAGAGAGCAAGAGAGAGGGCGAGGCGGGGGTGGGAGGCGGAGAACAAGAGAGAGAGAAAGAGTGAGGCGGATGAGAGAGGCAGAGAACGAGAGAGAGACAGAGAACAAGGCGGGGGAGAGCGGCAGAGAACGAGAGAGAGAGAGAGAGAGAGCGAGAGAGCGAGGTGGGGGAGAGAGGCAGAGAACAAGAGAGAGAGAGAGAGAGCGAGAGAGCGAGGTGGGGAGAGAGGCAGAGAACGAGAGAGAGAGAGAGAGAGAGCGAGGTGGGGGTGGGAGGTAGAGAAAAAGTGAGAGTGAGAGCGAGAGAGTGCGGCTCGGGAGAGAGGCAGAGAACAAGAGAGAGAGCGAGAGAGAGTGAGGTGGATGAGAGAGGCAGAGAACAAGAGAGAGAGCGAGAGAGAGTGAGGCGGATGAGAGAGGCAGAGAACAAGAGAGAGAGAGAGAGAGCGAGGAAGGGGAGAGAGGCAGAGAACAAGAGAGAGAGAGAGAGCGAGAGAGCGAGGTGGGGGAGAGAGGCAGAGAACAAGGGCGAGAGAGAGAGAGAGAGTGAGGCGGGGGAGAGAGGCAGAGAACAAGAGAGAGAGAGAGAGAGCGAGAGAGCGAGCGAGGCGGGGAGAGAGGCAGAGAACAAGAGAGAGAGAGAGAGAGCGAGAGAGAGGCAGAGAATAAGATAGAGAGAGAGAGCGAGGCGGGGAGAGAGGCAGAGAACAAGAGAGAGAGAGAGAGAGCGAGGCGGGGAGAGAGGCAGAGAATAAGAGAGAGAGAGCGAGGCGGGGAGAGAGGCAGAGAACAAGAGAGAGAGAGAGAGAGCGAGAGAGGGGCAGAAAACGAGAGAGAGAGGCGGGGAAGAGAGAGAGAGAGAACGAGATAGCGAGGCGGAGAGAGAGAGACAGAACAAGGGAGAGAGAGAGAGAGCGAGAGAGACTGAAACTATAAACACAATTCCGAGAGCTGCAGCTTAACATGCAGTTTAAAAAAAACTGGGTTTCTTATGTACAGAAGTTTGTGGTTTGCCACAGAGCTCAAGTTAAACTTTGTAGTAAAGTGTCCCGTGAATGTTCCCTGTCACCCTGTTCGTTTTAGCTATAGTTTCATGGTATTGGTCATGAACACAAGAACATAAGAAATAGGAGCAGGAGTCGGCCATTCGGCCCCTCGAGCCTGCTCCACCATTCAATAAGATCATGGCTGATCTTCTACCTCAACTCCACTTTCCTGCACTATCCCCATATCCCCTGATTCCCTTAATATCCAAAAATCTATCGATTTCAGCCTTGAATATACTCAACGACTGAGCCTCCACAGCCCTCTGGGGTAGAGAATTCCAAAAATTCACCACCCTCTGAGTGAAGAAATTCCTCCTCATCTCAGTCCTAAATGGCCGACCCCTTATTCTGAGTCTGTGACCCCTGGTTCTAGACTCCCCAGCCAGGGGAAACATCCTCCCTGCTTCGACCCTGTCAAGCCCTGTAAGAATTTTGTATGTTTCAATGAGATCACCTCTCATTCTTCTAAACTCTGGAGAATATAGGCCTAGTCGACTCAATCTCTCCTCATAGGACAATCCCCCCATCCCAGGAACCAGTCTGGTGAACCTTCGTTGCGCTCCCTCTATGGAAAGTATATCCTTCCTTTAGAGCTTGATTCATCAGCACAGCCAGATCGCTCTCTTTCACCACTGCTTTCCATTCTGTTCCCTGGAAGGTGTGTAGGTATGTTTAGCATCAGACCCGCCCACGAGCATAACACTGCACTTTCCGACGTTAAAGATCATTCCGCCAGACGCGAGGTCAGTCCCCAACACATCGCGATCTGCTTGCAGTAGGCGAGCAACCTCGACCGTCCTAAACCTCACACATATAGAACATAGAACAGTACAGCACAGTACAGGCCCTTCGGCCCTCGATGTTGTGCCGAGCATTGTCCGAGACCAAGATCAAGCTATCACACTCCCTATCACTCTGGTGTGCTCCATGTGCTTATCCAATAACCGCTTGAAAGTTCCTAAAGTGTCCGACTCCACTATCACAGCAGGCAGTCCATTCCACACCCCAACCACTCTCTGAGTAAAGAATCTACCTCGGACATCCCTTCTATATCTCCCCCCATGCACCTTATAGTTATGCCCCCTTGTAACAGCTGCCTCTACCCGAGGAAATAGTCTCTGAACATCCACTCTATCTATCCCCCTCATCATCTTATAAACCTCTATTAAGTCGCCTCTCATCCTCCTCCGCTCTAAAGAGAAAAGCCCCAACTCCCTCAATCTTTCCTCATAAGACCTCCCTCCCAAACCAGGCAGCATCCTGGTAAATCTCCTTTGCACTCTTTCCAATGCTTCCACGTCCTTCCTATAGTGAGGTGACCAGAACTGCACACAATATTCCAAATGTGGTCTCACCAAGGTCCTGTACAGTTGCAGCATAACCTCACGGTTCTTAAACTCAAACCCTCTGTTAATAAATGCCAACACACCATAGGCCTTCTTTACTGCTCTATCCACTTGAGTGGCAACCTTCAGAGATCTGTGGATATGAACCCCCAGATCCCTCTGCTCCTCCACGTTCCTCAGAACTCTGCCGTTGACCCTGTAATCCTTATTCAAATTTGCCCTACCAAAATGAATCACCTCGCACTTATCAGGGTTAAATTCCATCTGCCATTTTTCGGCCCAGCTCTGCATCCTATCAATGTCTCTTTGCAGCCTACAACAGCCCTCCACCTCATCCACTGCTCCACCAATCTTGGTGTCATCAGCAAATTTACTGATCCACCCTTCAGTCCCCTCCTCCAAGTCATTGATAAAAATCACAAACAGCAGAGGACCCAGCACCGACCCCTGTGGCACACCGCTGGTAACTGGTCTCCAGTCCGAAAATGTTCCATCCACCACCACCCTCTGCCTTCTATGAGATAGCCAGTTACTTATCCAATCGGCCAAATTTCCCTCTATCCCACAACTCCTTACTTTCTTCATGAGACGACCATGGGGAACCTTATCAAACGCCTTACTAAAATCCATGTATACGACATCAACTGCTCTACCTTCATCTACACACTTAGTTACCTCCTCAAAGAATTCAATCAAATTTGTTAGGCAAGACTTACCCTTCACGAATCCGTGTTGACTATCCCTGATTAAGTTGCCCCTTTCCAAATGGTCATAAATCCTATCCCTCAGGACCTTTTCC
This sequence comes from Squalus acanthias, assembly GCA_030390025.1. NCBI lineage: Eukaryota > Metazoa > Chordata > Chondrichthyes > Squaliformes > Squalidae > Squalus > Squalus acanthias. The sequence goes on from JASTWF010000079.1 coordinate 260,823, forward strand.
ATTATCTTACCAACCACCGAAGTAAGACTAACCGGCCTATAATTACCAGGGTCATTCCTATTTCCTTTCTTGAAGAGAGGAACAACATTCGCCACTCTCCAGTCCTCTGGCACCATTCCCGTGGACAGTGAGGACCCAAAGATCAAAGCCAGAGGCTCTGCAATCTCCTCCCTTGCCTCCCAAAGAATCCTAGGATATATCCCATCTGGCCCAGGGGACTTATCGACCCTCAGGTTCTTCAAAATTGCTAAAACATCTTCCCTCAGAACATCTACCACCTCCAGCCTATCCACCTTTATCACACTCTCATCCTCAAGAACATGGCCCCTCTCCTCGGTGAACACTGACGAAAAGTATTCATTCATCACCTCTCCTATCTCTTCTGACTCCATGCACAAGTTCCCACTGTTGTCCTTGACCGGCCCTACCCTCACCCTGGTCATTCTTTTATTTCTCACATAAGAGTAAAAAGCCTTGGGGTTTTTCTTGATCCGACCCGCCAAGGACTTCTCATGCCCCCTCCTAGCTCTCCTAAGCTCTTTTTTTAGCTCATTCCTTGCTACCTTGTACCCCTCAATCGACCCAACTGAACCTTGTTTTCTCATCCTTACATACGCTTCCTTTTTCCTCTTGACTAGACATTCAACCTCTTTTGTGAACCATGATTCTCTCACTCGGCCATTTCCTCCCTGCCTGACAGGGACATACCTATCAAGGACATGCAGTAATTGCTCCATGAAAAAGCTCCACTTTTCGTTTGTGCCTTTCCCTGATAGTTTCTGTTCCCATCTTATACTCCCTAATTCTTGCCTAATCGCATCATAATTACCCCTCCCCCAATTATAAACCCTGCCCTGCCGTATGGCCCTATCCCTCTCCATTGCAATAGTGAACGTTACCGAATTGTGGTCACTATCTCCAAAGTGCTCTCCCACATACAAATCAAACACTTGGCCCAGTTCATTACCCAGTACCAAATCCAACGTGGCCCCAGCCCCATCTGGACGTCGTCCGTAAACTTGACGCTCATTCCCCCAACACCTACATCTAGGGCATCAATGGAGGTAGCAAATAGCAATGGTCCCAACAGCGATCCCTGCGGGACACCACTGGCGACCGGCGTCCAAGCTGATCCGAGTCATCGACAGGCTCCAATCATTGGTTGTGATCACACCAGACAGCTTAGGAGAGAAATGTTCACATCTGTTCACAAGTGCAACGAGACCTGGGAGTCCTTGTACACCAGTCGCTGAAGGTAAGCATGCAGGTGCAGCAGGCGTTTAAGAAGGCGAATGGTATGTTGGCCTTCATAGCGAGAGGATTCGAGTACAGGAGCAAGGATGTCTTGCTGCAGTTCTACAGGGCCTTGGTGAGACCACACCTTGAGTATGGTGTACAGTTTTGGTCGCCTTATCTGAGGAAGGATGTTCTTGCCATGGAGAGAGTGCAGCGAAGATTCACCAGACTGATACCTGGGATGGCTGGAATGACGTATGAAGAGAGATTGGGTCGATTAGGCTTTTATTCGCTAGAGTTTAGAAGAATGAGAGGGGATTTCATTGAAACTTATAAAATTCTAACAGGACTAGACAGACTAGATGCAGGAAGGATGTTCCCGATGGTCGGGGAGTCCAGAACCAGGGGTCACAGTCTAAGGATAAGGGGTAAGCCATTTAGGACTGAGATGAGGAGGAATTTCTTCACCCAGAGAGTGGTGAACCTGTGGAATTCTCTGCCACAGAAGGTAGTTGAGGCCAAGTCATTAAATATATTCAAGAATGAGTTAGATATATTTCTTAAGGCTAAAGGGATCAAGGGATATGGGGAGAAAGCAGGTACAGGGTACTGAGTTTGGATGATCAGCCATGATCTCATCGAATGGCGGAGCAGGCTCGAGGGGCCGAATGGCCTACTCCTGCTCCTATCTTCTATATTTCTAAATACAGACAGAGAGAGAGATACAGTAAGAGAGAGGGAGGGAGAAAGAGATAGGGAGAGAGAGAGAGATACAGAGAGAGTGAGGGAGAGAGAGAAAGGGGGAGAGAGAGAGAGAGAGAGGGGGGGGCAAGGCGGGGAGGGAGGCAGAGAGAGGGGAGCGAGGCAGAGAGAGAGAGAGGGCGAGGCGAGGAGAGAGGCAGAGAACAAGAGAGAGAGAGAGCGCGAGAGAGCGAGGCAGGGAGGGAGGCAGAGAACAAGAGCGAGAGAGAGGCTGGGAGTGTAGAATTCGCAATTTATCGCGATTTTATTAATAAGGAGAAAACACAGAGTCCCGTTCAAACAGCTTTTATTTCAGCAGAATGCGGTCAGGTTTCTCAAAGTGGACACAAGCAGCCTGTAAAATGGCCGCCGCACCTCGTGACAGAACATTCTAGACTTTTCGACAGGCAGACAAGATGGCGTTCCAATAAACATTTGTGCAAGATCGATTAAGATTCAGCACAGTGAAGATAATACACGAGACATTATGGGTTTGCAGTATACACATAAATACTGAAATCGGTCTCCCAGGTACGAATGAAAGCTATTGTACCAAGTAATCAAGGGCCCATCCAAAAGACATTAATATGTAAAATCCCAACGACTCTACGATGAGAGAGCCGTTAGCAGGTAGTTATACAAAGCACTTGGAAGCCCCAAAAAACCCCTCCAGGGAGAACACCGACCGATTTAACAATGGGAGAAATATTAACAGGTACTCAGACATTTACGAGTAGCCCCGAAACCCATTAAGAACGGAGATCACCCATACAAGACATTTGAGCGCCAGACCCAAACAAAAGAAAGGACATTAAGGTTGGGCGGGAAACGGAAGATTTTGTACTATAATTACAAGCTCCAACCGTCCATCTTTCTCTTATTCTCTTATCCGATCGACTCGTAACCTCGTGGCTGCTCCTGCGTTTTGACTCGTAGTCTGGTTCCTGCTTGCCTGGTGCCTCTTTGAAAAAGACTGTTGAACTTTCTGATCCGTTCGGATCTACCTCGTGTCGCGTAACGAAGACCTATGTTGGTAACTGGCAGCGGAACCAAAGGCCCGAGATGAGATGAGATGAGATGAGATGAGATGAGATGAGAAGAGAGGAAGACCATACTCATCGCCACGGTCAGTAAATCCCGACCGCGCCTGTAGGTCGAATAGCCAAGTATTCCTTGCCAGGAAGACTTCTTTGAACTTGCAAGAACGGATCATCACCGATGATATTGACTGGGCTGTGAAACCTGTTCGGAAAAGTACCTGTTAAACCAACACAGATCTTCATCACAGCAGACGGTCCAGCCTGCTAGCCGGAGCAGAAGCAAGTAAACAAGTGGGACCAGGAGATCTCCTGACCGACACGTGGGTGCTGCGGTGAAAAACATCCGATCAGCTATTCGGAATTTCTCCGAGTTATCACGAGTGGTGAGCATGAGTCTCGAAATCCTACGAATCTAGTTAGGACAGATATTGATAGGGGAGGGTTTAAGTATTAAGGATACTTGTAATGTGTGCCCCTATTTACGGTGTGTCGTTCGTTCCTCGTTTCCCTAGGATCAGCTATATAACTGCTTGTAAGATTGTACTGTCATTAATCTGTGCTTATGACATGTATTTCGTAATCCTAAATATCATGCAATAAAGATTTTCCATTTCGTACCATTCAACCGAGTCTACATGAGTTTCATCTCCATTACTGCTCTCGCATCTAAGTCCAGTGTCTAGAACCGTAAGGGCGAGTGATTCGAACCACTCACAGGTGTGTCTAGTGCTCCCAGACTGGCTGGAGACCAGAACAGGCAACAAGGCCTAAACCCGCACTGACATACAGGCTGCACAGAGCCGCGTGAATCTCACAGGCTGCGAGACACGCAGGGTCAGAATCCCTTACAGAAAATGGCGACCGCGGCAGGACACTGGCAGCGAGAGGGTAGTGTGTTAGACTTTGGAATGACTGTACGAAATGTTATGCAGGAAAAGATAGCAGATTATGTGTTCGGAAAGGTTAATCTAACTAAGAAATGGATAAGTGAATTGTTAGCGGATAAAAGCCCGCTAGAGGCAGCCGAAAGGTGGACAGATAGTAAAGAACATAAAAAGACACTCGAGAAAGCAGTCTGGCTTATGTGTTACAAAAGGCAGGTTCAGATTTCAAACCAGACCATTACAGCGCTAGTAGCTCGAATCAGTCATTTAGAGGGAGAAATGGATGAGAAGGTTTCTGGAGGGGAAATGCTCATTAGGAATTTAAGTGCGTTGCACCAAGAACGCCAGGAAATCTCCAGTCACCATAAAACAAGGATAGATTACCTCGAGTGCCAGGTCACTGAGGCAAAGTTAAATGAGAGCAGGTTAAAGGAAAGATGTGCCCGCCAAGCTGCCCAGATAAGAACTCAGGAAGAGAGCTTAACGGGGGTTAGGGCGGCATATAAGTTGGCCCTTGAGGATAAGTTTCAGGGAGCCGATCATAGCGCCTGCCAAAAAGAGATAGAGCACCTCAAAAAGGCCGTGAACAAAGCGCATGGCATGGTGTGCCTTATCAGTCCGTCAGCACACCAGCCGCTAGTAAGTGAGAAGTTTAAGAAATCCCCACCAAGTAAAGCAGAGGAAGTAGTAGCCACTGCGCCCTCCGCACCACCCAGCTACTCGGAAACCTGGGTTAGGGAGGAAGCAATGGAAGAAACGAAAGAGCCCATTGAGAAAGAAGTGGAAAAGGGACCGTTGTATCCAGTAACGGGTATTAAAAGGGGCCCAAACAGAAACGGTGGGGAAGAACCAGGGGATCTCCTCGGACAGCTTGTGTTGCCTCACAGCTCACACCAGCTGAGAGCTATGATAAGTCACGTATGGAAGCTGACCGAGTCAGACGACCCTTCCGTACATTTCAGAGAAGTTGAGCAAGCCGCAGCCATTAACGGCTGCGATGATAGGGAAACAGCAAAAATGCTGCTGTTCTCATTAGACAGCTCGGTCCTTCAGTGTCTCTCAGGCGAGAGCAAGAGGGGAACCAAGACTTATGAGGCATTAAAGAATGAGGTCCTGGAAGTGTTGGGGGCGAACGATGAAGGTCCGTTTGCTAGAGTGGGACAGACAGTGCAGATGGAGGGAGAACCCCCGAAGGTTTTTGCCGACAGGCTGTGGCCAGTATATGAGCGCAGCTGTCTAGGTGCGGCCGAGTGCGAAGATGTGGAAGGCGCCGGTTTAGCTCATTGGCTTAGGTGCATAATAGCCAACAGTTTACCAGCCGTCAGAGAGCAGGCAAAAGCATGGTTTGATCCCAATGACCCCAACATTACGGAAGAGTTGGTCTTGAATCGACTCACGTTAGGATATCGCAATATAAGGGGTATGGCAACACGTCCCCTTAAGGGAAAAGTACATGAGGTACGACCCGCAGCCCCGTATCAAAGAGAGTGGCATCAGGAGGGTAATCGCGCCCCACAGGCAAGTAATGCTTGTTACGGGTGTGGGAAGACAGGGCACTGGCGCAAGCATTGCAGGAACCCTTGGAAAGATTCCAAGGATAAAAATCCCGCGGTCCGAGCCCAGGCGCCTGTCCCGGCTAGGGAAGCTAATGCACCCACCCCTCCCGACGACCTCGAAGTAGTGTTAGGAGCCATGCGCAATCTATTGAGTGCACATGGAAAGGTGGCGGTCGCAACCGGCCCCGTAGGTGCCGCAGGACCGTCTAATAGTACCCAATGACTAGAGCCCACGCAGCCTGCCTACCTGTGTCCTTTTAAAAGACACGCACAGGAGGGGGTCTGTGGTGAGGAGGCCAGGTTAAAAGAGCAGGCCTTGCGGGAGGAGAACGCCCGCTTAATAGGGAAAATAGATGGGCTGGAAGGGCAGCTTAGAGAGCAGGCCCTGCGGGAGGAGAACGCCCGCTCAATGGGAAAGTTAGACGTGCTCAGGCTAGAAGGGCAGCTTAGAGAGATAAAAGCAGCCTACAAGGTAGCCAGAAGCAGGGATTTAAATCAATGCAAACTGTACAAGCCAGGTGCGCAAGGGAAAACCACAGGGGTAAACCCCGCCAGTGGGGAAGCACAGCCCCAGGTAGGACCACAAGGCACACAGGCAGGCATAGCAGCTTGCATCAGGGGAGGGGACATCCTGGAAGATCATGAAGCATTTTTGTGGGGTTGGGAGTCAGATGAGGGAGAATTCCGGGAACTCGAGTCAGATGAGGATAGTGATGAAGACGAGTGGTTTTGGAGGAACGGTCCCATTTTAGATATAGGGAGGATACGGGCTGCAGATAGAGATCCACACAGGGTGGACACACAAGCTGCAGGTCCCGAGGACAGGAGGGAGGAGCTAGGGGAGGCGGGGCCAGCCGCTGTGGGAGCACAGGGAGTGACGGTGAGGACCCCAGAGACAGAGCCGCCCGCTTTGAACGTCCCGTCCTCGGGGGAGGCAGAGATCACGAGTGAAGGGCCGCCTGCTGGGCCGAGCAGGGCGGAGCCACAAACTGCGAGCCCCGAGGTTAGGGAGGCGGAGTCAGCGGAGGCGGAGCCAGCGACTGTGGTGGAACCCCAGGTCGTCCCGATGGAAGTCTCGGAACCCGGTCCGTCAGTCACGGAACCCCCGCCCATGGCAACTCCCCGTAGGTCAAGTAGAGAACCCCAGCCCAGGAGGATGTGGTCATGTCCCCAGACTGCCCCAAGGCGTAGACTTAAGGTTAAGGCAACCCAGGTACAGCCCGGCCCCATCGCAGCAGCAACAGGCTGCGGCAGATCAGAGGAAGGAATCAGCGCAACAACAGGCTGCGGCAGATCAAAGGGAAGGGTCAGTGCCCTCCCACCGTCGGGAAGAGCTCGCAGCAGCCTTCTCAGAATTTAAAGGGGCCGCCCTGAGAACGGGCAGCACTGTATAGTAATAAGTTTTAAGTTTTAAGTTCATAGTTCAAGGTTAAGTTTATAGTTTTAATAAGGTTAAGATTGTAGTGTTTTTAACAGAAAACGAAAAAATGATGGGAGTTTTAAAAATAGGTTTAGTTAAAGTTTATTCAGCGAACGTTGAAGTTTACGTGAGGCGAGGTCAGGGGACCCGCTCACCCTTCACAAAAGCCAGAGACTCTTGCGAGGCTGGCTACCTCATTCTATCTGATCACAGGAACCAAGGAAGGATGGAACGAATTCTAGTATTGCTCGCGGCAATCGGATGTGGATTGGCCTATCGAGGCCGCACCAAGGATGTCGTGGTGTTTGGATGTTCCGGGGACACGGCCCCCATCGCGGTGGATGGGACCGGAAGACGGGAGGCAGAGGAGACCAGCACCTATTTCCACAAGGGAAGGTGGCCAGGATGGCTGGGAACGAACTCAACGGAGTATTCTAGCACATCGGGGTTTGCCTACAAAGAGACTTCTTTAATGTGCCCCAAAGTAAGGATCATCGCACCCAGGATCAGCGTCACCGTCGGCAAACGGATTTGTTTGACTTGTAGTGGGAATGTCCCATTGAGCCGATGGTGGTGGCTGCGAAAGCTGAGCAAAACTATGAGGAACTCTTCGGTCGAGTGGGAACGACTGGTTAATAATACCCATCGGACAATTACGGGGACAAACGGACAAGTGAAAGTCTGTTGGGACAAATGGTGGGAACCGGACGAGGGAATTTATGTATGCATGTGGGGGTCAAAATACCCTTGCCCCAAAGGCATATCCATATTTTTCATTAATCAGTGGCAGGATAACGGACAGGGGATGAGGTGGGATGCGAGCACCAGGGGGTGCGGAGCCCCATACTCTTCGATCCCGGTAAATGCCACTGAGCTCATTACGCGCCCACGCAAAGCCCCGCCCACGATTCCGGTGGTTCTAGCTGAGGAAGAAGGGTGCCCTAAAACTAGTAAGGGACCCGGGAATGGTTTGGTACTGGTCCCCACAGACCAGATACTATTTCAGGGGGTACATTACGCGGTGGCCTCGGTGATTTTAAATCTCACCGAGGTGCGGTTACCAGAGTGGTGCCCCAAAAAGACGGAACAGTTGTATCAGGTCCTGTTGACCAAGATGTTCAGACAATTTTACGAATTCGATTTCGCGGAAATTGATAAAACAAGTTTGTACACCGCACCACAGGAAGTTTTGGATCAAGTAGGGAGGCAAAGAAGGGGTTTGGTGAACGATGCGTTCACTGCTTTTAACACGGGTACATCCGTGGTCAACGCTCTAGACAGTGTGGAGCTGCAGACCCAGATTAATGGTCTAAAAACGCAATTAAAAGACATTCTAACAGATGAGAATAAAGTGGTAGGGTCGGGTCTACACGAGGACCAAGCCATGACTCTCCATTTAAAGGAAATTATAGCAGAGCTGGAGAAACATGCAAAAACGGTAAATGCCCTGATTAGGGAAGATCGGAATGCATCCGATCAAGCTGCGCAGAACGAGGTGTGCGTGCTTTACGGGGCGTGGTTACTGGGCGAGGGCCGCAGTAATTTGGAGGATTTAAAACAAGGTTTGGTCCCGTCCTGGATAAGTAACAAACACCTGCGGGCGCTCCACCCTTTTCAGAACGCATTAAGTCCGTGTCAGCTCAGGCTAGCTTCAGAAGCATACCCAGTCCCCGTGGACTGCGGACGATCAAACCATACCATTATGGGTATAGTTTTACGCAGGCCGGTTTTGGGCGACACAGCAAAGCCCGCCCCGGTGTATCGGGTAGAGAACATTGGTGTCATTCAGGGGGGAGCCCACATTCGTTATGCAGCGGTTCCACCTTACGTCATCCGCTGGGAGCAAACGATGACAGGTACAGATCTCTCTGGTTGTCGTGGCAGGGGAGCACACATAATACTGTGCCCCCAGCACTTGAATGCCTTTTTAACACCACAGTGCGGGTTCAGAACGACTGGCGCCAAGTCCATGAATTGCACCATGGAGGCAATGGCACAAGATCATGTGCCTCCGCAGGTAGCATACATCGGGGGTGGAACATATTGTGTTACCACTGCAGCGCAACACTACCAGCATGGAAACCGTAGCCGGTGTCCGGTGAGTGACTGCAGTTTCTGTTTTAAACCCAGGGCGGAAGTTCAAGTAGCACAACAGCGAATTATCCCAATCCCTGAACCATCCACTGTTCATCTCACAGTAAAAGAGAATTTCACCGACTTGCAACGATTCATCGCGCATTTCGGATACCTCATTCCCCCTCTCCCTGAACACCTCACCAAGCTTTTAAAAGCCGTCGCGGTGTCACAGAAACATTTTTACACATTAGAGCAGAAAACTGTCGAAATAGGAACAGACATTCTGGATATAGTAGTTCCACCGTGGTGGAATCTGTTCACCAATATTGAAGTGCCTTCATGGATCAGAATAGCCTCCCACATTTTAGTCGTATGTCAAGTGTTTATTGTAGTGTACCTATTGGTCGTACATTGTAAAAGAGACAAACGCCTCACCAAGCATGAAAACACGGGAGAGTGGCGAGAACGTTACGTGCGCGTGCACGATGAAAGCACCGTGTAATCGGAAAATGGCGTCATTCCCGCTCGCCACGTGCGCCGCGGAAGTTTGTACTCGATCATGATTTTCAAAGATTGTAAATACGTTTGGGAACTCGACATGTTTTAAGAGTTGGTGTTGATTATTTTGGTGATGGTGTTACAGTTAAAAATGATTGTTTGGTTTTGGGTTTTGTTTTTCCTCTCCCTGAATAAAAGATGAATATACAGGTGATACGAGAGGCATCGGCCTGGTTACGCCGGGAAGGAAAACAAGTGGTGTAAGTTTAAGGGCAAATAAAGGCCCACGGTGATATAAAATGTAATTTTCTTGGGAAATAAGGACGACACAGAGACCTTAGCTAGGTTAAAAAATTATGGGATTAATTTGCTGGATTCGGAGAGAAATCGAGATAATATTGCTCACCACTATGATTTTTGATACGATAAGCGGAGTTATTCGCATCAACAGGAGGGACTGTAGAATTCGCAATATATCGCGATTTTATTAATAAGGAGAAAACACAGAGTCTCGTTCAAACAGCTTTTATTTCAGCAGAATGCTGCAAGGTTTTTCAAAGTGGACACAAGCAGCCTGTAAAATGGCCGCCGCACCTCGTGACAGAACATTCTAGACTTTTCGACAGGCAGACAAGATGGCGTTCCAATAAACATTTGTGCAAGATCGATTAAGATTCAGCACAGTGAAGATAATACACGAGACATTATGGGTTTACAGTATACACATAAATACTGAAATCGGTCTCCCAGGTACGAATGAAAGCTATTGTACCGAGTAATCAAGGGCCCATCCAAAAGACATTAATATGTAAAATCCCAACGACTCTACGATGAGAGAGCCGTTAGCAGGTAGTTATACAAAACACTTGGAAGCCCCAAAACCCCTCCAGGGAGAACACCGACCGATTTAACAATGGGAGAAATATTAACAGGTACTCAGACATTTACGAGTAGCCCCGAAACCCATTAAGAACGGAGATCACCCATACAAGACATTTGAGCGCCAGACCCAAACAAAAGAAAGGACATTAAGGTTGGGCGGGAAACGGAAGATTTTGTAATATAATTACAAGCTCCAACCGTCCATCTGCCTCTTATTCTCTTATCCGATCGACTCGTAACCTCGTGGCTGCTCCTGTGTTTTGACTCGTAGTCTGGTTCCTGCTTGCCTGGTGCCTCTTTGAAAAAGACTGTTGAACTTTCTGATCCGTTCGGATCTACCTCGTGTCGCGTAACGAAGACCTATGTTGGTAACTGGCAGCGGAACCAAAGGCCCGAGATGAGATGAGATGAGATGAGATGAGATGAGAAGAGAGGAAGACCATACTCATCGCCACGGTCAGTAAATCCCGACCGCGCCTGTAGGTCGAATAGCCAAGTTTTCCTTGCCAGGAAGACTTCTTTGAACTTGCAAGAACGGTTCATCATCGATGATATTGACTGAGCTGTGAAACCTGCTCGGAAAAGTACCTGTTAAACCAACCAACACAGATCTTCATCACAGCAGACGGTCCAGCCTGCTCGCCGGAGCAGAAGCAAGTAAACAAGTGGGACCAGGAGATCTCCTGACCGACACGTGGGTGCTGCGGTGAAAAACATCCGATCAGCTATTCGGAATTTCTCCGAGATATCACGAGTGGTGAGCATGAGTCTCGAAATCCTACGAATCTAGTTAGGACAGATATTGATAGGGGAGGGTTTAAGTATTAAGGATACTTGTAATGTGTGCCCCTATTTACGGTGTGTCGTTCGTTCCTCGTTTCCCTAGGATCAGCTATATAACTGCTTGTAAGATTGTACTGTCATTAATCTGTGCTTATGACATGTATTTCATAATCTTAAATATCATGCAATAAAGATTTTCCATTTCGTACCATTCAACCGAGTCTACATGAGTTTCATCTCCATTACTGCTCTCGCATCTAAGTCCAGTGTCTAGAACCGTAAGGGCGAGTGATTCGAACCACTCACAGGTGTGTCTAGTGCTCCCAGACTGGCTGGAGACCAGAACAGGCAAAAAGGCCTAAACCCGCACTGACATACAGGCTGCACAGAGCCGCGTGAATCTCACAGGTGGCTAGACACGCAGGGTCAGAATCCCTTACAAAGGGGACGTGTTGCCATACCCCTTATATTGCGATATCCTAACGTGAGTCGATTCAAGACCGACTCTTCCGTAATGTTGGGGTCATTGGGATCAAACCATGCTTTTGCCTGCTCTCTGACGGCTGGTAAACTGTTGGCTATTATGCACCTAAGCCAATGAGCTAAACCGGCGCCTTCCACATCTTCGCGCTCGGCCGCACCTAGACAGCTGCGCTCATATACTGGCCACAGCCTGTCGGCAAAAACCTTCGGGGGTTCTCCCTCCATCTGCACTGTCTGTCCCACTCTAGCAAATGGACCTTCATCGTTCGCCCCCAACACTTCCAGGACCTCATTCTTTAATGCCTCATAAGTCTTGGTTCCCCTCTTGCTCTCGCCTGAGAGACACTGAAGGACCGAGCTGTCTAATGAGAACAGCAGCATTTTTGCTGTTTCCCTATCATCGCAGCCGTTAATGGCTGCGGCTTGCTCAACTTCTCTGAAATGTACGGAAGGGTCGTCTGACTCGGTCAGCTTCCGTACGTGACTTATCATAGCTCTCAGCTGGTGTGAGCTGTGAGGCAACACAAGCTGTCCGAGGAGATCCCCTGGTTCTTCCCCACCGTTTCTGTTTGGGCCCCTTTTAATACCCGTTACTGGATACAACGGTCCCTTTTCCACTTCTTTCTCAATGGGCTCTTTCGTTTCTTCCATTGCTTCCTCCCTAACCCAGGTTTCCGAGTAGCTGGGTGGCGCGGAGGGCGCAGTGGCTACTACTTCCTCTGCTTTACTTGGTGGGGATTTCTTAAACTTCTCACTTACTAGCGGCTGGTGTGCTGACGGACTGATAAGGCACACCATGCCGTGCGCTTTGTTCACGGCCTTTTTGAGGTGCTCTATCTCTTTTTGGCAGGCGCTATGATCGGCTCCCTGAAACTTATCCTCAAGGGCCAACTTATATGCCGCCCTAACCCCCGTTAAGCTCTCTTCCTGAGTTCTTATCTGGGCAGCTTGGCGGGCACATCTTTCCTTTAACCTGCTCTCATTTAACTTTGCCTCAGTGACGTGGCACTCGAGGTAATCTATCCTTGTTTTATGGTGACTGGAGATTTCCTGGCGTTCTTGGTGCAACGCACTTAAATTCCTAATGAGCATTTCCCCTCCAGAAACCTTCTCATCCATTTCTCCCTCTAAATGACTGATTCGAGCTACTAGCGCTGTAATGGTCTGGTTTGAAATCTGAACCTGCCTTTTGTAACACATAAGCCAGACTGCTTTCTCGAGTGTCTTTTTATGTTCTTTACTATCTGTCCACCTTTCGGCTGCCTCTAGCGGGCTTTTATCCGCTAACAATTCACTTATCCATTTCTTAGTTAGATTAACCTTTCCGAACACATAATCTGCTATCTTTTCCTGCATAACATTTCGTACAGTCATTCCAAAGTCTAACACACTACCCTCTCGCTGCCAGTGTCCTGCCGCGGTCGCCATTTTCTGTAAGGGATTCTGACCCTGCGTGTCTCGCAGCCTGTGAGATTCACGCGGCTCTGTGCAGCCTGTATGTCAGTGCGGGTTTAGGCCTTGTTGCCTGTTCTGGTCTCCAGCCAGTCTGGGAGCACTAGACACACCTGTGAGTGGTTCGAATCACTCGCCCTTACGGTTCTAGACACTGGACTTAGATGCGAGAGCAGTAATGGAGATGAAACTCATGTAGACTCGGTTGAATGGTACGAAATGGAAAATCTTTATTGCATGATATTTAAGATTATGAAATACATGTCATAAGCACAGATTAATGACAGTACAATCTTACAAGCAGTTATATAGCTGATCCTAGGGAAACGAGGAACGAACGACACACCGTAAATAGGGGCACACATTACAAGTATCCTTAATATTAAACCCTCCCCTATCAATATCTGTCCTAACTAGATTCGTAGGATTTCGAGACTCATGCTCACCACTCGTGATAACTCGGAGAAATTCCGAATAGCTGATCGGATGTTTTTCACCGCAGCACCCACGTGTCGGTCAGGAGATCTCCTGGTCCCACTTGTTCACTTGCTTCTGCTCCGGCTAGCAGGCTGGACCGTCTGCTGTGATGAAGATCTGTGTTGGTTTAACAGGTACTTTTCCGAATAGGTTTCACAGACCAGTCAATATCATCGGTGATGATCTGTTCTTGCAAGTTCAAAGAAGTCTTCCTGGCAAGGAAAACTTGGCTATTCGACCTACAGGCGCGGTCGGGATTTACTGACCGTGGCGATGAGTATGGTCTTCCTCTCTTCTCATCTCATCTCATCTCATCTCATCTCATCTCATCTCGGGCCTTTGGTTCCGCTGCCAGTTACCAACATAGGTCTTCGTTACGTGACACGAGGTAGATCCGAACGGATCAGAAAGTTCAACAGTCTTTTTCAAAGAGGCACCAGGCAAGCAGGAACCAGACTACGAGTCAAAACACAGGAGCAGCCACGAGGTTACGAGTCGATCGGATAAGAGAATAAGAGAGAGATGGATGGTTGGAGCTTGTAATTATAGTACAAAATCTTCCGTTTCCCGCCCAACCTTAATGCCTTTTCTTTTGTTTGGGTTTGGCGCTCAAATGTCTTGTATAGGTGATCTCCGTTTTTAATGGGTTTCGGGGCTACTCGTAAATGCCTGAGTACCTGTTAATATTTCTCCCATTGTTAAATCGGTCGGTGTTCTCCCTGGAGGGGTTTTGGGGCTTCCAAGTGTTTTGTATAACTACCTGCTAACGGCTCTCTCATCGTAGAGTCGTTGGGATTTTACATATTAATGTCTTTTGGATGGGCCCTTGATTACTCGGTACAATAGCTTTCATTCGTACCTGGGAGACCGATTTCAGTATTTATGTGTATACTGCAAACCCATAATGTCTCGTGTATTATCTTCACTGTGCTGAATCTTAATCGATCTTGCACAAATGTTTATTGGAACGCCATCTTGTCTGCCTGTCGAAAAGTCTAGAATGTTCTGTCACGAGGTGCGGCGGCCATTTTACAGGCTGCTTGTGTCCACTTTGAGGAACCTGACCGCATTCTGCTGAAATAAAAGCTGTTTGAACGGGACTCTGTGTTTTCTCCTTATTAATAAAATCGCGATAAATTGCGAATTCTACAGAGGCCACCGCGTAATGTACTCCCTGAAATAGTATCTGGTCTGTGGGGACCATTACCAAACCATTCCCTGGTCCCTTACTAGTTTTAGGGCACCCTTCTTCCTCAGCTAGAACCACCGGAATCGTGGGCGGGGCTTTGCGTGGGCGCGTAATGAGCTCAGTGGCATTTACCGGGATCGAAGAGTATGGGGCTCCGCACCCCCTGGTGCTCGCATCCCACCTCATCCCCTGTCCGTTATCCTGCCACTGATTAATGAAAAATATGGATATGCCTTTGGGGCAAGGGTATTTTGACCCCCACATGCATACATAAATTCCCTCGTCCGGTTCCCACCATTTGTCCCAACAGACTTTCACTTGTCCGTTTGTCCCCGTAATTGTCCGATGGGTATTATTACCCAGTCGTTCCCACTCGACCGACGAGTTCCTCATAGTTTTGCTCAGCTTTCGCAGCCACCACCATCGGCTCAATGGGACATTCCCACTACAAGTCAAACAAATCCGTTTGCCGACGGTGACGCTGATCCTGGGTGCGATGATCCTTACTTTGGGGCACATTAAAGAAGTCTCTTTGTAGGCAAACCCCGATGTGCTAGAATACTCCGTTGAGTTCGTTCCCAGCCATCCTGGCCACCTTCCCTTGTGGAAATAGGTGCTGGTCTCCTCTGCCTCCCGTCTTCCGGTACAATCCACCGCGATGGGGGCCGTGTCCACGGAACATCCAAACAACACGACATCCTTGGTACGGCCTCGATAGGCCAATCCACATCCGATTGCCACGAGCAATACTAGAATTCGTTCCATCCTTCCTTGGTTCCTGTGATCAGATAGAATGAGGTAGCCAGCCTCGCAAGAGTCTCTGGCTTTTGTGAAGGGTGAGCGGGTCCCCTGACCTCGCCTCACGTAAACTTCAACGTTCGCTGAATAAACTTTAACTAAACCTATCTTTAAAGCTCCCATCATTTTATCGTTTTCTGTTAAAAACACTACAATCTTAACCTTATTAAAACTATAAACTTAACCTTGAACTATGAACTTAAAACTTAAAACTTATTACTATACAGTGCCGCCCGTTCTCAGGGCGGCCCCTTTAAATTCTGAGAAGGCTGCTGCGAGCTCTTCCCGACGGTGGGAGGGCACTGACCCTTCCCTTTGATCTGCTGCAGCCTGTTGCTGCACTGATTCCTTCCTCTGATCTGCCGCAGCCTGTTGCTGCTGCGATGGGGCCGGGCTGTATCTGGGTTGCCTTAACCTTAAGTCTACGCCTTGGGGCAGTCTGGGGACATGACCACATCCTCCTGGGCTGGGGTTCTCTACTTGACCTACGGGGAGTTGCCATGGGCGGGGGTTCCGTGACTGACGGACCGGGTTCCGAGACTTCCATCGGGACGACCTGGGGTTCCACCACAGTCGCTGGCTCCGCCTCCGCTGACTCCGCCTCCCTAACCTCGGGGCTCGCAGTTTGTGGCTCCGCCCTGCTCGGCCCAGCAGGCGGCCCTTCACTCGCGATCTCTGCCTCCCCCGAGGGCGGGACGTTCAAAGCGGGCGGCTCTGTCTCTGGGGTCCTCACCGTCACTCCCTGTGCTCCCACAGCGGCTGGCCCCGCCTCCCCTAGCTCCTCCCTCCTGTCTTCGGGACCTGCAGCTTGTGTGTCCACCCTGTGTGGATCTCTATCTGCAGCCCGTATCCTCCCTATACCTAAAATGGGACCGTTCCCCAAAAACCACTCGTCTTCATCACTATCCTCATCTGACTCGAGTTCCCGGAATTCTCCCTCATCTGACTCCCAACCCCACAAAAATGCTTCATGATCTTCCAGGATGTCCCCTCCCCTGATGCAAGCTGCTTTGCCTGCCTGTGTGCCTTGTGGTCCTACCTGGGGCTGTGCTTCCCCACTGGCGGGGTTTACCCCTGTGGTTTTCCCTTGCGCACCTGGCTTGTACAGTTTGCATTGGTTTACGTGGAACCACTTAGTGCGCCGAGGTACTTTTACGGCGTATACCATGGGACTCGCCTTGTCTACAATGTTGTAGGGTCCCATATACAGTGGTTCCAGACTCCCTACTCTGGCGTAGTTTCTGACCATGACCTGGTCTCCTACTTCCCACTCCCGCGTTTTGCGGGGTTCCAGCAACAAGCGATTGCCCTGATGCTGCCTTCCCATGTTCCCAGCCGCCTGCTCATAAACCTGCTTCAGGCGCTCCAAGAGAGTCTGGGCGAACTTGTCCCTGCTTATCTCTTGGAGCTGACCCTCAGTGAGCACCGGCGCTAGCACATGGGTGGGGGTTCGCATGAGCCTCCCAGTCATCACCTCGTGCGGGGAGTACCCCGTACTTTTTGACTGACTGGCCCGGACCCCCATGAGGACTAAAGGCAGAACTTCCGCCCATTTTTGGGGCGAGTTCCTAGTCTCTTTCCTCAATTTCTCCTTCAGGGTCCGGTTCATGCGTTCAACAATCCCGGATGACTGGGGATTGTGTGCTACGTGCCACTTCCCTTCAATGCCCAAAAGCATGAGGGTGTTCTGCATCACCTGGCCGGTGAAATGACTCCCTTGGTCTGACTCCACAAAACGGGGAAGTCCCCACCGCGAGAACACTTCCCGGACCAAGATTTTTGCTGTACCCAGTGCCGTAGCTGTTCGACAGGGGAAGGCTTCCACCCACTTGGAAAACACATCCACCAAGACGAGGCAGTATTTATAACCTCCCTGGGTGGTGGGCAGGGGTCCTATATAGTCGATCTGTATCGACTGCCATGGTCCCTCTACCCTTCTTACGTGTCCCATGGGCACCTTCCTTTTCTGGGGGTCTGGGTTGTTTGCAGCGCACACAAGACAGTTTGCACAGAACTCGCGGACTTGTTCCCTGAGCCCTGGCCACCATCCCGCTTGCTCTACCCGTTGCCAGGTAACCTCGGGCCCGGGGTGCCCTGCCCCTGGTCCCTCGTGAGCCAACTGGAGGAATTCCCTCCTGTGCTGCTGCGGCACAACCCACTGCTCCTCACGGAACAGCATGCCTTCCTTAACTGAGAGGGTTGCCGTACTGTACGGACCTTCTACCTGCCTCCCCTCAGCAATGGTTTTTAGGACTGCTTTTAGGGCGGGATCCTGGGTTTGGACGGTCTTAAGGTCTAGGGGCAATGCTACCCTGGTGTTCCCGGGATTCCCGTCCCTGCCTTGGATCGCTGCTATGGGTCTGGTCCCATAGGGGTCCCAGAAAATGCCGTTGCGGGCACCTTCCCTGGCTAGCGCATCCGCCTGCTGGTTGCCCTCCCCACGGGGCTCTGTGGAGGAGTGAGCTTTCACCTTATGGATGAAAATCTCTCCTTCCTCCCCTACTGCTGCTGCTAAGATCTTTTCCAGCAAGGGCTTCACCGTTAAAGGTCGCCCGTCCGCGGAGGTGTATCCACGGCGGGACCAAATGGCCAGGTATTCCGTACACGAATTGCAGGTGAACATACTGTCCGAGCAAATCGTGTATGGGGTTGGGAAAATGTCTGGGTGGGTAACAACGTACACCACGGCAGACAGCTCAGCCTGCTGCGCGCTCATGGTGCTGGGGAGCTTGATCGCCAGGGCAAGGTTTGCCGCAGGGTCATAAACTCCACACACCGTGAGTCGTTCGCCAGCAGATACTGTGCTAGACCCATCAACATAAATCTCGCGCCCAGTGGGATGTATCCCGGCCCGTAAACCTATGTTGACGTCCCACACCCCTTCCACCGAACACCGGTGGGCTGTACCGGGGTATACCAAATTGGCCGCAAGCCTGGGCTCGCAAAGACCTTTTACTCTAAGATCCAACTGGGAGAGAAGAAGGGTCCAACGCGCAATGCGCACGCTGCTTACGGTCCCATCTTTAATCCTCCCATCCAGAAGCATCTTAGTTGGTGTGTGATGTGTGAGGAGAGTGATGGGAGAGAGCCCTGTGAAGATCGCTGATCTTTTCACAGCCCAATGCGTGGCTAAAAGGTGCCTTTCGCAATTGGAGAAACTTCTCTCCACATCCGTTAACACCCTGGATGAATAGACAACCGGCCTCAGCTTGCCGTGACGCTCTTGGAGCAGCACAGCGCTCAAGCTGTCTCCGCTGGCAGCTACCTCCAGGAAAAACTCCTTCCCCCCATCTATGGCCCCTAAGGCTGGCGCGGTCTGCAGATCCCTTTTTAACTTCTCGAAGGCTGCTTGGCAGCCCTCGTCCCAAGACCACTCCACCCCCTTATGGAGGAGTCGGAGGAGCGGCGCTGCTGTGGCCGCATAGTCTTCGATAAAGTCCCTGCAGTAACCGGTCAGTCCCAAGAAGGACCTCACACCCCTTATGTTGTTGGGAATCGGTAATTCTTGCACCGACTCCCTCCTCGCTTTGTCTATGGCTCTTTCCCCAGCGCGTATGGTCAGTCCCAGGAATTTTACTTCCCGCTGACCGATACGTGCTTTCTTAGGATTTATTTTAAAACCCTTTCTCGCTAGCAGCTCCAATAACTCGTCCAGTAGTGGTCCATGCTCCTCCCTTGAGTCCGTAAATAGGAGCAAATCATCCACGTACTGCACTATCTGATTGGGCTGACTAAACTCCTTTAAACTTCCTGCCATACACTGATGGAAAATACTGGGGCTATTGTGGAAACCCTGTGGCAGACAGTTCCATGTGTACTGTTGTCCTTTGAAAGTAAAGGCAAACTTGTACTGGTCCTCTCGCCTCAGCGGGATGGACCAAAAACCGTTCGAGATATCCAGCACCGTGAACGTGGTCGCGGACGCTGGGATGCTCCCTATTAGGTCAGCAACTGCTGCTACCGTGGGCGCGCAGGCGGAATGTTACTGTTAAGGACTCTGTAGTCCACCGTGGCTCTCCACGAATTATCCGGCTTCCTAACCGGCCATAATGGGGAGTTCACATGTGTGGCTATCGGCCTCAACACGCCCTGCTGCACCAAGGAGGACATTGCTGTCTCCATATCGGGTTCTGCTTCTTTGGGGAAGTTATACTGCTTTTGGGGTCGGGTCATGGGGTCCCCATCTACGCTGACCTCAAACCCGATAACCCTCCCACAATCGTGCTTGTGGGTTGCAAACGCGTGCATATTATCTGACACGTACGTTTGCATGTCCGTTGGGACATCTGCGACCATAAGCCTGAGGTCGTAGCCTCCGGATGGCTGTACGGTACACAGGACCCCTGTTTCTTCCTCCCCCGGAATCACTACTACCTCGCCTTTTTCACCCTTAGCCCCCCAGAGACAGTGATTTCTGAGGTCCACGAGGATCCCGTGTCCCGATAGAAGATCAGACCCGAGAATACCTCTTCCACCCCCCTCCTGCCATTCCATCAGTATACACTTCCACTTAAGGTGAAGTGCTCCCAAACGAATGGATAGCGGAAGGGAGAACGCGCCAGCCTGTTCTTTTCCTGTGAACCCCGCTAACGTGAATGGGACCCTGGTAGATAGCGGCGAGTCAAAAGGGCTATCTGTATGGATTATGGTGCAAGAAGCTCCCGTGTCCAACAAATAACTACCCCTCTGTTTCTCTACCTCCATCTCCACCAAAGGTCACTTCCACGCATCATAGCTAAGCGGACACAGGTAGACGGGCTGCGCGGGTTCTAGTCATGGGGTACTATTAGACGGTCCTGCGGCACCTACGGGGCCGGTTGCGACCGCCACCTTCCCATGTGCACTCAATAGATTGCGCATGGCTCCTAACACTACTTCGAGGTCGTCGGGAGGGGTGGGTGCATTAGCTTCCCTAGCCGGGACAGGCGCCTGGGCTCGGACCGCGGGATTTTTATCCTTGGAATCCTTCCAAGGGTTCCTGCAATGCTTGCGCCAGTGCCCTGTCTTCCCACACCCGTAACAAGCATTACTTGCCTGTGGGGCGCGATTACCCTCCTGATGCCACTCTCTTTGATACGGGGCTGCGGGTCGTACCTCATGTACTTTTCCCTTAAGGGGACGTGTTGCCATACCCCTTATATTGCGATATCCTAACGTGAGTCGATTCAAGACCGACTCTTCCGTAATGTTGGGGTCATTGGGATCAAACCATGCTTTTGCCTGCTCTCTGACGGCTGGTAAACTGTTGGCTATTATGCACCTAAGCCAATGAGCTAAACCGGCGCCTTCCACATCTTCGCGCTCTGGCGCACCTAGACAGCTGCGCTGATATACTGGCCACAGCCTGTCGGCAAAAACCTTCGGGGGTTCTCCCTCCATCTGCACTGTCTGTCCCACTCTAGCAAACGGACCTTCATCGTCCGCCCCCAACACTTCCAGGACCTCATTCTTTAATGCCTCATAAGTCTTGGTTCCCCTCTTGCTCTCGCCTGAGAGACACTGAAGGACCGAGCTGTCTAATGAGAACAGCAGCATTTTTGCTGTTTCCCCATCATCGCAGCCGTTAATGGCTGCGGCTTGCTCAACTTCTCTGAAATGTACGGAAGGGTCGTCTGACTCGGTCAGCTTCCGTACGTGATTTATCATAGCTCTCAGCTGATGTGAACTGTGAGGCAATACAAGCTGTCCGAGGAGATCCCCTGGTTCTTCCCCACCGTTTCTGTTTGGGCCCCTTTTAATACCCGTTACTGGATACAACGGTCCCTTTTCCACTTCTTTCTCAATGGGCTCTTTCGTTTCTTCCATTGCTTCCTCCCTAACCCAGGTTTCCGAATAGCTGGGTGGCGCGGAGGGCGCAGTGGCTACTACTTCCTCTGCTTTACTTGGTGGGGATTTCTTAAACTTCTCACTTACTAGCGGCTGGTGTGCTGACGGACTGATAAGGCACACCATGCCGTGCGCTTTGTTCACGGCCTTTTTGAGGTGCTCTATCTCTTTTTGGCAGGCGCTATGATTGGCTCCCTGAAACTTATCCTCAAGGGCCAACTTATATGCCGCCCTAACCCCCGTTAAGCTCTCTTCCTGAGTTCTTATCTGGGCAGCTTGGCGGGCACATCTTTCCTTTAACCTGCTCTCATTTAACTTTGCCTCAGTGACCTGGCACTCGAGGTAATCTATCCTTGTTTAATGGTGACTGGAGATTTCCTGGCGTTCTTGGTGCAACGCACTTAAATTCCTAATGAGCATTTCCCCTCCAGAAACCTTCTCATCCATTTCTCCCTCTAAATGACTGATTCGAGCTACTAGCGCTGTAATGGTCTGGTTTGAAATCTGAACCTGCCTTTTGTAACAAATAAGCCAGACTGCTTTCTCGAGTGTCTTTTTATGTTCTTTATTATCTGTCCACCTTTCGGCTGCCTCTAGTGGACTTTTATCCGCTAACAATTCACTTATCCATTTCTTAGTTAGATTAACCTTTCCGAACACATAATCTGCTATCTTTTCCTGCATAACATTTCGTACAGTCACACCAAAGTCTAACACACTACCCTCTCGCTGCCAGTGTCCTGCCGCGGTCGCCATTTTCTGTAAGGGATTCTGACCCTGCGTGTCTCGCAGCCTGTGAGATTCACGCGGCTCTGTGCAGCCTGTGTGTCAGTGCAAGTTTAGGCCTTGTTGCCTGTTCTGGTCTCCAGCCAGTCTGGGAGCACTAGACACACCTGTGAGTGGTTCGAATCACTCGCCCTTACGGTTCTAGACACTGGACTTAGATGTGAGAGCAGTAATGGAGATGAAACTCATGTAGACTCGGTTGAATGGTACAAAATGGAAAATCTTTATTGCATGATATTTAAGATTACGAAATACATGTCATAAGCACAGATTAATGACAGTACAATCTTACAAGCAGTTATATAGCTGATCCTAGGGAAACGAGGAACGAACGACACACCGTAAATAGGGGCACACATTACAAGTATCCTTAATACTTAAACCCTTCCCTATCAATATCTGTCCTAGCTAGATTCGTAGAATTTCGAGACTCATGCTCACCACTCGTGATAACTCGGAGAAATTCCGAATAGCTGATCGGATGTTTTTCACCGCAGCACCCACGTGTCGATCAGGAGATCTCCTGGTCCCACTTGTTTACTTGCTTCTGCTCCGGCTAGCAGGCTGGACCGTCTGCTGTGATGAAGATCTGTGTTGGTTGGTTTAACAGGTACTTTCCGAATACAGCCCAGTCAATATCATCGGTGATGATCCGTTCTTGCAAGTTCAAAGAAGTCTCCCTAGCAAGGAAAACTTGGCTATTCGACCTACAGGCGCGGTCGGGATTTACTGACCGTGGCGATGAGTATGGTCTTCCTCTCTTCTCATCTCATCTCATCTCATCTCATCTCATCTCGGGCCTTTGGTTCCGATGCCAGTTACCAACATAGGTCTTCGTTACGCGACACGAGGTAGATCCGAACGGATCAGAAAGTTCAACAGTCCTTTTTTTTTTCAAAGAGGCACCAGGCAAGCAGGAACAAGACTACGAGTCAAAACACAGGAGCAGCCACGAGGTTACGAGTCGATCGGATAAGAGAATAAGAGAAAGATGGACGGTTGGAGCTTGTAATTATAGCACAAAATCTTCCGTTTCCCGCCCAACCTTAATGTCCTTTCTTTTGTTTGGGTTTGGCGCTCAAATGTCTTGTATGGGTGATCTCCGTTCTTAATGGGTTTCGGGGCTACTCGTAACTGTCTGAGTACCTGTTAATATTTCTCCCATTGTTTAATCGGTCGGTGTTCTCCCTGGAGGGGTTTTGGGGCTTCCAAGTGTTTTGTATAACTACCTGCTAACGGCTCTCTCATCGTAGAGTCGTTGGGATTTTACATATTAATGTCTTTTGGATGGGCCCTTGATTACTCGGTACAATAGCTTTCATTCGTACCTGGGAGACCGATTTCAGTATTTATGTGTATACTGCAAACCCATAATGTCTCGTGTATTATCTTCACTGTGCTGAATCTTAATCGATCTTGCACAAATGTTTATTGGAACGCCATCTTGTCTGCCTGTCGAAAAGTCTAGAATGTTCTGTCACGAGGTGCGGCGGCCATTTTACAGGCTGCTTGTGTCCACTTTGAGAAACCTGACAGCATTCTGCTGAAATAAAAGCTGTTTGAACGAGACTCTGTGTTTTCTCCTTATTAATAAAATCGCGATATATTGCGAATTCTACAGTCCCGAACACAGGAGGGAGGAGCTAGGGGAGGCGGAGCCAGCCGCTGTGGGAACACAGGGAGTGACGGTGAGAACCTCCGAGCCCGAGCCGCCCGCTTTGAACGTCCCGCCCTCGGGGGAGGCAGAGATCGCGAGTGAAGGGTCGCCTGCTGGGCCGAGCAGGGCAGAGCCACAAACTGCAAGCCCCGAGGTTAGGGAGGCGGAGTCAGCGGAGGCGGAGCCAGCGACTGTGGTGGAACCACAGGTCGTCCCGATGGAAGTCTCGGAACCCGGTCCGTCGGTCATGGGATCCCTGCCCCTGACAACTCCCCGTAGGTCAAGTAGAGAACCCCAGCCCAGGAAGATGTGGGTATGGCCCCAGACTGTCCCAAGGCGTAGACTCAAGGTTAAGGCAGCCCAGATACAGCCCGGCCCCATCGCAGCAGCAACAGGCTGCGGCAGATCAGAGGAAGGGGTCAGTGCAGCAACAGGCTGCGGCAGATCAGAGGAAGGGGTCAGTGCAGCAACAGGCTGCGGCAGATCAGAGGAAAAGGTCAGAGCCCTCCCACCGTCGGGAAGAGCTCGCAGCAGCCTTCTCAGAATTTAAAGGGGGCCGCCCTGAGAACGGGCGGCGCTCTACAGTAATAAGTTTGGGATAAGTTTTAAGTTCATAGTTTAAGTTTAAGTTTCTAAGTTTATAGTTTAAGGTTAAGAATAAGTTTATAGTTTTAAATCAGGTTAAGTTTGTAGTTTAATTTTAACGGAAAATGATAAAATGATGGGAGCTTTAGAGATAGGTTTAGTTAAAGTTTATTCAGCGAACGTTGAAGTTTACGTGAGGCGAGGTCAGGGGACCCGCTCACCCTTCACAGAAGCCAGAGACTCTTGCGAGGCTGGCTACCTCATTCTATCTGATCACAGGAACCAAGGAAGGATGGAACGAATTCTAGTATTGCTCGCGGCAATCGGATGTGGATTGGCCTATCGAGGCCGCACCAAGGATGTCGTGGTGTTTGGATGCTCCGGGGACACGGCCCCCATCGCGGTGGATGGGACCGGAAGACGGGAGGCTGAGGAGACCACCATCTATTTCCACAAGGGAAGGTGGCCAGGATGGCTGGGAACGAACTCAATGGAGTATTCCAGCACATCGGGGTTTGCCTACCAAGAGACTTCTTTAATGTGCCCCAAAGTAAGGATCATCGCAACGGGGGGGGACCCCGAGCTCCCGGTGGCCTGTCACTTTAATTCACCGCTTCACTCCCACTCTGACCTCACCGTCCTCGGCCTAATACACTGTTCCACGGAAGCTCAGCGTAAGCTCGAGGAACAGCACCTCATCTTTCGTTTAGGCACGCTACAGCCCTCTGGACTCAATATCGAGTTCAACAATTTTAGATCATAACCTCAGCTCCAATCACATTTATATTTTATTTTATCCACCCTTTTATTTGTCCCCCCCACCTTTTTTTTCCTCCTAGAAGCTGGCAGCTGTCCTTCATTCTGCCAGTAGATTTCACACTTCATTCAGCCTTAATCTGTCACATTAACACCACCTCTAGCCTTGCATATCTCTTAATGTCTCTTAATGTCTCTTCATCTCCTCCTTTGTTCCTTTATCCCCTCCCCCTTTTCCCAGCTTTACCCTGGCCTTAAATCTATTTGATTTCCAGCTCTTCCCAGTTCTGATGAAAGGTCATCGACCTGAAACGTCAACTCTCTTTCTCTCTCCACGGATGCTGCCTGGCCTGCTGAGTTTTTCCAGCGTTTTCTGTTGTTATTTCGGATTTCCAGCATCTGCAGTATTTTGCTATCGTAAGGATCATCGCACCCAGGATCAGCGTCACCGTCGGCAAACGGATTTGTTTGACTTGTAGTGGGAATGTTCCATTGAGCTGATGGTGGTGGCTGCGAAAGCTGAGCAAAACTATGAGGAACGGGCAACACGGTGGCATAGTGGTTAGCACTGGTGCCTCACAGCCCCAGAGACCCGGGTTCGAATCTGACCTCGGGTGACTGTCTGTGTGGAGTTTGCACATTCTCCCCGTGTCTGCGTGGGTTTCCTCCGGGTGCTCCGGTTTCCTCCCACAGTCCAAAAATGTGTGGGTTAGGTTGATTTGGCTATGATAAATTGACCCTTAGTGTTAGGGGGGATTAAATATGTGGGGTTATGGGGATAGGATGGGATATGTTAGGGGGGAATTAAATAGGTGGGGTTACGGGGGTAGGGTGGGATATGTGTACTGTGGGGATTAAAGCAGGGACAGGGTACTGGAATTGGATGATCAGCCATGATCGTATTGAATGGCGGAGCAGGCTCGACGGGCCGAATGGCCTACTCCTGCTCCTAGATTCTATGTTTCTATGTTTCTATGGACTCTTCGGTCGAGTGGGAACGACTGGGTAATAATACCCATCGGACAATTACGGGGACAAACGGACAAGTGAGAGTCTGTTGGGACAAATGGTGGGAACCGGATGAGGGAATTTATGTATGCATGTGGGGGTCAAAGTACGCTTGCCCCAAAGGCATCTCCATATTTTTCATTAATCAATGGCAGGATAACGGACAGGGGATGAGGTGGGATGCGAGCACCAGGGGGTGCGGAGCCCCATACTCTTCGATCCCGGTAAATGCCACTGAACTCATTACGCGCCCACGCAAAGCCCCGCCCACGATTCCGGTGGTTCTAGCTGAAGAGGAAGGGTGCCCTAAAACTAGTAAGGGACCCGGGAATGGTTTGGTACTGGTCCCCACAGACCAGATACTATTTCAGGGGGTACATTACGCGGTGGCCTCGGTGATTTTAAATCTCACCGAGGTGCGGTTACCAGAGTGGTGCCCCAAAAAGACGGAACAGTTGTATCAGGTCCTGTTGACCAAGATGTTCAGACAATTTTACGAATTCGATTTCGCGGAAATTGATAAAACAAGTTTGTACACCGCACCACAGGAAGTTTTGGATCAAGTAGGGAGGCAAAGAAGGGGTGTAGTGAACGACGCGTTCACTGCTTTCAACACAGGGTACATCTGTGGTCAACGCTCTAGACAGTGTGGAGCTGCAGACCCAGATTAATGGTTTAAAGACGCAATTAAAAGACATTCTAACAGATGAGAATAAAGTGGTAGGGTCGGGTTTACACGAGGACCAAGCCATGACTCTCCATTTAAAGGAAATTATAGCAGAGTTAGAGAAACATGCAAAGACGGTAAATGCACTGATTAGGGAAGATCGGAATGCATCCGATCAAGCTGCGCAGAACGAGGTGTGCGTGCTTTACGGGGCGTGGTTACTGGGCGAGGGCCGCAGTAATTTGGAGGATTTAAAACAAGGTTTGGTCCCGTCCTGGATAAGTAACAAACACCTGCGGGCGCTCCACCCTTTTCAGAACGCATTAAGTCCGTGCCAGCTCAGGCTAGCTTCAGAAGCTTACCCAGTCCCCGTGGACTGTGGACGATCAAACCATACTATCATGGGAATAGTATTACGTATGCCGGTTTTGGGCGACACAGCAAAGCCCGCCCCGGTGTATCGGGTAGAGAACATTGGTGTCATTCAGGGGGGAGCCCACATTCGCTATGCAGCGGTTCCACCCTACGTCATCCGCTGGGAGCAAACGATGACAGGTACAGATCTCTCTGGTTGTCGTGGCAGGGGAGCACACATAATACTGTGCCCCCAGCACTTGAATGCCTTTTTAACACCACAGTGCGGGTTCAGAACGGCTGGCGCCAAGTCCATGAATTGCACCATGGAGGCAATGGCACAAGATCATGTGCCTCCGCAGGTAGCATACATCGGGGGTGTTACCACTGCAGCGCAACACTACCAGCATGGAAACCGTAGCCGGTGTCCGGTGAGTGACAGCAGTTTCTGTTTTAAACCCAGGGCGGAAGTTCAAGTAGCACAACAGCGAATTATCCCAATCCCTGAACCATCCACTGTTCATCTAACAGTAAAAGAGAATTTCACCGACTTGCAGCGATTCGTAGCACATTTCGGATACCTCATTCCCCCTCTCCCTGAACACCTCACCAAGCTTATGAAAGCCGTCGCGGTGTCACAGAAACATTTTTACACATTAGAGCAGAAAACTGTCGAAATAGGGACAGACATTATGGACATAGTAATTCCACCGTGGTGGAATCTGTTCACCAATATTGAAGTACCTTCATGGATCAGGATAGCCTCCCACATTTTAGTCGTATGCCAAGTTTTCATTGTAGTGTACCTATTGGTCGTACATTGTAAAAGAGACAAACGCCTCACCAAGCATGAAAACACGGGAGAGTGGCGAGAACGTTACGTGCGCGTGCACGATGAAAGCACCGTGTGATCGGAAAATGGCGTCACTCCCGCTCGCCACGTGCGCCGCGGAAGTTTGTACTCGATCATGATTTCTAAAGACTGTAAATACGTTGGGAACTCGACATGTTTTAAGAGTTGGTGTTGATTATTTTGGTGATGGTGTTGTAGTTAAAAATGATTGTTTGGTTTTGGGTTTTGTTTTTCCTTTCCCTGAATAAAAGATGAATATACAGGTGATACGAGAGGCATCGGCCTGGTTACGCCTGGAAGGAAAACAAGTGGTGTAAGTTTAAAGGCAAATAATGCCTACGGTGATATAAAATGTAATTTTCTCGGGAAATAAGGATGACACAGAGACCCTAGCTAGGTTAAGTTATGGGATTAATTTGCTGGATTCGGAGAAAATCGAGATAATATTGCTCACCACTATGATTTTTGATACGATAAGCGGAGTTATTCGCATCAACAGGAGGGACTGTAGAATTCGCAATATATCGCGATTTTATAAATAAGAAGAGAACACATAGTTTCGTTCATACAGCTTTTATTTCAGCAGAATGCTGTCAGGTTTTTCAAAGTGGACACAAGCAGCCTGTAAAATGGCCGCCGCACCTCGTGGCGGAACATTCTAGACTTTTCGACAGGCAGACAAGATGGCGTTCCAATAAACATTTGTGCAAGATCGATTAAGATTCAGCACATTGAAGATAATACACGAGACATTATGGGTTTGCAGTATACACATAAATACTGAAATCGGTCTCCCAGGTACGAATGAAAGCTATTGTACCAAGTAATCAAGGGCCCATCCAAAGACATTAATATGTAAAATCCCAACGACTCTACGATGAGAGAGCCGTTAGCGGGTAGTTATACAAAACACTTGGAAGCCCCAAAACCCCTCCAGGGAGAACACCGACCGATTTAACAATGGGAGAAATATTAACAGGTACTCAGGCATTTACGAGTAGCCCCGAAACCCATTAAAAACGGAGATCACCTATACAAGACATTTGAGCGCCAAACCCAAACAAAAGAAAAGGCATTAAGGTTGGGCGGGAAACGGAAGATTTTGTACTATAATTACAAGCTCCAACCGTCCATCTTTCTCTTATCCGATTGACTCGTATCCTCGTGGCTGCTCCTGTGTTTTGACTCGCAGTCTTGTTCCTGCTTGCTTGGTGTCACTTTTAAAAAGACTGTTGAACTTTGTGATCCGTTCGAATCTACCTCGTGTCGTGTAACGAAGACCTATGTTGGTAACTGGCATCGGAACCAAAGGCCCGAGATGAGATGAGATGAGATGAGATGAGATGAGATGAGAAGAGAGGAAGACCATACTCATCGCCACGGTCAGTAAGCCCCGACCGCGCCTGTAGGTCGAATAGCCATTTTTCCTTGCCAGGGAGACTTCTTTGAACTTGCAAGAACGGACCTCGGAAGTTTCTCCAAGAAGATATTGACTGGTCTGTGAAACCCATCAGGACAGTGCCTGTTAAACCAACCAACACAGATCTTCATCACAGCAGACGTTCCAGCCTGCTAGCCGGAGCAGAAGCAAGTAAACAAGTGGGACCAGGAGACCCCCTGATCGACACGTGGGTGCTGTGGTGAAAAACATCCGATCAGCTATTCGGAATTTTCTCCGAGTTATCACGAGTGGTGAGCATGAGTCTCGAATCCTACGAATCTAGCTAGGACAGATATTGATAGGGGAGGGTTTAAGTATTAAGGATACTTGTAATGTGTGCCCCTATTTACGGTGTGTCGTTCGTTCCTCGTTTCCCTAGAATTAGCTATATAACTGCGTGTAAAATTGTACTGTCATTAATCTGTGCTTATGACATGTATTTCGTAATCTTAAATATCATGCAATAAAGATTTTCCATTTCGTACCATTCAACCGAGTCTACATGAGTTTCATCTCCATTACTGCTCTCGCATCTAAGTCCAGTGTCTAGAACCGTAAGGGCGAGTGATTCGAACCACTCACAGGTGTGTCTAGTGCTCCCAGACTGGCTGGAGACCAGAACAGGCAACAAGGCCTAAACCCGCACTGACATACAGGCTGCACAGAGCCGCGCGAATCTCACAGGCTGAGAGACACGCACGCAAATCCCTTACACTCTCTCTCTCTCACTGTCTCTCTCTCTCTGCGTCTCTCTCTCTCTGTCTCTCTCTGTCTGTCTCTCTCTGTCTCTCTCTCTCTGTCTCTCTC
>JASTWF010000079.1:296077-390257 GCA_030390025.1 Squalus acanthias
TTTCTCTCTCTCTCTGTCTCTCTCTCTCTCTCTGTCTCTCTCTCTGTCTCTCACTGTCTCTCTCTCTGTCTCTCACTGTCTCTCTCTCTCTGTCTCTCTCTCGCTGTCTCTCACTTTCTCTCTCTCACACACACACTCTCTCTCGCTCTCTCACACACACTGTCTCTCTCTGTTATTATCTCTTTCTCTCTGTCTCTCTATCTCTCTCTGTCACACACACTCTCTGTCACTGTCTCTCTGTCTCTGTCTCTCTCTCTGTCTCTCTTTCTCTGTCTCTATCTCACTCTCACACACTGTCTCTCTCTCTCTCTGTCTGTCTCTCCGTCTCTCTCTCTGTCTCTCTCTGTCTGTCTCTCTCTCTCTCTCTCTCTCTCTCTCTCACACACACACACTGTCTCTCTCTGTCTGTCTGTCTGTCTCTCTCTGTCTGTCTCTCTCACACACACTCTCTCTGTCTCTCTCTAGCTCTGTCTCTCTCTGTCTGTCTGTCTCTCTCACATACTCTCTTTCTCTCTCTCTCTGTCTGTCTCTCTCACACACACTCTCTCTGTCTCTCTCTAGCTCTGTCTCTCTCTGTCTGTCTGTCTCTCTCACATACTCTCTTTCTCTCTCTCTCTGTCTGTCTCTCTCACACACACTCTCTCTGTCTCTCTCTAGCTCTGTCTCTCTCTGTCTGTCTGTCTCTCTCACTATCTCTTTCTCTCTGTCTTTCTATCTGTGTCTGTCTCTCTCACACACTCTCTCTCTCACACACACACACTCTCTCTCTCTCTCTCGCTAGCTGTTTTTCTCTGTCTCTCTCTCACACACACCATGTCTGTCTGTCTCTCTCTCTCCTTTACACACACACCATCTCTCTCTCTCTCTGTCTCTCTCTCACTCTGTCTCACTCTCTCTCTGTCTGTCTCTCTCTCTCTCTGTCTCTCTGTGTCGCTCTCTCTCACACACAAACACTGTCTCTCTCTCTCTGTCTTTCTCTGTCTGTCTCTCTCTCACACACAAACTGTCTCTGTCTGTCTCTCTCTGTCTCTCTCTCTCTCTGTCTGTCTCTCACACACTCTCTCTCACACACACAAACTGTCACTCTGTCTGTCTCTGTCTGTCTGTCTCTCTGTCTGTATGTCTCTCTCTGTCTGTCTCTCTCTGTCTGTCTCTCTTTGTCTGTCTGTCTGTCTTACTCTGTCTGTCTCTGTCGCTCTCTCTCATGCACACACTGGGCTGGATTTTGATACTGGGGCGGGTTGGGGTCGTGTCATCCACTTTTCGTGTGATCCACCCGACTGCAATTGGATGTGGGTATTTGATGCGAATTTCACCTAATTGGGCAATTGAGTTCCAGCATGTGGAAACCCATGAACCAATTAATGTTTTCAGTCTGAAAGTCGCCTCTGATGATGTCATCATTGCTGCTGCATTGAAGGTCAGAGACTGCCTGGCCTTTGCTGTGAGAGGACCTGCAAAATAAGTAGCAGCAGCCCTACGTCTGCTCCCACATATTTTTACACCACCACTCAGCGAGAGAGAGAGAGAGAGAGAGAGATCCAGCCAGCCAAATGTGCTCCCGCCAGGTTTCACAATCGTGGTTCAGAACAGGCGTGCTTCACGTAGAACAAGGGTTAAAATCACAAAGGCCTTTTAAAATGGCATTATAGAGCCAATTTAGTGCTTGTTAAGGGCCTTAACAGCCTATCCCGTCTCTTAAAGGCGGGACGGAGTCGGGACCAGCAGACACGATTTCATGAAAATTGCGTGGAGGCGGGATGAAAATCCAGCCCTATGTCTCTCTCTCTCTCTGTCTCTCTCACACATTGTCTCTCTGTCTCTCTCTCTCACACACACACTGTCTCTCTCTCTCTCTGTCTCTCTCTCACACACACTATGGGCTGGATTTTCATTGGCCCATGGAGGCGGGTTTGGAGGCGTGGGGGGGGTTAAAATTGCGAAAACTGGCGGATGGGCACAAGTCCGCCTCCATCCCGCCTCCAAGCAATTTTCATTAAATTGTGTCTGCTGGTCCCGACTCCGTCCCACCTTTAAGAGGCGGGATCGGCTGTTAAGGCCCTTAACAAGCACTAAATTGGCTCTATAATGCCATTTTGAAAGGCCTTTGTGATTTTAACCCTTGTTCTACGTGAAGCACGCCTGTTCTGAACCACGATTGTGAAACCTGGCGGGAGCACATTTGGCTGGCTAGATCTCTCTCTCTCTCTGTCTCTCTCTGTGTGTCTCTCTCTGTCTCTCTCTCTCTGTCTCTCTCTCTCTGTCTCTCTCTCTCACGCTCTCTCTCTCTCTCAGTGATGGTGTAAAAATATCTGGGAACAGACTTAGGGATGCTGCTGCTCATTTTGCATCCAGGTCCTCTCACAGCAAAGGCCAGGCAGTCTCTGAAGACCTCCAATGCAGCAGCAATGATGACATCATCAGAGGCAACTTTCAGACTGAAAACACTAATTGGTTCATGGGTTCCCACATGCTGGAACTCAATTGCCCAATTAGCTGAAAATTGCATCAATCTCCCACATCCAATTGCAGTCGGGTGGATAACACGACCCCAACCCGCCCCAGTATCAAAATCCAGCCCTATGACTCTCTCTCTCTCTCGCTCTCTCTCACACACACTATGGGCTTAATTTTCATTGACCCGTGGAGGCGGGTTTGGAGGCGTGTGGGGGGTTAAAATTGTGAAAACTGGCGGGGCGGGCACAAGTCTGCCTCCATCCCGCCTCCACGCAATTTTCATTAAATCGTGTCTGCTGGTCCCGACTCCGGCCCACCTCCAAGAGGCGGGATAAGCCGTTAAGGCCCTTAACAAGCACTAAATTGCCTCTATAATGCCATTTTGAAAGGCCTTTGTGATTTTAACCCTTTTTCCATGTGAAGCACGCCTGTTCTGAACCACGATTGTGAAACCTGGCGGGAGAACATTTGGATTGCTGACTATCAGCTGCAGCTCAACCATGAAATAGGAGATGTGATCAGCCATCATTTGCAGCTGGCAGGACTTTGTTGTCTGAGGTCTGGGGGAACTTTTAGAAGGCATAACCACAGCTGTGGAAGTTTGGAGCCTGACACCCATCTCCAGTGTGACCTCCTGGGAAACCCCTCTCGACACCTTGACTGAGCGCTTCCTCAACTGAGGCATATACCAGAAGCATGGGAACCATTTATTTCCTTTCCTTCTGGACATCAGATTCGGACGAAGACCAGCCGTGGCAGCAGCAGAACCATGAACAACAGCACCACCAGCAGCAGCAGCATCAACAGGAGTGCCAAACTGCTCCTCACCCACCTGAAGCTGCACAGTGCAGAAGGCGCCAGCGCACGAACACATTGCTGCCTGAGATGCAAGGGACGCACTTGACCAGATTTGCTTAGCGTGCACAATCAAACACTTTTGCCTCGTACCTTCTTATCAGACCATCGACAATGGCCAGGCACCTACGGATTCCTATCACTCTGACCAACATACTGACAATTGCAAGTCAT
This sequence comes from Squalus acanthias, assembly GCA_030390025.1. Taxonomy (NCBI): domain Eukaryota; kingdom Metazoa; phylum Chordata; class Chondrichthyes; order Squaliformes; family Squalidae; genus Squalus; species Squalus acanthias. The sequence continues at coordinate 299,564 of JASTWF010000079.1, forward strand.
CCTAAGCCCTCAATGTGGAAGTCCCATTTGCGAAATGACAGACGTCATAACTTCAGCAGTTTGCCAACAGATGTTTTAATCACACCAAGCAAGTGCCGGCATTTCAAGATTAAACACAACATTACACCCAAGTGACTACCCTTGTGACTACTTGTGCATTATTTTTCTTTTACGCGTGCTCCTACATGGTGCTTCCCCTGTGGCTTGAGCAGATGTGGAGGCCCCTTGCTCACTTTCTTGCTGCTCCTGCCTCAACACCTTTGGCAGGCGTCCTCTGGGGTTGCAAACCTGTGAGGGCTCGGCAACAGTCTGCTGCTCCTGTGGCTGTGCAGGGGTTGAGACGCCCATCTCAGTTGGGTGAGGACTCTGGTGGGGCTCTGACCGAGGGCTTTGCAGTGGCTTGGTCGTGTGAGCGCTTGGAGAGGAGCCCCCACTTCCTTGTTGTCTGCCACCAACATCCCTCTTATGGGTCAGCCCCACCACAGTGCTTGCAAGAGGATTGAGTGCACCTTGCTGCACATCAGGGGGGGCCATGGGGACCCGTATCTGCACTGGAAGTCCATGAAGGTCTGGTTTCTGTGTTCAATAGATGACCATCGCTCCTCAAGAGATGACAGTCTATTCTGAACAATGACCATGTTTTCTACACTCTGGTGACTTATCTCCTCCATAGCCGTAGCCATCCTCTCCTCTACTGTAGCCATCCTTTCCACAGAGGATGCCATCCTTTCCATGGTGATGCATTCATGCGCCAATGACTCCACAAAGGCTCTGCTCATGTTCACAATTGACTCCTCCATTCGCTCCACACTCGCAGCGACTCGGAGACAAAACCTGCCAGAGACTCCTGCATCTGTTCCTGGAGTTCCAGCACCGCTGATCTTATGGATGGACCCAGAGGCAGAGGGTCGACATGCAGCTGAGCCGAGCTGGGAGAGTCCTGCGCCCTCCGATTAGGACTCTCCACTGCTGTCCCAGTCTCCACTATCTGCTGATGCTTACTTGTGAGCTGTGATACAGCAGGTGACAACACTACTCTTTTTCGCAATGTTCCCTCCGAGGTGTGAGTGTCTGCGCTGGTGCTGGGGGTGCTGAATTCTGCTGATGCGGCGACCTCAGAGGTTGCAGCTTCCTCTGAGGAGTGGTGAGGCTCATGCTCTTCCTCCTGGACGGTGGGGACGGCTGCTCGCGATGGTCCTGGGGGGGAGTAAAGGAAAGAGTCAGAGATGTGAGTCCAAGGTTACATGCACATTGCATATTGCAGATGATCATAAGTCAGTCTGCTGGAGCATCAGAATCATTATCAGTGACTCATGCAATGTCAATGAGAGAGATGATAAACTATTCTGTCACCAGCTTGCTCTGATGTCCGTCCCCCACTTGCGCATCCTCCTCCACTCCCATGATCTCCAGGACTGCCTCCTCCCAGGGGGTGAGCTGGGCTACTGAGGGTGGCCCTCCTCCTGTCCTTGCTCTTTCCCTCTTATTGTGAGCTCTCTTTTCCTGCAATGAGGGAGACAAGTGGAGTTTGAGTGAGAATGAAGGAGTGAGTGTAGAGAATCTATATCATTGATGGTTAGAAGGAGACAAATTCGGAGTGAGGTGGCAAGACCATGTGCCCTCCCTGTGTGTTGTAAGTTGTTTTCATAGCATCACAGCGATAGGGAGTGTGAGGGCTGAATAGTCGAATAGTAAGGTGAATGTGACCATACAGAGAGAGGGAATGGGTAAGGATGCAGGGATGTCGTTGTCAAGTTGGATGTGGAGGAGGAGGTTGTCAAAGCCGAGTGCTGGTGAGGAGAGGCAAGGGGGATCAGAATGAGGGTGATGGGATAATCATACTCACTTTTCCAGTGCGCAGCAGGTCATGAAACCTCTTCCTGCACTGAAGCCAGGTTCTGCGGGTTATGGACAACGAGTTAACCTCCTCTGCCACCTGGATCCACACAGCCTTGGTTTGATGGGAAGGCTTCTTCCTCCCTGAAGAAGGGAAGAGCACCTCCTTATTAGCTCTGGCTCCCTCAATTAAAGCTTGCAGGGCGACGTCATCAAATCGAGGTGCAGACCTAGGTCTCTGGCTGGCCATTCTTCCTGCAGGTGCCTCTGACATGCAAAGGCAGAAGCTTGGCAGTCTGCAGAGGAAGCAAGGCTTGTTGCAGACCTTAAATGCTGCAGCAATGATGACGTCATCGGAAGCGACTTTCAGACTGGAAAAACTCACTGGCCATGGGTTCCCACACGTTGGAACTCAATTGGCCAATTATGTTAAAATTGCATCAATCTCCCATATCGATGTGGAAACGGGTGGCTAACACGAAATGCGCATTACACGACCCCAGCTCGCCCCTGAATCAAAATCCAGCCCATTGTATAATACCCCCGTATACTACACCCCTGTGAAAAACCCCTGTATAATACTCCCCGTATACTACACCCCTGTGAAAAACCCCTGTATAATACCCCCCGTATACAACACCCCTGTGAAACCCCCCCTATATAATACCCCATATACTACACCCCGTGACACCCCCCTGTATAATATCCCCGTATATTACACCCATGTGAAACCCCTCGATATAATACACCCCGTATACTACACCCCTGTGAAACCCCTCCTGTATAATATCCTCTGTATATTACACCCCTGTGAAACCCCTACTGTATAATAACCCCCAGATACTACACCCCTGTGAAACACCCCGTATAATACCCCCGTGTGCTGCACCATGTGAAACCCCTCCTGTTTAATACACTCGTATACTACACCGCTGTGAAACCCCCCTGAATAATAATACCACCCGTATACGGCACCCCTGTGAAACCACCCCTGTATAATACCACCCGTATACTACACCCCTGTGAAACACCCCCTTTATAATACCCACTGTATATTACACCCCTGTGAAACCCCCTGTATAATACCCCCCGTAAACTAGACCCCTGTGAACCACCTTGTATAATACCACCCGTATACTACACCTGTGTGAACCCCCCACTGTATAATATCCCCCATATACTACCCCACTGTGAAACCCCCCTGTATAATACCCCCGTATACTACACCCCTGTGAACCCCCCCCGTATAATAGCCCGTATACTACACCCATGTGAAACCCCCTGTATAATACCCCCTGTATAATACACCCCGCATACTACATCGCTGTGAAACCACCCCTGTATAATACCCCCATATACTACACCCCTGTAAACCCCACTGTATAATACCCCCGTATACCACACCCCTGTGAAACACCCCCTGTACAATACCCCCGTATACTACACCCATGCGAAACCCCCTGTATAATACCCCCATATACTACACCCCTGTGAAAACCCCCTGTATAATACCCCCATATACTACACCCGTGTGAAACACCCCTGTACAATACACCCGTATACTATATCCCTGTGATACCCAACTGAAAATAACCCCGCATATTACACCTCTGTTAAACACCACCTGTATAATACCCCCCGTATACTACAACCCTGTGAAATCGGCCCTGTATAATACCCCCCACATACTACAACACTGTGAAAGCCCCCTGTATTATACCCCCAGCATACTACACCATGGTGAAACCCCCCTGTATAACACCCGCGTATACTACCCCTCTGTGGAACCTCACTGTATAATATCCCCGTTTACTACGACCCTGTGAAAGCCCCCTGTATAATAACCCCTGCATACTGCACCCCTGTGAAACCCTCCCTGTATAATACCCCTTATACTACACCCCTGTGAAATCCCTCCTGTATAATACCCCCATATACTACACCCCTATGAAACCCTCCCCTGTATAATACCCCCGTATACTACACTCCTGTCAATCCCCCCGTATAATACCCCCGTATACTACACTCCAGTGAAACCCCCCTGTATAATACCCCGTATAACACACCCCAGTGAAACCCCCCTGTATAATACCCCCGTATACTACACCCAGTGAAACCCCCCTGTATAATACCCCCCGTATACTACACCCTGTGAAACACCACCTGTTTAATACCCACCGTATACTACAGTCCCTGTGAAACCGGCCCTGTATAATACCCCCCGTATACTACACCCCTGTTAAACCGCCCCTGTTTAATACCCACCGTATACTACAGCCCTGTGAAACCGCCCCTGTATAATACCCCCGTATACTACACCCCTGTGAAACCGCCCCTGTATAATACCCCCGTATACTACACCCCTGGGAAATCGGCCCTGTATAATATTCCCCTTAAACTACACCCCTGTGAAACCCCCCAGTATAATACCCCCCATATACCACAACACTGTGAAAGCCCCCTGTATTATACCCCCAGCATGCTACACCACGGTGAAACCCCCCTGTATAACACCCGCGTATACTACCCCTCTGTGGAACCTCACTGTATAATATCCCCGTATACTACACCCCTGTTAAACACCCCCCCTGTATAAAAAGCCCCGTATACTACAATGATCTGAAACCCCCTGTAAAATACCCCCGTATACTACGACCCTGTGAAACCCCCCTGTATAATACCTTCTGTATACTGCACCCCTGTGAAACCCTATTGTATAATACCCCCGTATATTACACCCCTGTCAGCCCCACTGTATAATAATTCCCGTATAATATACCACTGTGAAAAACCCCTGTATGATAACCCCCGTATAGTACTCCCCTGTGAAACCCCCATGTAAAATACCCCCGTATACTACACCCCTGAGAAATCCTCCTGTATGATACCCCCATATAATACTCCGCTGTGAAACACCCATGTATAATAACCCTGTATACTGCATCCCTTTGAAACCCTCCCTGGATAATACCCCTGTATAATACACCCCTGTGAAACCCCTTGTATAATAGTCCCATACACTACACCCCTGTGAACCCCCCTGTATAATACCCCCGTATAATACACCCCTGTGAAACCCCTTGTATAATACCCCGTATACAACACCCCTGTGAAACCCCCCTGTATAATACCCCCGTATATTACACCCCTGTCAGCCCCACTGTATAATAATTCCCATATAATATACCACTGTGAAAACCCCCTGTATGATATCCCCCGTATACTACACCCTTGTGAAACCCCCCATATAATACCCCCGTACACTACACCCGATGAACCCCCTCGTATAATACCCCCATATAAAACACCCCTGTGAAACCCACCTGTATAATACTCCAGGTATAATGCACCCAATTGAAAGCCCCCTGTATAATAGCCCCTGTATACTACAACCCTGTGATCCCCAACTGTATAATACCCCCCGTATACTGCACCCCTGTGAAACCCCTCCTGTAAAATACCCCCCGTATACTGCACCCCTGTGAAACCCCTCCTGTAAAATACCCCCCGTATACTACACCCCTGTGAAACCCCTCCTGTATAATACCCCCCGTATACTACACCCCTGTGAAACCCCTCCTGTATAATACCCCCCGTATACTGCACCCTGTGAAACCCCTCCTGTAAAATACCCCCCGTATACTGCACCCCTGTGAAACCCCTCCTGTAAAATACCCCCCGTATACTGCACCCCTGTGAAACACCTCCTGTATAATACCCCCCGTACACTACACCACTGTGAAACTCCCCTGTATAAAACACAACGTATACTACATCCCTGTAAATCCCCCTGTATAATACTCCCGTATACTACACCCCTGTAACCCCCCCGTATCATACCCCGTATACTGCACCCGTGTAAACACCACTGTATAATATTCCCTGTTTACTACCTCCCTGTGTACCCCCCTTGTATAATACTCCCATATACTACACCCCTATGAAACCCCCCCTATATAATGCCCCGTATACTACACCCCTGTGAAACCCCTGTATAATACCCCCGTATACTACACCACTGTGAAACCCCCCCTGTATAATACCCCCGTATACTACACCCCTGCAAACAATACTGTATAATACCCCCGTATACTACACCCCGTGAAACACCCCTGTATAATAGCCCCATACACTGCACCCCTTTGAAACCCCCCTGTATAATACCCCCACATACTACAGCCCAGTTAAACACCCCCCTATATAATACCCCCGTATACTACAAACCTGTGAAACCCACCTGTATAATAACACCCGTATACTACACCCCTGTGAACCCCCCCTGTATAATACCCCCCGTATAATACACACTGTGAAACCCCTCCTGTATAATACCCCCGTATACTACACCCCTGTGAAACCCACCCCAGTATAATACCCCCGTATACTACACCCCGTGAAAAACCCCTGTATAATAGCCCCGCATACTGCACCCCTGAGAAATCCCCTGTATAATACACCCCGTATACTACAACACTGTGAAACGCCCCCTGTATAATACGCCACGTATACTACAAACCTGCGAAAACCCCCTGTATATTAACACCCGTATACTACAACTCTGTGAACCCCCCCTGTATAATACCTGCCATATACGACACCCCTGTGAAACCCCCCTGTATAATAACCCCGTATACTACACCCCTGTAAGCCCCACTGTATAATACACCCGGTATACTACACCCCTGTGAAACCACCCCGTATAATAAACCCCGTATACTACACCCCTGTAAACCCCACTGTATAATACCCGCCATGTACAACAACCCTGTGAATCCCCCCGTATAATATCCACTGTATACTACACCCCTGTGAAAACTAACCTATTTAATACTCCCGTATACTACCCCCCTGTGAAAACCCCCTGTATAATACCCCGCGTATACGAAACCCCTGAGAATCCCACCGTACAATACCTCCCGTATACGACACCCCTGTGAAAACTCCCCGTCTAATAATCCCGTATACTACAAGCCTGTGAAGCACCTTTGTATAATAACCCCGTATACTTCACCCCTGTGAAACACCCCCTGTATAATACCCCCGTACGCTAAACCGCTGTAAAACGCCCCCTATATAATACCCCGCTGTATACTATACCCCTGTGAACCCCCCCCTGTATAATACCCCCCGTATACTACACCCCTGTGAAACACCCTGTATAATACCCCCCGTATACTATACCCCTATGAAACCCCCCTGTATAATAACTCCTGTATACCACAACACTGAGAAACCCCCCTGTATAATACTACCCATACACTACACCCCTGTGAACCACCCCTGTATAATACCCCCGTATACTACACCAGTGTGAAACCCACCCTGTATAATTCACCCTGTATACTACACACCTGTGAAACCCCCCTGTATAATACTCCCGTATACTACACTCCTGTGAAACCACCACTGTATAATACCCCCCATATACGACACCACTGTGAAACCCCCTCTGTATAATCCCCCCCGTATACTACAAACATCTGAAAAACCCCTGTCTAATACTCCCATATACTACAACTAGTGAAACCCCCCTGTATAATACCTCTCGTATACTACACCCCTGTGAAAACCCCCTGTATAATACCCCCGTATACTACACTTCTGTGAAACCCACCTGTATAATACCCCCCATATAATACACCCCTGTGAAAACCCCCTGTATAATGCCCCCGTATACTACACTTCTGTGAAACCCCTCTGTATAATACCCCCCGTATACTACACCCCTGTGAAAACCCCCTGTATAATACCCCCGTATACTACACTTCTGTGAAACCACTTTGTATAATACCCCCCATATAATACACCCCTGTGAAACCCCCCCGTATAATACACCCGCATACTACAACCCGTGAATCCCCCCTGTATAATTCCCCCCGTATACTGCAACCCTGTGTAACCCTCCTGTATAATACCCACGGTATACTACACCACTGTGAAACCCTCCTGTATAATACCCACGGTATACTACACCCCTGTGAAACCCTCCGTAAAATAACCACCGTATACTACACCCGTTTGGATCCCCCTGTATAATAACCGCCGTATCATAGACCCCTGTCAAATCCCCCTGTATAATGAACTCGTTGACTACACCCCTGTGAAACCGCCCTTGTATAATACCCACCGTATACTACACCCCTGTGAAACCCCCCCTGTATAATACCCCCCGTATACTATACCCTGTGAAACTCCCCCTGTATAATACCCCCCCGTATACTACACCCCTGTGAAACCCCCCTGTATAAAACCCCCATATACTATACCCTGTGAAACACCCCTGTATAATACCCTCCGTATACTACACTGCTGTGAAACCCCCCCTGTATATTACTCCCCGTAAACTATACCCCTGTGAACCCCCCGATATAATACCCCCGTATACTAACCACTGTGAAACCCCCACTGTATAATACACCCCGTATACTACACCCCTGTGAAACACTATGTATAATAATAACCGTATACTACACCCGTGTGGACACACCGTGTAACAACCCCCATATACTACACCCCTGTGAACCAGCCCCTGTAAAATACCCCCCGTATACTGCACCCCTGTGAATACTCCATTTATAATACCCCCCGTATACTACACCCCTGTGTACACCACCTGTATAATACCAATGTATACTCCATCCCTGTGAATCCCCCACTGTATAATACCCCCCATATACTGCACCCCTGTGAAACACCCCCGTATAATACAACCGTATACTACAACTCTGTGAAACCCCTGTATAATGTCCCCCATATACTACACCCCTGTGAAACACCCCCGTATAATACAACCGTATACTACACCCCTGTGAAACCCCCTGTATAATATCCCTCGTATACTACACCCCTGTGATACCCCCTGTATAATATCCCTCGTATACTACACCCCTGTAAAACACCCCGTGTATAATAGCCACGTGTACTACACCCCTGTGAAACACCCTGTATAATACCCCCCGTATACGAAACCCCTGAGAATCCCACCGTACAATACCTCCCGTATACGACACCCCTGTGAAAACCTCCCCGTCTAATAATCCTCTATACTACAAGCCTGTGAATGCGAGAGGCAGACCCGGGGCGTTATAAGGAAGGGGGGAGAAAGATTAATGGAGATAGATGGGGCTACACAGATTGGGCAGACAGAGAGCGAGGCAGAAGAGGAGAAATAGGGGGAGACAGACGGTGAAGACGCAGAGAGAGAGAGACAAAGGCGGGAGACAGATAAAAAGATAGATAGGGCGAGACAGACGCTGAGACCGATGGGTTGAGGCAGAGAGAGATAAAGACAGATGGGGCAACAACGGGAGAGAAAGACAGACAGGGAGAAAGACAGCACAGCGATGGATGGGTGAGAGACGGGGAGAAAGATGCAGGAGACAGACGGGGAAGACAGAGAGAGAGAGAGAGACAAAAGCAGAAGACGGAGAAAGAGACAGACATGGGAGTCAAATGGGGTGACAACTGGGAGAGCTGTGACAGAGAGAGAGAGAGATATAGACGGGGAAACAGGTGGGGAGACAGATGCGGAAGACAGAGCGAGAGAGACAGATGGTGGGGAGACAGATCGGGAGACAGAGCGAGAGAGACAGATGGTGGGGAGACAGATCGGGAGATGGTGTAAGACGTTCAGATTGTCTGACAGTTTATAGAGTTCAGACCCATGGAACAGACAACTCGAGACCAAGATTACAGGAGAAACTATTCTTTACTTATTATCAGCAAGAGGTTACAAGTAAATATCAAATACAAACCGGTCTCAATTCATTTACTTATTACAAGTAAGCACACACGGATCTAAACTCATTTACTTTAAGCTCAAGTGATCATAAGCAACCACATTCGTACTAACACCAGTGAGAGGTCAATTTAGCGATGACTAGTCGGATGTCTTTAACTGGCAACTGACCAGGGCGCCCACCACTGCAGCCACGAGTGGTCATTTTACAGCATCTTTAGACCCCAAAACCTGGCAACTCTCCCACAGCATTCATGTCCCGAACTGTGTGACCACCGCTGTTTTCTCTCTCTCCTTTCTCTCCTGTCTGTTTTGACGCTTAGTTAACCAAGGCCAGTCGTTCAGGGGTTGAAAATAGTCATTGTTTTTGCATCTGAAGGTTCTCACAGAATTTTCAAGAGCTTATCTTTTGGAGGAAAAAAACAACTTGCATGCACATCATTTAATTAAAAAATGTTTTAGCCAAGCATTCTCTTGCTCTCAAAGCCTGTCAGTAAATGTGGTCACTTTACATTCCCTCAAATTTACCGTGAAACAGCTGGACCAATGCTTGCGGCGTCTGTTGACTCGACAAGTTATGATCAGTAAGTTTAACACAGTCACCAACTGAACAATGACACAAACATGGGAGATAATTCTTATCCAGGGGTGAACCTCGATATTCATTCCGCTTCCTCAACAATACGAATCATCCCCAATTTTAGATATTGCTGTGCGCAAGTTCCGGTTTTCTGGGCCAGGGTATAAAAGTGCTTCTGGGACGGACTAACGCATCTCATTAACTCGACCAGGTGTTCTGGTAGAGGTGGAATGTCATAGCCGAACCGAGACACTTACTGATTTAATTACACTTTTAACCACGTCCTTCAGAGGAATGGTCGTAATCTGGTCCTCCTTCAATTCCTCTTGTTCCACACCATTAATTTTATTCAGAATTTTCCTTAAACGATTTCTGACTGCCTTTACGGATTGTTCTAAATGAGCCAAATCAAGATTATTAACTAGGGAGGTTCTGGTATTAAAATAAATGGTTGCATCATTTATCAGACCCCGTCGCCTTCTGATATGGTTCCCTTTAATCCTGTAACCAACATCATTTTCTTCAATGATCTCAGTATTCTTTTCCCCAAAGTTATTGTTAAAGCCATTACCATGCCTTGAGTCCTTGCGATATAACGGCTCTAGTTCCGATTCCGCCAGTGTTGAGCTGGCCCTTTCCCAAAATCCGTCTATTAATTCCTGCATCATTCTCCCATATAACAGCGCTGTTCCTGGTTTGCAACAGTCCGGTAGTCCCACCTCGGTCAGATTTACTATTACAGGTATTACTTCATGATGCACATCATGGTACAATATCATCCGAGTCAGGATTACCGCTAACGCGATTACCACCACTGTTGGTCCCGGAGTGTGTTTGGGACAGACCACCCGGGTTTCCTGTTATTCTTCCCGCGTTTGCGTTTCCTTCATGGTGGGGGGTGGGAGAGAAGTTTACGATGCACTTTCAATTCCACTGTGTGTATGATTCCGTTTTTATATTCCTGCACATGATAATGTTTGTAACCTTCGAACCCCTACACGGCCTGCCCTCCCTGTCCAGGAACCGTTGTTCGGGACCCTCGGGAACGATAGTGCAGTACTAATGTAACTGGGCTAGTAATCCAGAGGCCTCTAGTAATGTTCCAGAGACGTGAGTTCAAATCCCTCCACGGCAGCTGTGGAATTTAATTTCAGTTAATTCAATAAATTTGGAATAAATGGTAACCATGAAAATATCGGATTGTTGTAAAAACCCATCTGGTTCACTAATGCCCTTTAGAGAAGGAAATCTGCCGTCCTTACCTGGTCTGGCCTAATTATGAGTCCAGACCCACAGCAATGTGGTTGACTCTTAACTGCCCTATGAAATGGCCTAGCAAGCCACTCAGTTGCAACAAACCGCTACGAAACAAAATAACAAGCAAGAGACGGGATGGGTCAACATCGATCTCGGCACCGGCAACGGACACGGCAATGGCACACCCAGCCCAGTCAACCCTTTAAAGTCCTCCTCCCTGACATCTGGGTACTTGTGCCAAAATTGGGAGAGCAATCCCACAGACTAGTCAAGCAACAGCCTGACAGAAGCATACCTTCCAGCCAATGTCCCAAACTCCTCCATCACTATCCCTGGGTATGTCCTGTCCCACCGGGAGGACAGACCCAACAGGGGTGTCGGCACAGAGTTATACAGTCGGGAAGGATTTGCCCTGGGAGTCCTCAACATTGACTCCGGACCCCATGAAGTCTCATGGCTTCAAGTCAAGCAGAGGCAAGGAAACCTCCTGCTGATTACCACCTACCGCACTCCCTCAGCTGATGAATCAGTACTCCGCCATGTTGAACACCACTTGGAAGAAGTACTGAGAGCAGCAAGTGCACAGAATGCACGCTGGGTGGGGCACTTCAATGCCCATCACCAAGAGTGGCTCGGTAGCACCACCACTGACAGAGCTGGACATAACTGCCAGTCTGGGCCTGCGACAGGTTGTGAGTGAACCAACACGAGGGAAACAACTACTTGACCTCGTCCTCACCAATCTACCTGTCGCAGTTGCATCTGTCCATGAGAGTATTGGTAGCAGTGACCACCGCACAGTCATTGTGAAGACGAAGTCCCGTCTTCACACTGAGGACACACTGTTGTGTGACACTACCACCGTGCTAAATGGGATAGATTCAGAACAGATCTAGCAGCTCAAAACTCGGCATCCATGAGGCGGTCTGGGGCAGCAGCAGAATTGTATTCCACCACAATATGTAAACACATGGCCAGGCATATCCCTCTCTCTACCATTACCATCAAGCAGGTGACGAAGTCTGGTTTAATAAGGAGTGTAAAAGAGCAGCTCCAGGCGTACCTAAAAATGTGGTGCTTACCTGGGGAAGCTGCAACACAGCACTACATACATGCTAAAAAGCGGAAGCAGCATGCTATAGACAGGGCTAAGCGATCCCACAATCAACGGATCAGATCAAAACTCTGCAGCCCTGCCACATCCAATCGTGAATGGTGGTGGACCACTAAACAACTAACGGGAGGGGGAGGCTCCATGAATATCCCCATCCTCAATGATGGCGGAGCCCAGCATGTGAGTGCAAAAGACAAGGTTGAAGCGTTTGCAACCGTCAGAAGTGCCGAGTGGATGATTAATATCGGCCTCCTCCTGAGGTCCCCACCATCACAGAAGCCAGTCTTCAGCAAATTCGATTCACTCGACGTAATATCAAGACACGGATCAGCGCACTGGATACAGCAAAGGCTATGGGCCCTGATCACATCCCAGCTATCGCGTTGAAGACTTGTGTTCCACAACATTAACATTTCTTTTTTTTTCCTGGTCACACATACTTGAAATTGGTCAGAAATTTCAAAAATAACAATTGTTGTTATATTCTATGCCTCGGCTAATGAAGGCAGGTATCCCATATGCCTTTTTATTCAACTTATCTACCTGTCCTGCTGCCTTCAAAGATCTATGTACATGCACACCAACTTCACTCAGATCCTCTGTCCTTCCTAGGGTCCTGCCATTCATTGTGTATTCCCTTGCCTTGTTAGTCCTCCCAAAATGCATCACCTCACACTTTTCAGGGTTAAATTCCATTTGCCACTGTTCTGCCCATCTGACCAACCCATCTATATCGTCCTGTAGGCTGAGGCTTCCCTCCTCGCTATTTACCACTCCACCAATTTTCGTGTCGAATACGTACTTACTGATCATACCTCCTACATTTATATCTAAATCATTAATGTACAATACAAACAGCAAAGGACCCAGCACCGATCCATGCGGTACACCACTTCACACAGGCTTCCAGTCACAAAAACAACCTTCGACCATTACCCTCTGCCTCCTGCCAATAAGCCAATTTTGGATCCAAAGTGCCAAATATCCCTGGATCCCCTGGGCTCTTACCTTCTTGACCAGTCTTCCATGCGAGACTTTGTCAAAAGCCTTACTGAAGTCCATGTGGACTACATCAACTGCACTACCCTCATTCACGCACCTAGTCATCCCTCGAAAAATTCAATCAATTTGGTTAGACATAATCTCCCCCTGACAAAGCTGTGCTGACTATCCTTGATTAATCCTTGCCTCCCCAAGTGGAGACTAATTCTGTCCCTCAGAATGTTTTCCAATAATTCCCCTACCACTGATGTTAGGCTTACTGGCCTGTAATTCCCTGGTGTATCTCTACTACTCTTCTTGAATAATGTTACTACGTTAGCTGTTCTCCAGTCCACTGGCACCTCCCCTATGTCCAGATTGGATCTGGAAATTTGTGTCAGAGCCCCTGCAATCTCCTCCCTTGCTTCACACAGCAGACTGGGATACATCTCGTCTGGGACTGGGGATGTATCCACTTTTAAGCCCGCTAAAACCGCCAGTACCTGCTCCCTCTCAAAACTAAATTGTTCAAGTATATCACAATCCCCCTGCCTGATTTCTATGCCTATATCGTCCTTCTCCATAGTGAAAACAGTAGCAAAATATTCATTTAAAACCTCACCAACATCTTCTGGCTCTATACACAGATTGACACTTTGGTCCCTAATGGGCCCTACTCGTTCCCTGTTTATCCTCTTCCCTAAATATACTTATAAAACACCTTCGGATTTTCCTTTATTTTTCCTGCCAGTGTTTTTTCGTGCCCCCGCTTCGCTCTCCTAATTCCTTTTTTAAATACCCCCTGCATTTTCTATACTCCTCTAGGGCTTCTACTGTTTTTAGTCATTTGTATGTGCCAATAGCCTCCCATTTTTCCTAATCCATTCTTATATATCCCTTGACATCCAGGGTTCCCTGGGGTTGTTGTTCCCACCCTTGATCTTTACGGGAACATGTTGGCGTTGCACTCTCTCTATTTCCTTTCTAAAGACTCCCACTGCTCTGATGTGGATTTTCCTACAAGTAGCTGATCCTAGTCCACTTTGGCCAGATCCTGCCTTATCATATTAAAATCGGCCTTCACCCAATTTAGAACCTTTATTTCCGGTCCATCTTTGTCCTTTTCCATGACTACCTTAAATCTCACCGAATTATGGTCACTGTCACCAAAATGCTCTGCTACTGACACTTCTACCACTTGCCCGGCTACATTCCCTAGAATTAGCTCCAGTACCGCCCCCTCTTTTGTAGGACTTTCTACATGCTGGCTCAATAAGCTCTCCAGGATGCACTTTAAGAATTCCGCACCCTCTAAGCCTTTCACACTCTGACTATCGCAGTTAATATTGGGGAAGTTGAAATCCCCTACTATTATCACTAAGACGTTCTGATTGTCTGACGGTTTTTTCGAGTTCAGACCCGTGGAACAGACAGCACAAAAGCAATGAATCTGTGAAACATCTTTTTACTTAAAAATCCACAAGAGTTTACAAGTAATTACCAGAATACAGACTGTACTCAATTCATTTATTTATTAACCAAGGCCAAACATTGAAGAATTGGAGAGAGTCGTTGTTTTCACCTTTGCAGATTGTTGACTCGTGGTTCTCACAGAATTTTCAAGATATTGGGGTAGAAATTCGTCTGTTGTCGGGTGAGTACGCACTGTGTAATCACCCGTGGACGGAAAGATAGTGCCGGTTTCTTGCATGCACTGCGCATGCGCGGGAAACCGGCACTTCCTTTCTCCCGATAAAAAGGGGTTCTTGGTCGAACACGCACGCCGGAGGGCCAGCGCGTTCGCCTCGCACTTCGGTTTTTTTTTACAGGTTCTTCTGTGAAGGTATGCACGGAGAAGATGGTAGTTTTCCTTTAAAAGATTGGCCCAGAAATTCGGCTCCCGGGCTTCCCGCGGGTGCAAGGATCGCACGCGCACCGACCTACCGCGCCTGCCGTTGACCTCTGGGCCCACGGGGACTTTAGCTCCTGGGCATCCTGCAGCTGCCGGTGCGCAGTGCTTGTGTATACCACGGACGTAGTTAGTGCGATGCGGCCCCTAGGATCACATGGGCCATGGAGAGCCAATGGCAGCAGACCATAATTCATTCATAGAATTGACAGGAACAGCTGTCAAAAGTATGAATACAATTCGGCCCCAAAACCTCCCTAAAACTACAAATAAATTAAAAAAGACATCACATTTTTAAAATAACTATGAATTACTTAATTAAGTATTTTAAACAAAAATTTAAATTTTCGAAAAAATTTATTACATTAATCTGTGAAAAAAATGTTTAAACACTAACCTTGTTAAAAAAAGGCCTTGTGCATCCTCTTTAAAAGTATGGCCTAGAAATTCGAATCGGAGGCTTGCCGTGGGGGTAAGGATCGCGCGCGATATCACCTACCGCGTCTGCCATTCTTGTTTTCCCCCGCAGGAACTTCAGGTCCTGGTCCTCTCCCTAGTGCCGGCGCGCAGTGCATCCGTGTTCCAGGGGCGCAGTTAGTGCGGTGCGACCCCTGCGATCACGTGGGCCATGGAGAGACAATGGCAGCAGACCATCTTTCATTCATAGGAGACCTGTCAAATCTGTGAATTGAAATCGGCCCCAAAAGAACAGCTAAACCTCAAATAAATTTAAAAAAACATCACATTAATAAAATAACTACAGTTAAATAAATTAACCACTTTAAACAAAAATTTAAATTTTTGAAAAAATTAAAATACTTTTTAAAAGTTATAAAAATAAACTTACCTTTCTTTAAAGTCTCCAAAAAAGATAAACCAGTGGATAAAAAAATTAAAATTATACTTAATTAACTACTTACCTTGTTCGAAAGGGGTCTTACACCTTTTTACTAGCCTAGAATCTTCAATACTTACCTTCGCGTTGAAACCTGAAAAAAAACCCAGTGTGCTGCGTGCGCGCAGCCTCTAGTGCGCACGCGGTTCACCTATGAACCGCCACCCTCGCCATACCGGAAGTGCCGGTTTCCCGCGCATGCGCAGTGCATGCAGGAAACCGGCACTTCGGGAATGAATACGGGTGAGTACGCACTGAGGACTCACCCGAGAATGGCCGAATTTTTGGGCCATTGTGTCAAAAGATCAGGATAATGAAACAGTTTGGGTAGAGATAAGGAATAACAAGGGGAAAAAAACACTGGTGGGCGCAGTATATCGGCCTCCTAATAGTTGCAACTCTGTTGGAAGAAGTATTAATCAGGAAATAGTTGGGGCATGTAATAAGGGAACAGCTATAATTATGGGGGATTTTAACTATGATATTAACTGGACAAATCAAATTGGGCAGGGCAGCCTTGAGGAAGAGTTTATTGAGTGTCTTAGGGATGGATTTCTTGAGCAGTATGTAACTGATCCTACAAGGGGGCAAGCAACCTTGGACCTGGTACTGTGTAATGAGTCTGGATTAATTAATAATGTCCTAGTTAAGGATCCCCTTGGAATGAGTGACCATAACATGGTTGAATTCCATATCCAATTAGAGGGTGAGAAGGTTGGTTCTCAATCAAGCATACTGAGCTTGAATAAAGGAGACTATGATGGCATTAGAGCAGAATTGATTAAAGTGGCCTGGGAAAATAGATTAAAGGGTAAGACGGTACATGAGCATTGGTGTTCATTCAAGTAGTTATTTTACAACTTTCAAAATAAATATATTCCACTGAGGAAAAAAGGGTGTAAAAGAAATGACAGCCATCCATGGCTTAGTAAAGAAATTAAAGAAAGTATCCAACTAAAAACAAGGACATATAAGGTAGCCAAAGTTAGTGGGAGGATAGAAGATTGGGAAGTCTTCAAAAGGCAACAAAAAGTAACTAAAGGATTGATTAAGAAATGGAAAATAGACTATGAAAATAAATTAGCAAAAAATATAAAAACAGAAAGCAAGAGTTTCTATAGTTATATAAAAAGAAAAGGGTGGTTAAGGCAAACGTAGGTCCCTTAGAGGATGAGACCGGGAAATTAATGGTGGGAAACATGGAGATGACAAAAATGCTGAACAAATATTTTGTTTCAGTCTTTACGGTAGAGGACACTAAGAATATCCCAACACTGGACAAACAGGGGGCTCTAGTGGGGGAGGAGCTAAATACGATTAAAATCACTAAGGAATTGGTACTCAGTAAAATAATGGGACTCAAGGCGGATAAATCCCCTGGAGCTGATGGCTTACATCCTAGGGTCTTGAGGGAAGTGGCAGTAGGAATTGTGGATGCTTTGGTAATAATTTTCCAAAACTCCCTGAACTCAGCAAAGGTCCCGGCAGATTGGAAAACTGCTAATGTAACACCCTTATTTAAAAAGGGTTGTAGGCAGAAGGCTGGAAATTATAGACCAGTTAGCTTAACATCTGTGGTGGGTAAAATTTTGGAGTCTATTATTAAGGAGACAGTAAAGGAACATTTAGATAAACATAATTTAATAGGACAAAGTCAGCATGGCTTTATGAAGGGGAAGTCATGTCTGAAAAATTTGCTCGAGTTCTTTGAGGACATAACGTACAGGTTGGATAAAGGGGAACCAGTGGATGTAGTGTATTTAGACTTCCAGAAGGCATTCGACAAGTTGCCACATAAAAGATTATTACTCAAGATAAAAAAATCACTGGATTGGGGGTAATATTCTGGCATGGGTGAAGGATTGATTATCTAACAGGAAGCAGAGAGTTGGGATAAATGGTTCATTCTCGGAGTGGCAACCAGTAGCCAGTGGTGTTCCGCAGGGGTCGGTGCTTGGTCCCCAAAATCTTTACAATCTATATTAACGATTTGGAGGAGGGGACCGAGTGTAACATATCAGAGTTTGCAGATGATACAAAGATGGGAGGGAAAGTAGAGAGTGAGGAGGACATAAAAAACATACAAGGGGATATAGAGAGGCTGGGTGAGTGGGCAGAGATTTGGCAGATGCAATACAATATTGGAAAATGTGAGGTTATGCATTTTGGCAGGAAATATCAGAGAGCAAGTTATTATCTTAATGGCGAGAAACTGGAAAGTACTGCAGTACAAAGGGATCTGGGGGTCTTGGTGCAAGAAAATCAAAAAGTTAGTATGCAGGTGCAGCAGGTGATCAAGAAAGCCAATGGAATGTTGGCTTTATTGCTAGGGGGATAGAATATAAAAACAGGGAGGTATTGCTGCAGTTGTATAGGGTATTTGTGAGATCGCACCTGGAGTACTGCATACAGTTTTGGTGTCCATACTTAAAAGAAAAGACATACTTGCTCTCGAGGCATTACAAAGAAGGTTCACTCGGTTAATTCCGGGGATGAGGGGGTGGACATACGAGGAGAGGTTGAGTAGATAGGGACTCTACTCATTGGAGTTCAGAAGAATGAGAGGCGATCTTATTGAAACATATAAGTTTGTGAACGGGCTTGATCGGGTGGACGCGGTGAGGATGTTCCCAATGATGGGTGAAACTAGAACTAGGGGACATAATCTTAGAATAAGGGGCTGCTCTTTCAAAACTGAGATGAGGAGAAACTTGTTCACTCAGAGGATAGTGGGTCTGTGGAATTTGCTACCCCAGGAAGCTGTGGAAGCTACTTCATTAAATAAATTTCAAACAGAAATAGACTGTTTCCTAGAAGTAAAGGGAATCAGGGGTTACGGGGAGCGGGCTGGAAATTGGACATGAGTTTGAGTTCGGATCGGTCAAGGCCCTGTGGGTGGCGGAGCTGGCCCAGGGGCCGAGTGGCCGGGTCCTGCTCCTACTTCTTGTGCTCATACTTCTTGTTTTCTTTAGATTTGAGGTTGGATCAGATCAGCCATGATCTCATTGAATGGCGGAGCAGGCTCGAGGGTCCGATTGGTCTACTCCTGCTCCTATTTCTTATGTTCTTAATACTAATTTGTTCAAGTATATCACAATCACCCTGCCTGATTTCTATGCCTACATCGTCCTTCTCCATAGTGAACACAGATACAAAATATTCATTTAAAACCTCACCAACATCTTCTGGCTCTATACACAGATTGACACTTTGGTCCCTAATGGACCCTACTCTTTCCCTGGTTATCCTCTTACCCTTAATATACTTATAAAACACCTTGGGATTTTCCTTTATTTTGCCCGCCAGTGTTTTTTCATGCCCACTCTTCGCTCTCCTAATTTATTTTTTAAGTACCCCCCTGCATTTTCTATTCTCCTCCAGGGATTCCACTGTTTTTAGTCCTTTGTATCTGCCAAAACCCTCCCATTTTTCCTACTCCATTCTTGTATATCCCTTGACATCCAGGTTTCCCTGGGCTTGTTGGTCCCACCATTGACCTTTATGGGAACATGTTGGCGTTGTACTCTCTCTATTTCCATTCTGAAAGACTCCCACTGCTCTGATGTGGATTTTCCTGCAAGTAGCTGATCCCAGTCCACTTTGGCCAGATCCTGCCTTATCATATTAAAATCGTCCTTCCCCAAATTTAGAACCTTTATTTCCGGTCCATCTTTGTCCTTTTCCATGACTACCTTAAATCTCACCGAATTATGGTGACTGTCACCAAATGCTCTCCTACTGACACTTCTACCAGTTGCCCGGCTACATTCCCTGGAATTAGGTCCAGTACCGCCCCCTCTCTTGTAGGACTTTTTACATGCTGGCTCAAAAAGCTCTCCTGGATGTACTTTATGAATTGCGCACCCTCTAAGCCTTTCACACTCTGACTATCCAAGTTAATATTCGGGAAGTTGAAATCCCCTACTATTATGACCCTATTATTTCTACACTTCTCTGAGATTTGCCTACATATCTGTTCCTCTATCTCCCCTAGACTGTTTGGGGGCCTACATTACACTCCCAGCAAAGTGCTTGCCCACTTTTAATATTTTTCATTTCTACCCATATGGCCTCATTAGAGGAACCTGCTAAAATATCATCCCTCCTTACAGCAGTAATTGACTCATTGATTAATATTGCGACACCCCCTCCTATTTTACATCCCCCTCTGTCTCGCCTGAAGATTATATACCCCGGAATATTGAGCTGCCAGTCCTGCCCCTCCCTCAACCATGTCTCTGTGACAGCAACAATATCATACTACCATGTGTTCATCAACACCTTCAATTCATCTGCCTTACTCGCAAGACTCCTTGCATTAAAATAAATGCCATCCTGCCTTGCCATACTCCCTTGTGCCGTTACACATTTGCAGTGCCTTCCAGGCTGATTTGTTTTTTCCTCTATATTTGGCTGTGCATCACCCCCTACTATAACTCCACGCCGTATCACATCCCCCTTCCAAGTTAGTTTAAACCTTCCCCAAAAGTACTTGCACACCTCCCCGCAAGGATGTTGGTCCCGTTGCAACCCGTCCGACTTGTACAGGTGCCACATTCCCCAGAAGCAGACCCAGTGATCCAGGAAACTGAAGCCCTCCCTCCTGCACCAACTCTTTAGCCACGCGTTCATCTGCTCTATCCTCCTATTCCTATACTCACTAGAACGTGGCACCGTGAGTAATACAGAGATTAAAACCTTTGAGGCCCTGCTTTTTAATCTGCTACCTTGCTCCCTAAATTCTTGTTGCAGGACCTCATCCCTCTTTCTTCCCATGTAGGAGGAGGATGGTCACATATAGTGTAAGTGTAGGGAACCACTAGTACTGGAGGAACACGGTCACATATAGTGTAAGTGTGGGGAACCACTAGTACTGGAGGAACATGGTCACATATAGTGTAAGTGTGGGGAACCACCAGTACTGGAGGAACATGGTCACATATAGTGTAAGTGTAGGGAACCACTAGTACTGGAGGAGCACGGTCACATATAGTGTAAGTGTGGGGAACCACCAGTACTGGAGGAACATGGTCACATATAGTGTAAGTGTGGGGAACCACTAGTACTGGAGGAACATGGTCACATATAGTGTAAGTGTGGGGAACCACCAGTACTGGAGGAACATGGTCACATATAGTGTAAGTGTGGGGAACCACTAGTACTGGAGGAGCACGGTCACATATAGTGTAAGTGTGGGGAACCACTAGTACTGGAGGAACATGGTCACATATAGTGTAAGTGTAGGGAACCACTAGTACTGGAGGAGCACGGTCACATACAGTGTAAGTGTAGGGAATCACTAGTACTGGAGGAGCACGGTCACATATAGTGTAAGTGTGGGGAACCACTAGTACTGGAGGAGCACGGTCACATATAGTGTAAGTGTAGGGAATCACTAGTACTGGAGGAACATGGTCACATATAGTGTAAGTGTAGGGAACCACAAGTACTGGAGGAGCATGGTCCGATATTTAGTTAAAGTGTAGGGTACCACTGGTACTGGAGGAGCATGATCTCATTTAGTTAAAGTGTAGGGAACCACTAGTACTGTAGGAGCACGCTCACCTCTGATATAATTGTAGGGTTTGAGTAGTACAGTAGCAGCACGGTCACCTGCAGATTAAGTGTAAATGCACCATTAGTACAACACAGAAGAGCAGGGTCACCTCTAGTGTAGGTGTAGATTACCACCAGTACCGGAGGAGCACAGTCACATCTCGTGCTGCGAGGCTGAAGTAATCACCAAATCTGCAGCAGTCGGTGCACGGCCTGTTCTGGAGGGCTTGGACTGCTTGGACTCAGTCCAGGGCAGGTGCAGGACGTTTAGTATAAGAGGAGCTGGCTTCACCAATCCTGCAGGAAGACGCTCAGCCCCAGGGCTGGGAAATTCAACTATCAATTTTGAAGAATTTTTTTAGATTTTTTTTTTAAACTCTCCAATAACCATTTCACTAATTTTCTCAATTTGAAGTGTCAGACAAACTGCTACTTAACTGAATCTATTTGTTCAATGACTGTAACTGATGCTAATGATGTTGTAACGTGACTGACTCACTGGAGGATTGATGTGAGTATAAATATAGGTTCCCTTCCTTCTCCTCTGCCGTGCGCTGGTCAGAGTCTGTCATCTCCGACAGAATTATCGCATTCTCACGGAAAATGAGGCGACCAACTATTCTGCAGATAAAGGAGATTTACTACCCGATTATCGCAGCCGTCGGTATCCCGGGTGAGCCATTGTGACCTGTTTGTTGTTAATAGGTGTTAACTGTCTCCCTTTTCACACAGCCTGTTGGATAAGGTAACGAGTTTCCCCGGATGTCAGCATTATAAAGTCGGCATTTACCGGAACAAACTGGTGATCCGCGTGTCTTCACTCCCCCCTTCCCCCTTATTCCGATATCCTCACTGATGTGACAATGTTCTTTTTAGCGAATTTTCGGACGTGTGTCACCCCGTGCAGAGGGAGTGCTGCAGCAACTCATTAAAATGTGTGGGTGGGTTTCCCAGGTAGTGGCTCCAATACTAATCCTGTTCTCACACTGCTCCGTGTGGACAATCACACTGACTGGAGTAAAATGTTCTCAACAGATATCTCCATATATATTTCAATCCGACGCTGGAACATTATTTCTCTCCTCTCTCTTTCTTACAGCGAACTTGGTGACAATTGTGATTCTCTCCCGAGGAAACTGCGGCCTTTCCAAGTGTATCTCTGTCTACATGGTGGCCATGGCAACAGCGGATCTACTGGTCATGATCATCAATGTAATGGTGTATTATATTTTCACTCATCATTTCCCACTTTCCTTCCTGTCCCACACTCCGGTGTGTCGGGCAATTCTATACCTGACTGCTGTGGCCCTCGATTTGTCGGTCTGGTTCACCGTCTCCTTCACGTTTGACCGATTTGTAGCTCTCTGCTACCAGAAGTTGAAAACAAAGTATTGCACCGACAGAACAGCGGCCGCGGTTATAACAACGCTCTCTGTTTTTATCTTTGTGACGGACATCCCCATTTTGTTTGTGTATGAAGCTGAACGAATGATCGGCAACGTGCAGTGGGGCTGTCGGAACAGTGTGGCTTTTTTCTCCTTACCCGTGGCAATACCCTTAACCTGGTTCCACAGCATCTGGCTCGTTTGGCTTCCTTTCGCTTTAATCGCCTTGTTTAATTCTTTGATAATCAGGCGGATTTTAGTGGCCAATAGAGCGCGCAGGGGACTCCGGGATCGCAGCAGGGAGGTTCAGAGCGATCCGGAGATGGAGAACCGAAGGAAATCCATCATCTTGCTCTTCACTATATCGGGCAGTTTTATAGTGCTGTGGCTGACAACTGCCGTGACTTTCTTAACCACCAGAATGACAAACACCACTTATTATCGAGGCGACTTCACAAACCCAGCCTATATCGCCACTGAAACCGGAGCCATGCTGAAGTATTTGAGTTCCTCTCCAAACACGTGTATTTATGCAGCGACCCAGAAGAAGTTCAGAGAAGAGCTGAAGAAGGTGCTGAAATCTCCCTGGACACTGATTATGAGATTGGTTAAAAATGAAAGAAACACGAACTAGAGCTTCGGTTGGGACATTACAATTCAGTTATTGCCCCTGTTCCAGCTCAGATTGGGTTTCTCTGTCCTTACAGTTACATCAGTTTGGTTCACCCATCACTCCTGTGCTCGCTGACATAAGAACATAAGAAAATAAGAAATAGGAGCAGGAGTTGGTGATTTGGCCCTTCGAGCCTGCTCCGCCATTCAATAAGATCATGGCTGATCTTCCACCTCATCTCCACTTTCCTGCACTATCGTCATATCCCTTGATTCCCTTAATATTCAAAAATCTATCGATCTCCGTCTTGAATATACTCAACGACTGATCCTCCACAGACCTCTGGGGTTGAGAATTCCAAAGATTCACACCCTCTGAGTGAATAAATTTCTCCTCATCTCAGTCCTAAATGGCCGACCCCTTATTCTGAGACTGTGACCCTGGTTCTCGAATCTCCAGCCAGGGGAAACATCCTCCCTGCATCTACCCTGTCCAGCCCTGTAAGAATTTGGTATGTTTCAATGAGATCACCTCTCATTCTTCTAAACTCTAGAGAATATAGGCCTAGCCTACTGAAACTGTCCTCATAGGACAATTCCCCCATCCCAGGAACCAGTCTGGTGAACCTTCGTTGCATTCCCTCTGTGGCAAGTATATCCTTCCTGAGTTGAGGAGAGTAGAACTGTACACAATACTCCAGGTGTGGTCTCACCTGGGCCCTATATAATTACAGTAAGACATATTTATGCTTGTACTCTAATCCTCTTGTAATAAAGGCTTACATTTTCTCCCGGTTAAGCAACGTCTCGATTTCAAAATTTTCATCCTTGTTTGCAAATGCCTCTATGGCCTCGCCCCTCCCTATCTCTGTAATCCCACCAGCCCCACAACACTCCGAGATATCAGCTGTTTGAATATCACAGTGCGAGGACTGTAATTCAATTCTGCCATGTAATTGACAGGAAAAATCCAACAGTTTTACAGAAAGATTCAAGGGTTATCAATGCAAGAGGTCAGGACTCCGTCTTGGGCTGCAGCTCAAAATCACGTCGCTGCCTCATATTTGCACCGCGCAATATTCAGTTCCATTGCAGTCAATGGTACGGATTATCGGATGGAACATATAACAGGCGTCCGACGACCGCCTCTTTCCAGCGGAATCTGCCATTTGTTCAACTTAGCGTTTGAAGATTTTAAAGGGATCTTTACATCGGCCGGAATTAAAGAAAAGAAAATCAATGCCGAGGGCTGATGTCTGACGGCTCAAAATAATAAAAGGTACACATAAATATCAGCGAGTTATTTGTTATCACTTTTGAACTGCAAGACTCACATAAAACTGTTGTGAACTCAAGCTTCAAGGAGTGAAAGATGGATGAGCTCCTGAATATAATTGGGGGCACGTCGACTGAACCCATTAGCTGTTAGTGTCAGAAATGATGACGAGGCAGATCCACTTCTGTAATACCCCCACCCCATGTCATCAATAACCCCAGACTTCAGACTGTGGCGCTGTCTGCGAACGTGACAACATAAGAACATGAGACGTCGGAACAGGAGTCGGTCATTTGGCCCCTCGAACCTGCTCCACCATTCAATAAGATCATGGCTGATCTGATCTTGGCCTCAACTCCACTTCCCTGTCCGCTCCCCCTAACCCTTGACTCCCTTAAGTTTCAAAAATCTGTCTATCTCCACCTTAAATATATTCAATGACCCAGCCTCCACAGCTCTCTGGGGAAGATAATTCCAAAGATTCACGACTCGTTGAGAGAAGAAATTCCTCCTTATTTCCGTTTTAAATGGGTGCCCCTTATTGTGAAATTATGCCCCCTAGTTCTCGATTCCCCCACGAGGGGAAACATCCTCTCTACCCTGTCAAGCCCCTTCAGAATCTTATATCTTTCAATAAGATCCCCTCTCATTCTTCTAAAGTCCAATGAGTATAGGCCCAACCTGCTCAACCTTTCTTCATAAGATAACCCCTGCATCTCCGGAATCAGCCTCGTGAACATTCTCTGAACTGCCGCCAATGCACGGCAGGCCGCGGTTTGATTGACTTAGAGCAGGAAATGCTGCCGCCGATCAGTGTCTGTGTCAGAATGCTCCGGCTTTCTCAGTGATGACCAGATGTCAATTTCCCCAGTCCCGTAATTCCGCCGGCCCACCAATTTAGGAGAGTAAGAAACAACACCAACTCCGTCACCCCCACGATATCAGTTCCATTTACAACTCGTCAAGCAAAGAACACAGGAGAATTGGAACAACTGTCACTGGGCAAAGCAAATGGGACATTAAGTCTGCTCCGAGCAACATCCATGTGCAGTCATGCCTAAGGTACCATATAGTCATAGAGTCATAGAGTTATACAGCACAGAAATAGTCTCTTCGGCCCATCGTGACCGCGCCAGCCATCAAGCCCTATCTATTCTAATACCATTTTCCAGCACTTGGTCCGTAGCCTTGTATGCTATGGCGTTGCAAGCGCTCATCTAAATGCTTCTTGAATGTTGTGTGGGTTCCTGCCTCTACCTTCCTTTCAGGCAGTGAGTTCCAGATTCCAACCACCCTCTGGGTGAAAAAGATTTTCCTCAAATCCCCTCTAAACCTCCTTCCCCTTACCTTGAAACTATGCCCCCTGGTTATTGACCACTCTACTAAGG
The DNA here is from genome assembly GCA_030390025.1 of Squalus acanthias. Taxonomy (NCBI): domain Eukaryota; kingdom Metazoa; phylum Chordata; class Chondrichthyes; order Squaliformes; family Squalidae; genus Squalus; species Squalus acanthias. Next base: position 326,091 of record JASTWF010000079.1, read on the forward strand.
GGTAAAGTTCCGCTCTATCTACCCTATCTATGACCCTCATAATTTTGTACACCTCAATCAGGTCCCCACTCAGCCTTCTCTGCTCTAAGGAAAACAACCCCAGCCTGTCCAGTCTCTCTTCATAGCTGAAGCGCTCCAGCCCAGGTAACATCCTGGTGAATCTCCTCTGCACCCTCTCCAATGCAATCACATCCTTCCTATCGTGTGGCGACCAGAACTGCACACATTATTCCAGCTGTGGCCTAACTAGAGTTTTGTACAGCTCCATCATAACCTCCCTGAGCTTATATTCTATGCGTCGGCTAATGAAGGCATATATTGCATAAGACTTTTTAACCAACTTATCTACCTGTCTTGCTGCCTTCAGGGATCTATGTACATGCACACCAAGGTCCCTCTGATCCTGTGTCCTTCAGAGGGTCCTACCATTCATTGTGTATTCCCTTGCCTTGTTAGTCCTCCCAAAATGCATCACCTCACACTTTTCAGGGGTAAATTCCATTTCCCACTGTTCTGCCCATCTGACCAACCCGTCTGTATCGACCTGTTGCCTGAGGATTTCCTCCTCGCTATTTACCACTCCACCAATTTTGGTGTCATCTGCGAACTTACTGATCATACCTCCTACATTCATATCTTATCATGAATGTGCACTACAAACAGCAAAAGACCCAGCACCGATCCCTGCAGTACACCACTGGACACAGGCTTCCAGTCACAAAACAACCTTCGACCATCACACTCTGCCTCCTGCCACTAAGCCAATTTTGGATTCAATGTGCCAAATTGCCCTGGATCCCATGGGCTCTTACCTTCTTGACCAGTCTCCCATGAGGGACTTTGTGAAAAGCCTTACTGAAGTCCTTGTAGACTGCATCAACTGCACTACCCTCATCCACGCAGCTAGTCACCCCCTCGAAAAATTAAATCAAATTCGTTAGACATGATCTCCCCCTGACCAAGCCATGCTGACTATCCTTGATTAATCCTTGTCTCTCCAAGTAGAGACTAATTCTGTCCCTCAGAATGTTTTCCAATAATTTCCCTACCACTGATGTTAGGCTCACTGGCCTGTAATTCGCTGGTTTATCCCTACTACCCTTCTTGAACAATGGAACTACGTTAGCTGTCCTCCAGTCCTCTGGCACCGCCCCTGTGGCCAAAGAGGTTCTGATAATTTGTGTCAGAGCACCTGCAATATCCTCCCTTGCCTCACATAGCAGCCTGGGATACATCTCGTCTGGGCCTGGGGATTTATCCGCTTTTAAGCCCGCTAAAGCCGCTAGTATTTCCTCCCTCCAAATACTAATTTGTTCAAGTATATCACAATCCCCCTGCTTGATTTCTATGCCTACATCGTCCTTCTCCATAGTGAACACAGATACAAAATATTAATTTAAAACCTCACCAACATCTTCTGGCTCTATACACAGATTGACAATTTGGTCCCTAATGGGCCCTACTCTTTGCTGGTTATCCTCTTGCCCTTAATATACTTATAAAACACCTTGGGATTTTCCTTTATTTTGCCCGCCAGTGTTTTTTCATGCCCACTCTTCGCTCTCCTAATTTCTTTTTTGAGTACCCCCCTGCATTTTCTATTCTCCTCCAGGGATTCCACTGTTTTTAGTCCTTTGTATCTGCCAAAACCCTCCCTTTTTTCCTACTGCATTCTTGTATATCCCTTGACATCCAGGGTTCCCTGGGCTTGTTGGTCCCACCATTGACCTTTACGGGAACATGTTGGCGTTGTACTCTCTCTATTTCCATTCTGAAAGACTCCCACTGCTCTGATGTGGATTTTCCTGCAAGTAGCTGATCCCAGCCCACTTTGGCCAGATCCTGCCTTATCATATTAAAATCGTCCTTCCACAAAATTAGAACCTTTATTTCCGGTCCATCTTTGTCCTTTTCCATGACTACCTTAAATCTCACCGAATTATGGTGACTGTCACCAAAATGCTCTCCTACTGACACTTTTACCACTTGGCCGGCTACATTCCCTGGAATTAGGTCCAGTACCGCCCCCCTCTTGTAAGACTTTTTACATACTGGCTCAAAAAGCTCTCCTGGATGCACTTTATGAATACCGCACCCTCTAAGCCTTTCACACTCTGACTATCCAAGTTAATATTCGGGAAGTTGAAACCCCTACTATTATGACCCTATTATTTCTACACTTCTCTGAGATTTGCCTACATATCTGTTCCTCTATCTCCCCCAGACTGTTTGGGGGCCCATAGTACACTCCCAGCAAAGTGCTTGCCCCCTTTCAATGTTTTTCAGTTCTACCCATATGGCCTCATTAGAGGAACCTGCTAAAATATCATCCCTCCTTACAGCAGTAATTGACTCATTGATTAATATTGCGACACCCCCTCCTATTTTACATCCACCTCTGTCTCGCCTGAAGATTATATAACCCGGAATATTGAGCTGCCAGTCCTGCCCCTCCCTCAACCATGTCTCTGTGATAGCAACAATATCATACTCCCATGTGTTCATCAACACCTACAATTCACATGCCTTACTCGCAAGACTCCTTGCATTAAAATAAATGCCTACCGGCCTTGCCATACTCCCTTGTACCGTTACACATTTGCAGTGCCTTCCAGGCTGATTTGTTTTTTCCTCTATATTTGGCTGTGCATCACCCCCTACTATAACTCCACTCCGTATCCCATCCCCCCGCCAAGTTAGTTTAAACCTTCCCCAAAAGTACTTGCCCACCTCCCCGCAAGGATGTTGGTCCCGTTGCAATCCGTCCGACTTGTACAGGTGCCACATTCCCCAGAAGCAGACCCAGTGATCCAGGAAACTGAAGCCCTCCCTCCTGCACCAACTCTTTAGCCACGCGTTCATCTGCTCTATCCTCCTATTCCTATACTCACTAGAACGTGGCACCGTGAGTAATACAGAGATTAAAACCTTTGAGGCCCTGCTTTTTAATCTGCTACCTAGCTCCCTAAATTCTTGTTGCAGGACCTCATCCCTCTTTCTACCCATGTCGTTGGTACCAATGTGAACCACGACCTCTGACTGTTCGCCCTCCACCTTCAGAATGCCCTGCAGCCGTTCAGTGACATCTTTGACCCAGGCACCAGGGAGGCAACATCTATCCTGGAGTCACGTCTGCGGCCACAGAAACGTCTATCTCTTCCCATTACGATAGAATCCCCTATCAATATTGCTCTCATTTAACACAGTAGATTTTTATTTTATTTTATATATTTTATTTTCAAACTGACTTTAGGTTGCCAATTTGCTTTCTGACTCTGTTGAATTTAGATTTACGTTGATAACAACAGTGGATCGCCGTGTTATTGGTGGTCGCGAGTTGCAGGGTGAGGTGTAAGTTTAGCAAAGGTTGCACTGAGTAAGGGGAGTGACTGATTTTGGGAAGCGGATCTGGGATCCAGAAGTAACTTTGGGAGATGAGGGCTCACAGTGAACTGATGATTCTGCAGAAAAAGCTACAAAGTCACGTGAACCTTTCGCCCACCCTTTCTCCCCAATAACCGCTGACAGTCAAGTAAGAGTGAACTGTTTTTCTTTCCTTTAAGAGAAATATAAGTAAATCAGAAATTTCTAACCATGCTTTTATTTACTGTTAGTGTTTCGAACGAAACGCATCACTCGCTATATCCAGTCATACATTACTCATAGAATCATAGAAACATGGACATTTACAACAGGGAAGTAGGCCATTCGACCCATCTTGTCCGTGCCGGCCGACAAACAGCTATCCACCCTAATCCCACTTTCCAGCACTTGGTCCCTAGCATTGTAGGTTATGGCATTTCAAGGGCATATGCAAGTACTTTTTAAATGTGATAAGGGTTTCTGCCTCTACCACCCTTACAGGCAGTGAGTTACAGACCCCCACCACCCTCTGGGTGAAAAAAGTTCTCCTTAAATCCCCTTTAAACTTCCGACCAATTACTTTAAATCTATGCCCCCTGGTTATTGACCCTTCTGCTAAGGGAAGTAGGTCCTTCCTATCGACTCTATCTAGGCCCCTCATAATATTATACACCTCAGGCGGGACCTCATCAAAAGCCTTGTTAAAATCCAAATAGACTACATCAAACGGACTACCCTCATCGACCCTCTTTGGTACCTCCTCAAAAAATTCAGTCAAGTTAGTCAGACACGACCTTCCCTTAACAAATCCATGCTGAATCTCCCTGATTAATCCGTGTCTTCCTAAATGAAGATTTACCCTGTGTCTCAGATTTTATTCCAATAATTTTCCCACCACCGAGATTACTAAAGATAATACAAGCATAAAAATTGAAGTAATACTGGAATAGAGAAGTAACAATCCCAGAACATCAGCAATTATCTGTGAAAATTGCCTGCAGTACTTTCACTGCATTCCTTGCTTCTCTCTCGCTCTCTCTCTGGAACCGAATTATTAATTCTGCTGCATTACTAGAATCAAGATGCTCAGCCAAGCCGAACAGTCCAAGAATGTACCTGTACGAGTTTGAGCCTCTCTCAGGGATGGACTACAACTCCCAGAATGCAGCAGTGTTTCAGTGCGTGTTATTCCCTTTCATGGCTCGGTTGTCAGCATCCTCGCCCAGGAATCAGAAGGTTCAGGGTTCAAATTCCTACTGCAGAGACTTGAGCACAAAATTCAGGCAGACACTACGGTGCAATGCTGAGGAAGCGCTGCACTGTCGGAGGTGCCTTTTTTCGGATAAGACTTTGAACCGAGGCGCCATCGGCTCTGTCAGTTGGACGTCAAAGATCCCATGGAGCTATTTCGAGTAAGAGCCAGGGGAGTTATCCCAGGTGTCCTGGTCAATATTTAATCCTCAAACATCAGAGGGAGGGCTTACAGGGGACGGGTTAGTGGGGGAATCACAGGCGGCGGAGAGTTGCAGCATGTAGAGATTAATCATAGAATCATAGACAGTTACAGCACGGAAGGAGGCCATTTCGGCCCATCATGTCCACGCCGGCCAACAAAGAGCTATCCAGCCTAATCCCACTTCCCAGCTCTTGGTCCGTAGCCCTGCAGGTTAGAGCATCCCACGTGCACATCCAAGTACTTTTTCAATGTGGGTCGGGTCCCTGCCTCTTCCATCCTTTCAGGCAATGGGTTCCAGACCCCCACAACTCTCTGGGTGAAGAAATTTCCCCTCAAATCCCCTCTAAACATTCCCCCAATTACGTTAAATCTGTGCTCCCTGGTTTTTGTCCCCACTGCAAGGGGAAATTGGTCCATTATATCCACTTAATCTATGCCCGTCATAATTGTATACACCTCAATAAGGTCTCCCTCAGCCAAGGAAAATAGACCCAGCCTATCCAGTATTTCCTCACAGCTAAGATTCTCTACTCCCGGCAACATCCTTGTAAATCTCCTCTGTACCTTCTCTAGTGCAATCACATCTTTCCTGTAATGTGGTGACCAGAACTGCACGCAGTACTCTAGCTGAGGCCTGATTAGTGTTTTATACAGTTGAAGCATAACCCCCCTGCTCTTGTATTCTGTGCCACGGCTAATAAAGGCAAGCATTCCGTATACCTTCTTAACCACCTTATCTACTTGGCCTGCTACCTTCAGGGACATGTGGACATGCACTTCACGGTCCCTTTGTTCCTCTACACTACTCAATGTCCTACTAATGGCTAACATTCAAGGAAAAATGCCTAATTTGCCACAAACATATATTCCTCTAGGGCATAAAAACCCAAAAGGAAAAGTAATCCCACTATGGCTAACAAAAGAAATTAAAGCCAGTATTAAGTCAAAGGAGGAAGCTTATAAAGTTGCCAAAAAAAGCGGTCTGTCTGAGGTTTGGGATCTCTTTAGAATTCAGCAAAGGGGGACCTAGAAATTGGTAACGAAAGGTAGAATCGAATATGAGCACAAACTAGCGAAAAATATAAACACGGATTGTAAAAGCTTCTATAGGTATGTGAAATGGAAAAGGCTGGCGAAGGTAAATGTAGGTCCTTTACAGTCAGAGACGGGATAATGTATAATGGGGAATGAGGAAATGGCTGAGAAATTAAATAAATACTTTGTTTCTGTCTTCACAGAGGAAGACACAAAAAACCTCCCAGAAATATGAGAAAACCAAGTGTGTGACGAGAATGAGGAACTTAAAGAAATTATAATTTGTAAAAAAAACAATACCAGCAAAATTAATGGGACTAAAAGTCTATAAATCCCAAGGACAGAATGACCGACAGACTAGGGTTTTGAAAGAGCTGGCCATTGTGATAATGTATGCATTGGTTGCCATCTTCCAAAATTCGATAGATTCTGCAATGGTTTCTGCAGATTGGAGGATAGCAAATGTAACCCCGCAATTTAAGAAAGGAGGGAGTGAGAAAACGGATAACTACAGAGCTGTTAGCCTCACATCAGTAGTTGGGAAAATGCTGGAATTTATTATAAAGGATGCAATAACTGGGCACTTAGAAACTAATAGTAAGATTAGGCAGAGTCAACATGGATTTATGAAAGGGAAATCCTGTTTAACAAACCCATTGGAGTTCTTTGAGGATGTAACTAGTGTAGTAGACAAAGTGGAACCGGTAGATGTGGTGTATTTGGATTTTCAGAAGGCCTTCGATAAGGTCCCACAGAAGAGTTTGGTAAACAAAGTTAGGGCACATGGAAATGGGGGTAATATACTAGCACGGATTGAGAATTGGATAACAGAAAGAAAACGAACAGTAGGGATAAAGGGGTCTTTTTCAGAATGGCAGGCTGTGAATATTGGTTTACCGCAAGCATCGGTGCTTGGGCCGCAGCTATTCACAACCTATATCAATGATTTGGATGAGGGGACTAAATGTAACATTTCCAAATTTGCTGATGATACAAAGCTAGGTGACAGTGTCAGTTGCGAAGAGGATGTGAAGAGGATTCAAGGGGATCTCGACAGGCTCAGTGAGTGGGCGAGAGCATGGCAGATGGAAAATAATGTGGATAAATGTGAAGTTATCCACTTTGGTAGAAAAAACAGGAAGGCAGAGTATTTGCTAAATGGTGAAAGATTGGGCAATGCAGATAGAACATAGAACATATAACATAGAACAGTACAGCACAGTACAGGCCCTTCGGCCCTCGATGTTGTGCCGAGCATTGTCCGAAACCAAGATCAAGCTATCCCACTCCCTATCATTCTGGTGTGCTCCATGTGCTTATCCAATAACCGCTTGAAAGTTCCTAAAGTGTCCGACTCCACTATCACAGCAGGCAGTCCATTCCACACCCCAACCACTCTCTGAGTAAAGAATCTACCTCGGACATCTCTTCTATATCTCCCCCCATGCACCTTATAGTTATGCCCCCTTGTAACAGCTACATCCACCCGAGGAAATAGTCTCTGAACATCCACTCTATCTATCCCCCTCATCATCTTATAAACCTCTCATCCTCCTCCGCTCTAAAGAGAAAAGCCCTAGCTCCCTCAATCTTTCCTCATAAGACCTCCCCCACAAATCAGGCAGCATCCTGGTAAATCTCCTTTGCACTCTTTCCAATGCTTCCACATCCTTCCTATAGTGAGGTGACCAGAACTGCACACAATATTCCAAATGTGGTCTCACCAAGGTCCTGTAAAGTTGCAGCATAACCTCACGGTTCTTAAACTCAAACCCCTTGTTAATAAACGCTAACACACTATAGGCCTTCTTTACTGCTCTATCCACTTGAGTGGCAACCTTCAGAGATCTGTGGATATGAACCCCCAGATCCCTCTGTTCCTCCACGTTCCTCAGAACCCTGCCGTTGACCCTGTAATCCTTATTCAAATTTGCCCTACCAAAATGAATCACCTCGCATTATCATGGTTAAATTCCATCTGCCATTTTTCGGCCCTGCTCTGCATCCTATCAATGTCTCTTTGCAGCCTACAAGAGCCCTCCACCTCATCCACTACTCCACCAATCTTGGTGTCATCAGCAAATTTACTGATCCACCCTTCAGTCCCATTCCTCCAAGTCTTTGATAAAAATCACAAACAGCAGAGGACCCAACATCGACCCCTGTGGCACACCGCTGGTAACTGGTCTCCAGTCCGAAAATTTTCCATCCACCACCACCCTCTTCCTTCTATGAGATAGGCAGTTACTTATTCAATCGGCCAAATTTCCCTCTATCGCACAACTCCTTACTTTCTTCATGAGCCGACCATGGGGAACGTTATCAAACGCCTTACTAAAATCCATTTATACGACATCAACTGCTCTACCTTCATCTACACACTTAGTTACATCCTCAAAGAATTCAATCAAATTTGTTAGGCAAGACTTACCCTTCACGAATCCGTGTTGACTATCCCGGATTAAGTTGCATCTTTCCAAATGGTCATAAAACCTATCCCTCAGGACCTTTTCCATTATCTTACCAACCACTGAAGTAAGATGCTCAAAGGGTCCTGGGTGTCCTTGTACATGAGTCACTGAAAGTGAATGTGCAGGTGCAGCAAGCCATTAGGAAGGCAAATGGTATGCTGGCCTTCATTACAAGAGGATTTGAGTACAGGAGTAAAGAAGTCTTACCCCAATTATATCGGGCCTTCGTGAGACCACACCTGGAGTACTGTGCATAATTTTGGTCTCCTTACCTAAGGAAGGATATACTTGCCATAGAGGGAGTGCAACGAAGGTTCACGAGGTCGATTCCTGGGCTGGCGGGACTGTCGTATGAGAAGATATTCAGTAAACTAGGCCTGTATTCTCTTGAATTCAGAAGGATGAGAGGTGATCTCATTGAAGCATACAAAATTATTACAGGGCTTGGTAAGTTGGATGCTGGGAGAATGTTTCCTTTGGCTGGGGTGTCTAGAACCAAGGGCCACAGCCTCAGGATAAAGGGTAGGACATTCAGGACTGAGATGAGAATAATTTCTTCTCACAGAGGTTGCTGAATCTTTGGAATTCTCTACCCCAGAGGGCTGTGGAGGCTCAGTCATTGGGTATTTTCAAAACAGAAGTCGATAGATTTCTCACTAGTAAAGGGCATGAAGGGATACTGTGAAAGGGCCGGTAAATAGAGTTGAGGCTGAAGATCAGCCATGAACGCATTGAATGGCGGAGCAGGCTCGAAAGGCAGAATGGCCGACTCCTGCTCCTATTTCTTATGTTCTTATGTTCTTACATTTAATGTGTATTCCCTTTCCTTGTTAGCCCTCCACAAATGCATTACCTCACACTTCTCCGGATTGAATTCCATTTGTCACTGTTCTGCCCATCTGATCTCTTCAGTATCAACCACTCCTGCAGTCTACAGCTTCCTTATTCAGTTTCAACCACTAGCTGGATAGAGTTTCACAGGGAATGGAGTTTCACAGGGAGGGAGTTTCACAGAGGGGGAATTGCACAGAGGGGAGTTTCACAGCAGAGAGTTTCACAGTGGGGGCTTTTTACGAGGGGCATTTCACGGAGAGGAATTTCAATGGGAGGATTTTCACAGGGGTTAATTTCACAGGGGAGGAGATTCACAAGCGGTAGATTCACACGGATTGGAGTTTCGCAGGGGTGGAGTTTCAGAGGGGGGGGGAGTTTCACAGGGGTGGAATTTCACAGGGGGTGCATTTTCACAGGGTGGAGGTTCACAAGGGGTAGTTTCACAGGGATGGGGAATTTTTCAATGGGAGCAGTTTCACAAGGGGTAGTTGCGCAGTCGGGGAGTTTTACAGTTGGTGGAGTTTTACAGGGGGAATTTCACAGGAGGGTGTTTCTCCGGGGAGAGTTTCAGAGGGGAGCACTTTCACAGGAGTGAATTTCAAGGGGAGGAGTTTCACAGGGGATCAGTTTCACAGAAAGAAGTTCCACACGGGGGCGTTTCACGAGGGGAGTTTCAGGGGGAGGAGTGTCACGGGGAGGAAATTCACGGAGGGGGCAGTTTCACAGGGGAGGGGATTTTCACAGGGAGGAGTTTCACCGGGGCAGAGTTTTACAGGGAGACGAGTTTCACTGAGGGGAGTTTCAAAGGGAGATATTCCCAGGGGCTGGGGTGTCACGGGGGGATTTTCACATGGGAATTTCAGAGGGGGGTGAGTTTCACAGGGGGTGGAGTTTCACAATGGGTGGAGTTTCACAGAGGGGTGTTTCGCAGGGTGGAAGTTTGCTCGGGGATGGGGTTACACAGGAGGTGTGGTTACACGGATGGTGGAGCTTCGCAAGGTTGGGGTTTCTCAGGAGTTGCAGTTTCACAAGGGCGATTTTCACCGAGGGTAATATGCAAAGGGTGCAATTGCAACTGTGAATTCACAGGGGGTTGGGTTACATGGGGGAGGCACAGGGGATGATATCACATTGAATCAGAGAATGTTTACAGGAAATAAGGAGCCCATTCGGCCCGTCGAGTCCATGCCGGCTCTCTTTAAGAACACTTCAGCTAGTTCCACTTCCTCGCCCTTTCCCCGCAGCCCTGCTTTTTTATTTGCTTCAGTGCTTATCCAATTCCCTTTTGAAAGCCTTAATTGAATCTGCCTCCACCACCCTCTCAGTCAGTGCATTCCAGTTCATGGACTAGGGTTTAACATTTGCATTTCTCCAGTCCTCTGGCACCACCCCTATATCTGAGGAAGATTAGGAAGGTTATGGCCAGTACCTCCGCAATTTCCATCTTTACTTCCCTCAGCATCCTAGGATGCATCACATCCGTTCCTGGTGACTTATCAACTTTAATCTACTTTTTATCTACTTTGGTGTCATATTTGACCCTGAAATGAGCTTCCGACCACATATCCGCAGCATAAGTAAGACCTCCTGTTTCCACCTCTGTAACATCGCCGGTCTCCGCCCTTGCTTCAGCTCATCCGCTGCTGAAACCCTCATCCATGTCTCTAGACTTGACTGCTCCAACACACTCCTGGCTGGCCTCCCACATTCTAGCCAACGTAAACTTGAGGTGATCCAAATCTCGGCTGCCCGTGTCCTAACTCGCAATCAAGTCACGTTCATCCATCTCCCCTGTACTCTCTGACGTACATTGGCTCCCGGTTAAGCAACGCCTCGATTTCAAAATTCTCATCCATGTTTTCAAATTCCTCCATGGCCTCGCCCCTCCCTATCTCTGTAATCTCCTCCAGCCCCACAACCCCCCTTGATCTCTGTGTTGCTCTAATTCTGACCTCTTGAGCATCCCTGATTATAATCGCTCAAACATTGTTGGGCGTGCCTTCTGTTGCCTGGGCCCTAAGCTCTGGAATTCCCTGCCTCAACCTTGCGGCTCTCGACGACTATTTAAGACGCTCCTTAAAACCTACCTCTTTAACCAAGCTTCTGGTCACCTACCATAATTTCTCCTTATGTGGCTCGGTGTCAAGTTTTTTGTCTTATAATATCCTGCGAATCACCTTGGGACGTGTTACTATATCAAAGGCGCTATACAAATACAAGTTGTTGTTGTTGTTGTTAAGTACGGCCAGCCTTTCTAGTACCTCCTCTTTATCAATTTTTATCTCATTGCTAACTCAACTGCCTCCTCTTTCACTATGATGTTGGCAGCACCTTCTTCCTTGGTAAAGACAGATGCAAAGTACTCATTTAGTACCTCCGCTATGCCCTCTGCCTCCACAAGAATATTTCCTTTTTGTTCCCTAATCGGCCCCACCATTTCTTTTACTTCCCTTTTACTACTTGTATGTTTGTAAAAAACGTATGGGTTCCCTTTTATGTTACCCACTAATCTGTTCTCAATCAATCACTTTGTCGTTCATGTTTCCTTTTTCAGTGCTCCCCTGTACTTTCTGTGTTCAGCTTTGTTCTCCATTGAATTTGAACCGGACATATATCACAAACTTCCTTTTACTGTTTCATTTTAATCTCCAATGGGGGAAAAATTTGATTTTGACCATTTTGGGGCGCGAATTTGCGCCGGGTGCAAAATTTTGCGTCTGGCGCAATTTATCGCCGGTGACCGGTAAATGAAAGGATGGCAAAAGGGAAGATGAAAATATGGAAAGGTTCGGTAATAAGTCAAAAAAACAACTAGAAATACAAAGAGAAACAACGAAATAAAATTATCAAGCAATATAAAAAGCAATAGTAATATATTCTACATACACATAAATAACCACAGGTAATGAAAGCAGAAATATTAAATAAATTCGTCTCGGTTGGTGGCGCAAAGTGGGCGGTATCAGATCGCAGATCGGCCGCCCGATATACACAGCACCTGATATTCAATTCTATTGCAGTCAATGGAACTGAATATCAGGCGCTGCGTATAACGGGCGGCCGATCCGATACCGCCCATTTTTCGCCACCGATCAAGACGAATTTTTAGGCCAGCAACTTTGCTTCATTAGTTACAAGAGAGATTAACCTGGTGGGCATGACATTGATCAAAAAAGATATAAAGACATTTAAGATAGAATGGGGGGGGAGATAATTAATAAACTAATCAAACTTAGGGAGGATAAACCGCTGGTCTGGATGGATTGCATTCACACACATTATAATAAGTTTCAGAAGAGCTAACAGAGGCACTATTACCTATGTATTGAAAATAATTAGTACATTGGAATCGTGTCAGGGGACTGGCGGACAGCTACTGTGATTCCGACATGTAAAAAAGGAATTAGAACATGTCTCGGACATAGACCTATTATCTTAACGCCGCTGATAGTAAAGGTAATGGAATCCTTATTAAAGAAGTAATAGAAAATCATCTGGAAACTGAAAATATAATAAAGAGTAGTCAGCACGGATTCCAAAAGGGAAGCTCACACTTAACCAACGTTATGGAATTCTGTGAAGAAGTAAAAGAAAGGGTAGATAAGAGATATGCAGTAGATGTAATATATTTGGATTTCCAAAAAAGCCTTCGATAAGGTACTGCAGAGTAGACTCATGAAGAAGGTCAGAACATGGAGTTAGAGGACAAGTAGCAGAATGGTTAGCAAGCTGGCTCCCAAATAGAAATCAGAGAGTAGTGGTTAAAGTTAAATACTTAGAATGCTGGGAAGTGATGTTCCACAAGGATCAGTGCAGGGACGACTGTTGTTCACCACTAACGTAAAATATTTGGACTCGGGAATCGGAAGTAGAGTCTCAAAATTTACGGATGGCAACAAATTGGGAAAGGGGGTGAATTTATACTGAGGAGTAATGCGACAAAATACAGGAGCACATTAATAAACTTGCAAAATCGGTGTGTAATTGGTAAATGAACGTTAATATGGATAAATGTGAGGTGAGACATTTTGATAGGAAGAATAAGCAGGACACATACTCCTTGGAAAATAAGTGTCTAAATGTAGTAGAGAAACAGACGGATCTACGGGTACGGATACACAAATCACTATAAGTAGTGATGCGGATAATAAGGCCATAAAAGAAAACAAAGCACTGGGGTTCCTTTCTAGTGGGATAGAATTTAAAAGCAGAGAAGTTATGTTAAAATTGTACAGCACTTGGTTAGACCACAATTGAGGTACTGTGAACAGTTACGGTCTGCATATTATAAAAAGGTATAGAGACACTGGAGAAAGTGCTAAAAGATAAAATACAATTATACCAGATCTCACCTAGCAGTAAAGATTCAACAGGCTGGGGCTCTTTTCTCTAGAAAAGAGAATACTGAGGGGTGACCTGATAGAAATCTCTAAAATTATGAAAGGGTTTGATAGAAGAGACATAGAGAAGATGTTTCCACTTACAGGCGAGAACAGAAATAAGGGCCATAATTATAAGCTGGTCACTAATAAATTCAACACGGAATTCAGGAAAAACGTATTTACCCAGAGAGCGGTTACAATGTGGAACTCGCTACCTCATGGTGTAGTTGAGGAGAATAGTGCAGATACATTTAAGGGGAAGCTAAATAACCACATGAGGAAGAAAGGAATAGAAGGATATTTTAATGGGGTTAGATGAAGAAAGGATGAGGCTCGTGTGGAGCTTAAACATCGGCACGGACCTGATCGGTCTAAAGGCCTGTTTCAGTGCTGCAATTAATTGTAATACATTTTAAGTGTAAGACAGCATTAGTACTGGAGGAGCATAGTCACATTTAGTGTAAGTGTGGTGTACCAATAGTACAGGAACAACATGTTCATCTCTCGTGTAAATGTAGGTTGCATCACTTGTACCAGATGAATATGGTAACTTCGAGTGAAAGTGTCGGCTAGTGCCCGTACCAGAAGAGCACGGTAACTCACTTTAAGTGTAGAGGTAATACTGGTACCGGATAAGCACGGTCAGCTCTCGTATAAGTGTAGGGTACCACGAGTTTCGGAGAACTGCTTCATCTAGTGTAGGGTACCACTCGAACCGAAGAACTGTTGCATCTAGTGTAGGGCACCACTAGTACCAGAGAACTTTTATATCTAGAGTAGGGAACCACTAGATCTGGTGAACTGTTACATTTAGTGTCGGGTACCACAAGTACCAGAGCACGGTTACATCTAATGTAGGGCACCACGAGTACCAGAGACCTTTTATATCTAGTGTAGGATACCACTGGTACCAGAGATCTGTTACATCTACTGTAGGGTAACACGACGAACAGAGAACTGTTACATCTAGAGTAGGGCACCACTAGTACCGGAAAACTGTTAACACTAGTGCAGGATACCACTAGTACCGGATAACTGTTAAAACTAGTGCAAGATACCAATAGTACCGGAGAACGGGTACATCTAGTATGTGTCACCACTAGTACTGGAGAATAGTTAGATCAAGTTAGGATATCACTGGTACCGGAGTACTGCTATATCTAGTGTAGCGTACCACAAGTACCGGAGAACTATTACATCTAGTGTAGGGTACCACTAGAACCGCAGGACAGCTAGGTCTAGTCTAGGGTATCACTAGTACCGGAGAACTGTTACATCTAACGTAGGGCACCACTAGTACAGGAGAACTGTTACATCTATTGTCGGGTACCACTATTACAAGACAAATTCTACATCTAGTGTGGGGTACCACTAGTACCAGAGAACGGCTACATCTAGTGCAGGAGACAACTGGTATCGAATAACTTTTATCTAGTGTAGGGTAACACTAGTACCGGAGAACTGTTCCATCTAGTGTGGGGTACCGCTAGGACCGGAGAACTGTTTCATCTAGTGTAGGGTACCACTAGTACCGGAGAACTGTTACATCTAGTGTAGGGCACCACTAGTACCGGAGAACTTTTACATTTAGTGTAGGGCACCACTAGTACCGGAGAACTGTTACATTTAGTGTAGGGTAGCACTACAACCGGAGAACTGTTACATACAGTGTAGGATACCACTAGTACCAGAGAACTGTTACATCTAGTGTAGGGTACCACTAGTACCGGAGAACTGTTACATCTAGTGTAGGGTACCACTAGTACCGGAGAACTGTTCCATCTAGTGTAGGGTACCACTAGTACCGGAGAACTTGTACATATAGTGTAGGGTACCACTAGTACCGGAGAACTGTTACATTGAGTGTAGGGTACCACTAGTACCGGAGAACTTGTACATATTGTGTAGGGCACCACTAGTACCGGAGAACTGTTAGATCTAGTGAAGGGTACCTCTATTTCCTGAGAACTAATACATCTAGTGTAGGGTACCACTACAACCGCGGATCTGTTGCATTAGTGTAGGGCACCACTATTAACAGAGACCTGTTACATCAAGTGTAGGGGACCACGAGTACCAGAGAACTGTTACATCTAATGTAGGATATCACTATTACCGGAGAACTGTTACATTTAGTGTAGGGTACCACGAGTACCGGAGAACTTTTAAATTTAGTGTAAGGTACCACAAGTACCGTTGAACTTTTACATTTAGTGTAGGGTACCACTAGTACCGGAGAACTTTTACATTTAGTGTAGGGCACCACTAGTACCGGAGAACTGTTACATTTAGTGTAGGGTAGCACTACAACCGGAGAACTGTTACATACAGTGTAGGATACCACTAGTACCAGAGAACTGTTACATCTAGTGTAGGGTAGCACTAGTACCGGAGAACTTGTACATATTGTGTAGGGCACCACAAGTACCGGAGAACTGTTAGATCTAGTGAAGGGTACCTCTATTTCCTGAGACTAATACATCTAGTGTAGGGTACCACTACAACCGGAGAACTGTTGCATCTAGTGTAGGGCACCACTATTACCAGAGAACTGTTACATCAAGTGTAGGGGACCACGAGTACCAGAGAACTGTTACATCTAATGTAGGATATCACTATTACCGGAGAACTGTTACATTTAGTGTAGGGTACCACTAGTACCGGAGAACTGTTAAATTTAGTGTAAGGTACCACAAGTACCGTTGAACTGTTACATTTAGTGTAGGGTACCACAAGTACCGTTGAACTGTTACATCTAGTGTAGGGTACCAGAAGTACCGGAGAACTGTTAGATCTAGTGCAGGGTACCTCTATTACCTGAGAACTAATACATCTAGTGTAGGGTACCACTACAACCGGAGAACTGTAGCATCTAGTGTAGGGCACCACCACTACCAGAGAACTGTTACATCAAGTGTAGGGCACCACTACTACCAGAGAACTGTTGCATCTAGCGTAGGGCACCACTATTACCAGAGAACTGTTACATCTAGTGTCGGGTTCCACGAGTACCAAATATCTGTTACATCTAATGTAGGCGACCACATGGACCAGAGAACTGTTACATCTAATATAGGGTACCAGTAGTACCGTAGATCTGCAGCATCTAGTGCAGCTTACCACTAGTACCGGAGAACTGCAACATATAGTGCAGTGCACCACCAGTACTGGAGAACCGGTACATCTAGTGTAGCGCACCACTAGTCCTGGAGAACTGTTAAATCTAGTGTGGGTACCACAAGTGCAAGAGAACTGTTGCAGCTAGTGTAGGGGACCACTAGTACCAGAGAACTGTTATATCTTGTGTAGGTTACCACTGGTACCGGAGAACAGCTACATCTAGTGTAGAGTAACAATTGTACCGGAGAATAGTTACATCGAGTGTAGGGGACCACTGGTACTAGAGAACTGCTACATCTAGTGTAGAGGACCACTGGTACTAGAGAACTGTTTCATCTAGTGCAGAATACCACTAGTATCGGAGAGCTGTTACATCTAGTGTTGGATATCACTCGTACCGGAGAACTATGACATCTGGTGTAGGGCACCACATGAACCGGAGTACTGTTACATCTAGTGTAGCGTACCACTAGTACCTGTGAAATGTGGGATAAAACTAGTACCTGAAAACTGATACATTTAGTGTAGGGCAAGTCTAGTAAGTGAGAACTGTTACATTTAGGTTGGGTACCACTAGTACCGGGGAACTGTTCCATCTATTGCAGGGTACCACTAGTACCGGGGAAACGTGACATCTAGTGGAGGGTAGCACTTGTACCGGAGAATTGTTACATCTAGTGTAGGGTACCACTAGAACCAGAGAACTATCACATCGAGTGTACGATACCACTAGTACCGGAAAACTGTTACATCTAGTGTAGGGTACCACAAGTACCGGAGAACTGCTAGATCTAGTGCAGGGTACCTCTATTTCCTGAGAACTAATACATCTAGTGTAGGGCACCACTATTACCAGAGAACTGTTGAATCAGATGTAGGATATCACTAGTACCGGAGAACTGTGACATCTAGTGTAGGGGACCACTAGTACCAGAGCACTATTACATCTAGTGTAGGATACCTCAACCCCAGAGAACTGTTACATCTAGTGTAGGATACCACTAGTACCGATGAACTGTAACATCTAGTGTATGGCACCAGTAGTATTGGTGAAATGTTACAACTGGTTTAGCATGCCACTAGTACCGGAGTTCTGCTACATCTAGTGTATGGCATCACTAGTACTGGAGAAATGTTACTTCTAGTGTACGGTACCACTAGAACCTGAGTACTGTTACATCTAGTGTAGGGTACCAATAGTACAGGAGAATAGTTACATCTAATGGAAGGGCCACTAGTACTGGTGAACAGCTACATCTAGTGTGGGGTACCACTAGTACCAGAGAACTGCTACATCTACTGTAGGGTAACACTAGTACCAAAGAACTGTTACATCTAGTGTAGGCTACCACAAGTACCAGAGATCTGTGACATCTAATGTCGGGTACCACTATTACCAGAGAACTTCTACATCTAGTGTGGGGTACCACTAGTACCAGAGAACTGTTACATCTAGTGTAGGTTTAGCACTAGTACCAGAGAACTGCTACATCTAGTGTAGGATACCACTAGTACCGGAGAACTGGTACATCTAGTGTGGGGTACCACTAGTACCGGAGAACTGCAACATCTAGTGTAGGGTAAAACTAGTACCGGAGAAATGTTACATCTAGTGTAGGTTACCAGTAGTACCGGAGAACAGTTACATATAGTGTAGGGCACCACTAGTACCGGAGAACTGTTACATCTAGTGTAAGTTACCAATAGTACCGGAGAACAGTTACATACAGTGTAGGGCACCACTAGTACCGGATAACTTTTACATCTAGTGTAGGGTACCAATAGTACCGAAGAACTGTTACATCTAGTGTAGGGTACCACAAGTACCGGAGAACAGTTACATCTAGTGTAGGGTACCACTAGTACCGGAGAACTGTTACATTTAGTGTAGGGTACAGCAAGTACGGGAGAACTGTTCCATCTAGTGCCTCTATTACCTGAGAAGTAATACATCTCGTGTAGGGTACCACTACAACCGGAGAACTGTAGCATCTATTGTAGGGCACCACTATTGCCAGAGAACTGTTACATCAAGTGTAGGGCACCACTATTACCAGAGAACTTTTACATCTAGTGTAGGGTTCCACGAGTACCAGAGAACTGTTACATCTAATGAAGGCTACCACATGGACCAGAGAAATGTTACATCTAATGTAGGGTACCACTAGTACCGTAGATCTGCAGCATCTAGTGTAGGGTACCACTAGTACCGGAGAACTACAACATCTAGTGCAGTGTACCAACAGTACCCGAGAACCAGTACATCTAATGTAGCGCACCGCTAGTTCTGGAGAACTATTAAATCTAGTGTGGGTACCACAAGTGCAAGAGAACTGTTACAGCTAGTGTAGGGGACCATTAGTACAGGAGAAATGTTATATCTAGTGTAGGGTACCACTAGTACCCGAGAACTGCTACATCTTGTGTAGAGTACCAATGGTACCGGAGAATTGTTACATCGAGAGTAGGGGACCACTGGTACTAGAGAACTGCTACATCTAGTGTAGGGGTCCACTAGTATCGGAGAGCTGTTACATCTAGTGTTGAATATCACTCGTACCGGAGAACTAGGACATCTGGTGTAGGGCACCACATGAACCGGAGTACTGTTACATCTAGTGTAGCGTACCACTAGTACCTGTGAAATGTGGGATACAACTAGGTACCTGAAAACTGATACATCTAGTGTAGGGCAAGTCTAGTACCTGAGAACTGTTACATCTAGTTTGGGTACCACTAGTACCGGGGAACTGTGGCATCTAGTGTGGAGTACAACTAGTACAGGAGAACTGTTACATCTATTGCAGGCTATCATTAGTACCTGACAATAGTTTAATCTAGCGAAGGGACCACTGGTACCAGGGAACTGTCACTCCTAGTGTAGGGAATCACCAGTACTGGAGAAATGTTGCATCTAGTGTAGGGTACCACTAGTACCAGAGCACTATCACATCTAGTGTATGTTATCACTAGTACTGGACAACTGCTACATCTAGTGTATGGCACCAGTAGCACTGGAGAAATGTTACATCTAGTTTAGCTTACCACTAGTACCGGAGAACTACTACATCTAGTGTATGGCATCACTAGTACTGGAGAAATGTTACATCTAGTGTATGGTACCACTAGAAACTGAGTACTGTTACATCAAGTGTAGGGTACCAATAGTACAGGAGAATATTTACATATACTGGAGGGGCCACTAGTACTGGTGAACTGCTAAATCTAGTATGGGGTACCACTAGTACTGGAGAACTGCTACATCTAGTGCAGGCTACCACAAGTACCAGAGAACTGTTACATCTAATGTTGGGTAACACAAGTACCAGAGAACTTCTGCATCTAGTGTGGGGTACCACTAGTACCAGAGAACTTCTATATCTAGTGTGGTGTACCACTAGTACCGGAGAACTGGCACATATAGTGTAGGGTACAACTGGTACCGGAGAACTGTTCCATCTAGTGTCGTGCACCACTAGTACAAGAGAACTGTTACATATACTGTAGGGTACCTCTAGTACCGGAAAACTGTTACATTTAGTGTAGGGTACCACAAGTACCGGAGAACTGTTAGATCTAGTGCAGGGTACCTCTATTTCCTGAGAACTAATATATCTAGTGTAGGGTACCGCTACAACCGGAGAACTGTTGCATCTATGTAGGGCACCACTATTACCAGAGAACTGTTACATCAAGTGTAGGGGACCACGAGTACCAGAGAACTGTTACATCTAATGTAGGATATCACTAGTACCAGAGAACTGTGATATCTAGTGTAGGGGACCACTAGTACCAGAGAACTATTACATCTAGTGTAGGGTACCATAGTACCTGTGAAATGTAACATCTAGTGTAGGCTACCACAAGTACCAGAGAATTGTTACATCACATGTAGAGTACCACTAGTACCAGAGAACTGCTACATCTAGTGTATGGCATCAATAGTACTGCAGAAATGTTACATCTCGTGTACAGTACCACTAGAACATGAGAACTGTTACAACTAGTGTAGGGTACCAATAGTACAGGAGAATAGTTACATCTACTGGAGGGGCCACTAGTACTGGTGAACTGCTACATCTAGTGCGGGGTACCACTAGTACCAGATAACTGCTACATCTAGTGTAGGGTATCACTAGTACCAAACAACGGTTACATCTAGTGTAGGCTACCACAAGTTCCAGAGAACTGTTAAATCTAATGTCGGGTACCTCTATTACCAGAGAACTTCTACATCTAGTGTAGGGTACCACAAGTACCGGAGAACTTTTACATCTAGTGTAGGGCACCACAAGTACCGGAGAACTGTTACATTTAGTGTAGGGCACCACAAGTACCAGACAACTGTTACATTTAGTGTAGGGTACCACAAGTACCGTTGAACTATTAGATCTAGTGCAGGGTACCTCTATTACCTGAGAACTAATACATCTAGTGTAGGGTACCACTACATCGGAGAACTGTTAGATGTAGTGCAGGGTACCTCTATTACCTGAGAACTAATACATCTAGTGTAGGGTACCACTACAACCGGAGAACTGCGACATCTAGTGTAGGTTACCACTAGTACCAGAGAACTGCTACATCTAGTGTATGGTATCACTAGTACTGGAGAAATGTTACATCTAGTTTAGCGTACCACTAGCACCGGAGTACTGCTACATCTGGTGTATGGCATCACTAGTACTGCAGAAATGTTACTGCTAGTGTACGGTACCACGAGAACCTGAGTACTGTTACATCTAGTGCATGGTACCAATAGTACAGGAGAGTAGTTACATCTACTGGAGCGGCCACTAGTACTAAAGAACTGTTACATCTAGTGTAGGGTACCACTAGTACCAAAGAACTGTTACATCTAGTGTAGGCTACCACAAGTACCAGAGGACTGTGACATCTAATGTCGGGTACCACTATTACCAGAGAACTGTTACATCTAGTGTGAGGTACCACTAGTACCACAGAGCTGCTACATCTAGTGTAGGATACCACGAGTACCAAAGAACTGTTACATCTAGTGTAAGTTAACAGCCGTACCGGACAACTGCAACATATAGTGTAGGGCACCACTAGTACCAGAGAACTGTTACATCTAGTGTCGGGTACCACTCGTACCGAAGAACTCTTACATCTAGTGTAGGGCACCACTAGTACCGGAGAACTGTTACATCTAGTGTCGGGTACCAATCGTACCGAATAACTCTTACATCTAGTGTAGGGCACCACTAGTACCGGAAAACTGTTACATTTAGTGTAGGGTACCACTAGTACCGGAAAACTGTTACATTTAGTGTAGGGTACCACTACTACCAGAGAACTGTTAGCATCTAGTGTAGGGCACCACTATTACCAGAGAACTGTTACATCTAGTGTAGGGTTCCACGAGTGCCAGAGAACTGTTACATCTAATGTAGGCTACCACATGGACCAGAGAACTGTTACATCTAATATAGGGTACCACTAGTACCGTAGATCTGCAGCATCTAGTGTAGCTTACCACTAGTACCGGAGAACTGCAACATATAGTGCAGTGTACCACCAGTACTGGAGAACCGGTACATCTAGTGTAGCGCACCACTAGTACTGGAGAATTGTTAAATCTAGTGTGAGTACCACAAGTGCAAGAGAACTGTTGCAGCTAGTGTAGGGGACCACTAGTACCAGAGAACTGTTATATCTTGTGTAGGCTACCAATGGTACCGGAAAACATCTACATCTAGTGTAGAGTACCAATTGTACCGGAGAATAGTTACATCGAGTGTAGGGGACCACTGGTACTAGAGAACTGCTACATCTAGTGTAGAGGACCACTGGTACCAGAGAACTGTTACATCTAGTGCAGAGTACCACTAGTATCGGAGAACTGTTACATCTAGTGTTGGATATCACTCTTACCGGAGAACTATGACATCTGGTGCAGGGCTCCACATGAACCGGAGTACTGTTACATCTAGTGTAGCGTACCACTAGTACCTGTGAAATGTGGGATACAACTAGTACCTGAAAACTGATGCATCTAGTGTAGGGCAAGTCTAGTACCTGAGAACTGTTACATCTAGTTTGGGTACCACTAGTACCGGGGAACTGTTCCATCTATTGCAGGGTACCACTAGTACCGGGGAAACGTGGCATCTAGTGGAGGGTAGCACTAGCACCGGAGAATAGTTACATCTACTGTAGGGTACCACTAGAACCAGAGAATTATCACATCGAGTGTAGGGTACCACTAGTGCCTGTGAAATGTTACATTTAAAGCAGGATACCACTTGTACCTGAAAAATGTTACATCTAGTGTAGGGTAGCTCTCGTACCTGAGGACTGTTATATCTAGTGTGGGTACCTCTGGTAACGGAGAACTGTTACATCTAGTGTAGGGCACCACAAGTACCAGAGAACTGTTACATCTAGTGCAGGGTACCACGTGGACCGGATAACTGTTATATCTGGTGTAGGGTACCACTAGTACCGGGGAACTGCTACATTTAGTGTAAGGCACCACTAGTACCAGAGAACAGGTACATCTAGTGTAGCGCACCACTAATACCGGAGACTTTTACATCTAGTGTAGGGTGCCATTGTAACTGTGAAATGTTACATCTAGTTTAGGGTACCACAAATAGAGGAGAACTGTTAAATCTAGTGTAGGTACCTCAAGTACGTTAGAACTGTTACATCTAGCGTGGGTACCACAATTGCAGGAGAACTGTTACATCTAATGTAGGATACCACTAGTATTGGAGAACTGTTACTTCTAGTGTAGGCTACAACTAGCACCAGAGAACTGTTATATCTAGTGTAGGCTACAACTAGTACCGGAGAAGAGCTACATCTGGTGTAGGGTACCACTAGTACCGGAGAATTGTTACATCTAGTGTACGGGACCACTGGTACCTGTAAACTGTTACATCTATTGCAGGGTATGACTAGTACCGGAGAACTGTTACATCTACTGAACGGACCATTGGTACCAGGGAATTGTCACTTCTAGTGTAGGGAATCACCAGTACTGGAGAAATGTTACATCTAGTGTAGGGTACCAATATTGCAGGAGAATAGTTACATCCCCTGTAGGGGCCCACTAGTAATTGTGAAAAGTTACTTCTAGTGCAGGGGACTACTATTACCGGAGAACTGTTAAATCTAGTGCAGTGTATCAATAGATCCGGAGAACTGTCACTTCTAATGTAGGGTACCACTAGTACTGGAGAACTGGTACATGTAGTGTGGGTCAACACTAGTGTCGGTGAAATGTTACATCTATTGCAGGTTACCACTAGTACCGGAGAACTGATACATCTTGTAGGGGACCACTGGTACAGGAGAACTGTTACATCTAGGGTAGGGTACCACTAGTACCAGGGAACTGATACTTCTAGTGCAGGGTACCTCCAGTACCTGATAAATGTTACACCTAGAGCAGGGTACATCTAGTACCTGAGAACTGTTACATGTAGTGTGGGTACCACTCTAATCGGAGAACTATTACATCTAGTTTAGGGTACCGCAAGTACCGGAGAACTCTAACATCTAGTGTAGGTTACCACAAGAACCGGTGAAATGTTACATCTAGTGTAGGGGACCACTGGTACCGGAGAATTATTACATCTATTGTAGGATACCAATAGTACCAGGGAACTGATACTTCTAGTGTTGGGTAGCACTAGTACCGGAGAACTGTTACATCTAGTGTCGTGTACCACGAGCACCAGAGAACTTTTACATCTAGTGTAGGGTACCACTAGTACCTGTGAAATGTTACATCAAGTGTAGGGTACCACTAGCACCGTCGAACTGTTACATCTAGTGTAGGGTACCACTAGTACCGTCGAACTGTTACATATAGTGTAGGTTACTACTAGTAACGGAGAACTGGTACATCTAGTGTAGGTTTACCACTAGTACCAGAGAACTGTTACATCTAGTGTAGGATACCACTAGCACAGGAGAACTGTTACATCTGGTGCAGGGTACCTCCAGTACTAGAGAACTGTTACATGTAGTGTCGATACCACAAGTACCGGAGAACTGTTACATTTGGTGTCGGGTACCTCTAGTACCTGAGAACTGTCACATCTAGTGTAGCGTACCAATAGTACAGGAGAATAGTTACATCTACTGTAGGGACCACTAGTACTGGTGAACTGTTACATCTAATGTAGGCGACTACTAGAATCAGAGAACTGTTAAACCTAATGTAGGGTACCACTAGTACCAGAGAACTGTTACCTCTAGTGTCAGATATCAATAGTACCGGAGAACTGTGACATCTAGTGTAGGGTACCTCTAGTACCGGAGAACTGCTACATCTAGTGTAGAGTACCACTAGTACCGGAGAACTGTTCCATCTATAGCAGGGTACCATTTGTACCGGAGAACTGATACATCTCGTGTAGGGTACCACTAGTACCTGAGATCTGTTATATCTAGTGTGGGTACCTCTAGTACCTGAGAAATGTTACATCTAGTATTGGACACCACAAGTACCACAGAACTGTTACATGTAGTGTAGGGCACCACTAGAAACGGAGAACTGTTACATCTAGTGTCGCGCACCACTAGTACTGGAGAGCTGTTACATCTAGTGTAGGGCACCACTAGAACAGTAGAACTATTACATCTAGTGCAGCGTACCACTAGAACCTGTGATATGTTACATCTAGTATGGGTAACACCAGTATTGGAGAACTGTTACATCTAGTGTGGGTACCACTAGTACCGTAGAACTCTTACATCTAATGTAGTGTACCTTTACTACCTGAGAACTGTTACATCTAGTGTAGGGTACCAATAGTACAGGAGAAGGGTTACATCTAGTGTAGGGTACCAATCGTACAGGAGAATAGTTACATCTACTGTAGGAGCCACTAGTACCGGAGAACTGTGTTATCAAGTGCAGGGTACCACTCGTACCGGAGAATTGTTATATCTAGTGTAGGGTACCACTAGTACCGGAGAACTGTTACATCTAGTGTAGGTTTACCACTAGTACCAGAGAACTGTTACATCTAGTGTAGGATACCACCAGCACCGGAGAACTGTTACATCTGGTGCAGGTTACCTCCAGTACTAGAGAACTGTTATGTGTAGTATCGATAGCACAAGTACCGGAGAACTGTTACATTTAGTGTAGGGTACTGCAAGTACGGGAGAACTGTTCCATCTAGTGCCTCTATTACCTGAGAACTAATACATCTCGTGCAGTGTACCACTACAACCGGAGAACTGTAGCATCTATTGTAGGGCACCACTATTGCCAGAGAACTGTTACATTAAGTGTCGGGCACCACTACTACCAGAGAAATGTTGCATCTAGTGTAGGGCACCACTATTACCAGAGAACCTTTACATCTAGTGTAGGGTTCCACGAGTACCAGAGAACTGTTACATCTAATGTAGGATACCACATGGACCAGAGAACTGTTACATCTAATGTAGGGTACCACTAGTACCGTAGATCTGCAGCATCTAGTGTAGGGTACCACTAGTACCGGAGAACTGCAACATCTAGTGCAGTGTACCAACAGTACTCGAGAACCAGTACATCTAATGCAGCGCACCACTAGTTCTGGAGAACTATTAAATCTACTGTGGGTACCACAAGTGCAAGAGAACTGTTACAGCTAGTGTAGGGGACCATTAGTACCAGAGAAATGTTATATCTAGTGTCGGGTACCACTAGTACCCGAGAACTGCTACATCTTGTGTAGAGTACCAATAGTACCGGAGAATTGTTACATCGAGAGTAGGGGACCACTGGTACTAGAGAACTGCTACATCTAGTGTAGGGGACCAGTAGTATCGGAGAGCTGTTACATCTAGTGTTGGATATCACTCGTACCGGAGAACTAGGACATCTGGTGTAGGGCACCACATGAACCGGAGTACTGTTACATCTAGTGTAGCGTACCACTAGTACCTGTGAAATGTGGGATACAACTAGTACCTGAAAACTGATACATCTAGTGTAGGGCAAGTCTAGTACCTGAGAACTGTTACATCTAGTTTGGGTACCACTAGTACCGGGGAACTGTGGCATCTAGTGTGGGGTACAACTAGTACAGGAGAACTGTTACATCTATTGCAGGATATCATTAGTACCTGACAATAGTTTCATCTAGCGAAGGGAACACTGGTACCAGGGAACTGTCACTCCTAGTGTAGGGAATCATCGGTACTGGAGAAATGTTGCATCTAGTGTAGGGTACCACTAGTACCAGAGCACTATCGCATCTAGTGTAGGTTATCACTAGTACCGGACAACTGCTACATCTAGGGTATGGCACCAGTAGTACTGGAGAAATGTTACATCTAGTTTAGCTTACCACTAGTACCGGAGAACTGCTACATCTAGTGTATGGCATCACTAGTACTGGAGAAATGTTACATCTAGTGTACGGTACCACTAGAAACTGAGTACTGTTACATCAAGTGTAGGGTACCAATAGTACAGGAGAATATTTACATATACGGGAGGGGCCACTAGTACTGGTGAACTGCTAAATCTAGTATGGGGTACCACTAGTACTGGAGAACTGCTACATCAAGTGCAGGCTACCACAAGTAACAGAGAACAGTTACATCTAATGTTGGGTACCACAAGTACCAGAGAACTTCTACATCTAGTGTGGGGTACCACTAGTACCGGAGAACTGGTACATATAGAGTCGGGCACCACTAGTACCGGAGAATTGTTTCATCTAGTGTCGGGTACAACTGGTAGCAGAGAACTGTTCCATCTAGTGTCGTGCACCACCAGTACAAGAGAACTGTTACATATACTGTAGGGTACATCTAGTACCGGTAAACTGTTACATTTAGTGTAGGGTACCACAAGTACCGGAGAACTGTTAGATCTAGTGCAGGGTACCTCTATTTCATGAGAACTAATACATCTAGTGTAGGGTACCACTACAACCGGAGAACTGTTGCATCTATGTAGGGCACCACTATTACCAGAGAACTGTTACATCAAGTGTAGAGGACCACGAGTACCAGAGAACTGTTACATCTAATGTAGGATATCACTAGTACCGGAGAAATGTGATATCTAGTGTAGGGGACCACTAGTACCAGAGAACTATTACATCTAGTGTAGGGTACCATAGTACCTGTGAAATGTAACATCTAGTGTAGGGAACCACAAGTACCAGAGAATTGTTACATCAAATGTAGAGTACCACTAGTACCAGAGAACTGCTACATCTAGTGTATGGCATCACTAGTACTGGAGAAATGTTACATCTCGTGTACAGTACCACTAGAACATGAGAACTGTTACATCTAGTGTAGGGTACCAATAGTACAGGAGAATAGTTACATCTACTGGAGGGGCCACTAGTACTGGTGAACTGCTACATCTAGTGCGGGGTACCACTAGTACCAGATAACTGCTACATCTAGTGTAGGGTATCACTAGTACCAAACAACGGTTACATCTAGTGTAGGCTACCACAAGTTCTTGAGAACTGTTAAATCTAATGTCGGGTACCACTATTACCAGAGAACTTCTACATCTAGTGTAGGGTACCACAAGTACCGGAGAACTGTTACATCTAGTGTAGGGCACCACAAGTACCGGAGAACTGTTACATCTAGTGTAGGGCACCACAAGGGCAATACGGTGGCATAGTGGTTAGCACTGGTGCCTCACAGCGACAGGGACCCGGGTTCGAATCGGACGTCGGGTGACTGTGTGGAGTTTGCACATTCTCCCCGTGTCTGCGTGGGTTTCCTCCGGGTGCTCCGGTTTCCTCCCACAGTCCAAAAATGTGCGGGTTAGGTTGATTTGGCTATGATAAATTGACCCTTAGTGTTAGGGGGTGATTAAATATGTGGGGTTATGGAGATAGGATGGGATATGTTAGGGGGAATTAAATATATGGGGTTACGGGGGTAGGGTGGGATATGTGTACTGTGGGGATTAAAACAGGGACAGGGTACTGGATTTGGATGATCAGCCATGATCGTATTGAATGGTGGAGCAAGCTCGACGGGCCGAATGGCCTACTCCTGCTCCTAGATTCTATGTTTCTATGTAAGTACCAGACAACTGTTACATTTAGTGTAGGGTACCACAAGTACCGTTGAACTATTTGATCTAGTGCAGGGTACCTCTATTACCTGAGAACTAATACATTTAGTGTAGGGCACCACTATTACCAGAGAACTGTTACCTGAAAACTGTTACATCTAGTGTAGGGTACCACAAGTACCGGAGAACTGTTAGATGTAGTGCAGGGCACCTCTATTACCTGAGAACTAATACATCTAGTGTAGGGTACCACTACAACCGGAGAACTGCGACATCTAGTGTAGGTTACCACTAGTACCGGAGAACTGCTACATCTAGTGTATGGCATCATTAGTACTGGAGAAATGTTACATCTAGTTTAGCGTACCACTTGCACCGGAGTACTGCTACATCTGGTGTATGGCATCACTAGTACTGGAGAAATGTTACTTCAAGTGTACGGTACCACTAGAACCTGAGTACTGTTACATCTAGTGCATGGTACCAATAGCACAGCAGAATAGTTACATCTACTGGAGGGGCCACTAGTATCAAAGAACTGTTACATCTAGTGTAGGGTACCACTAGTACCAAAGAACTGTTGCATCTAGTGTAGGCTACCACAAGTACCAGAGGACTGTGACATCTAATGTCGGGTACCACTATTACCAGAGAACTGTTACATCTAGTGTGAGGTACCACTAGTACCACAGAACTGCTACATCTAGTGTAGGATACCACGAGTACCAAAGAACTGTTACATCTAGTGTAAGTTAACACCCGTACCGGAGAACTGCAACATATAGTGTAGGGAATTACTAGTACCAGAGAACTGTTACATCTAGTGTCGGGTACCACTCGTACCGAAGAACTCTTACATCTAGTGAAGGGCACCACTAGTACCGGAGAACTGTTACATCTAGTGTCGGGTACCACTCGTACCGAATAACTCTTACATCTTGTGTAGGGCACCACTAGTACCGGAAAACTGTTACATTTAGTGTAGGGTACCACTAGTACCGGAAAACTGTTACATTTAGTGTAGGGTACCACTAGTACCGGAGAACTGTTAGATCTAGTGCCTCTATTACCTGAGAACTAATACATCTAGTGTAGGGTAGCACTACAACCGGAGAACTGTAGCATCTATTGTAGGGCACCACTATTACCAGAGAACTGTTACATCTAGTGTAGGGTTCCACGACTACCAGAGAACTGTTACATCTAATGTAGGCTAACACATGGACCAGAGAACTGTTACATCTAATATAGGGTACCACTAGTACCGTAGATCTGCAGCATCTAGTGTAGCTTACCACTAGTACCGGAGAACTGCAACATATAGTGCAGTGTACCACCAAACTGGAGAACCCGTACATCTAGTGTAGCGCACCACTAGTACTGGAGAACTGTTAAATCAAGTGTGGGTACCACAAGTGCAAGAGAACTGTTGCAGCTAGTGTAGGGGACCACTAGTACCAGAGAACTGTTATATCTTGTATAGGCTACCAATGGTACCGGAGAACAGCTACATCTAGTGTAGAGTACCAATTGTACCGGAGAATAGTTACATCGAGTGTAGGGGACCACTGGTACTACAGGACTGCTACATCTAGTGTAGAGGCCCACTAGTATCGGAGAACTGTTACATCAAGTGTTGGATATCAGTCGTACCGGGGAACTATGACATCAGGTGTAGGGCATCACTTGAACCGGAGTACTGTTACATCTAGTGTAGCATACCACTAGTACCTGTGAAATGTGGGATACAACTAGTACCTGAAAACTGATATATCTAGTGTAGGGCAAGTCTAGTACCTGAGAACTGTTACATCTAGTTTGGGTACCACTAGTACCAGGGAACTGTTCCATCTATTGCAGGGTACCACTAGTACCGGGGAAACGTGACATCTAGTGGAGGGGAACACTAGTACCGGAGAATAGTTACATCTACTGTAGGGTACCACTAGAACCAGAGAGCTATCACATCGAGTGTAGGGTACCACTAGTGTCTGTGAAATGTAAGATTTAGTGCAGGATACCAGTAGTACGTGAAAAATGTTACATCTAGTGTAGGGTAGCTCTCGTACCTGAGGACTGTTATATCTAGTGTGGGTACCTCTAGTAACGGAGAACTGTTACATCTAGTGTAGGGCACCACAAGTACCAGAGAACTGTTACATCTAGTGCAGGGTACCACGTGGACCAGATAACTGTTTTATCTGGTGTAGGGTCCCACTAGTACCGGGGAACTGTTACATTTAGTGTAAGGCACCACTAGTACCAGAGAACAGGTACATCTAGTGTAGCACACCACTAATACCGGAGACTTTTACATCTAGTGTAGGGTACCATTGTAACTGTGAAATGTTACATCTAGTGTAGGGTACCACAAATAGAGGAGAACTGTTAAATCTAGTGTAGGGAACCTCAAGTACGTTAGAACTGTTACATCTAGCCTGGGCACCACAAGTGCAGCAGAACTGTTACATCTAATGTAGGATACCACTAGTATTGGAGAACTGTTACTTCTAGTGTAGGCTACAACTAGCACCAGAGAACAGTCACATCTAGTGTAGGCTACAACTAGTACCGGAGAAGAGCTACATCTGGTGTAGGGTACCACTAGTACCGGAGAATTGTTACATCTAGTGTACGGGACCACAGGTACCTGTGAACTTTTACATCTATTGCAGGGTATGACTAGTACCGGAGAACTGTTACATCTAGTGAACGACCACTGGTACCAGGGAATTGTCACTTCTAGTGTAGGGAATCACCAGTACTGGAGAAATATTACATCTAGTGTAGGGTACCATTAGTAAGAGAGAACTGTTACATCTATTGTAGGGTACCAATAGTGCAGGAGAATAGTTACATCCCCTGTAGGGGACCACTAGTAATTGTGAAATGTTACTTCTAGTGTAGGGGACTATTATTACCGGAGAACTGTTAAATCTAGTGCAGTGTATCAATAGATCCGGAGAACTGTCATTTCTAATGTAGGGTACCACTAGTACCAGAGAACTGTTACATCTAGTGTAGGATGCCACTATTACTGGAGAACATTTACACCTACTGAAGGGTACCACTTTTACCGGAGAAGTGTTACATCTAATATAGAGTACCACTACTACCGGAGAACTGTTACACCTAGTGTAGGGTACCACTAGTACCAGAAAACTGTTAAATCTAGTGCAGGGTCCCACTAGTACCAGAGAACTGTTACATCTAGTGTCGGGTAGCACTAGTACCAGTGAACTATTAGATCTAGTGTAGGATGCCACTATTACCGGAGTCATTTACACCTAGTGTAGGGTACCACTAGCACCAGAGAACAGTTACATCTTGTGTTGAGTACCGCTAGAACCAGAGAACTCTTATATCTTGTGTTGAGTACCACTAGTACCGGAGAACAGTTTCACAA
This sequence comes from Squalus acanthias, assembly GCA_030390025.1. Taxonomy (NCBI): domain Eukaryota; kingdom Metazoa; phylum Chordata; class Chondrichthyes; order Squaliformes; family Squalidae; genus Squalus; species Squalus acanthias. Next base: position 358,189 of record JASTWF010000079.1, read on the forward strand.
AGTGTAGGGTACCACTAGTACCAGAAAACTGTTAAATCTTGTGTAGGGGACCACTAGTACAAAAGAACAGGGACATTCTAGTGTAGCGTGCCACAAGTACCGGAGGAATGTTGCATCTATTGTCCGGTACCACTAGTACTGGGGAGCAGTTACATCGAGTCTAGGGTACCACTAGTACCGCAGAACTATGACATCTAGTGTAGGGTACCACTAGTAGCGGAGAACTGTGACATCTAGTGTAGGGTAGCACAAGTACCGGATAACTACAACATCTATAATAGGGTATCACTAGTACCGGAGAACTGCAGCATCTATTGTAGGGTACCACTAGTGCTGGACGAACATGACCACATCTAGTTTACATTTAATGGTCGGACTAATATTGGAAGAACCCTACCACCGCTAGTTTAAGTGTTAGCTAGCAGTAGTACATTTGAAGCAGGTTCACCTCTAGAGTAATTAAAGGCTATGTATAGTAGCAGAGGACCATGATAGCCGCTTGTGCAACGAGAAGAACCACGAGTCGTACAGGAGCACGATTAACTCTAGCATAACTGTAGGGATATCACTCATACATAAGAGTATGGTCATTTCTAGTTTGAGTCTCGAGCACCACTAGTACATTTGGAGCACGGCCACATTTATTGTATGTGTATGGTAAAACTGTACCGAAGGAGCACGGTCACCTGTGTTGTAATTGTAAGTTACCAAAGGTACTCAAGGTGGACGATCGCCTCCATTGTCAGTATAGTGCAACAATAACACCGGAGCAGCAGTGCCAAATCTAGTGCAAGTGCAGTGCACCAATAATACCGGAGGAGCAGTGTCTACTCTAGTGTAAGTGTAGTGCAACAGTAATACCGGAGTAGCAGAGACAACTCTAGTGTAAGTGTAGTGCACCAATAATACCGGAGGAGCAGTGTCCACTCTAGTTTAAGTGTAGTGCAGCAATAATACCGGAGGAGCAGTGTCCTCTCTAGTGTAAGTGTAGTGCAGCAATAATACCGGAGGGGCAGTGTCCACTCGAGTGTAGGTGTAGTGCACCAATAATACCGGAGGAGCAGTGTCCACTCTTGTGTAAGTGCAGTGCAGCAATAATACCGATGGGGCAGTGTCCACTCTTGTGTAAGTGTGGTGCAGCAATAATACCGGAGGGGCAGTGTCCACCCTAGTGTAAGTGTAGTTCACCAATAATACCGGAGGAGCAGTGTCCACTCTAGTGTAAGTGTAATGCGACAATAATACCGGAGGAGCAGTGTCCACTCTAGTGTAAGTGTAGTACACCAATAATACCGGAGGAGCAGTGTCCTCTCCAGTTTAAGTGTAGTACAACAATAATACCAGAGGAGCAGTGTCCACTCTAGTGTAAGTGTGGTGCAGCAATAATACCGGAGGGGCAGTTTCCACTCTAGTGAAAGTGTAGTACACCAATAACACCGGAGGAGCAGTGTCCACTCTAATGTAAGTGTAGTACACCAATAATACCGGAGGAGCAGTTTCCACTCTAGTGAAAGTGTAGTACACCAATAACACCGGAGGAGCAGTGTCCTCTCTAGTGAAAGTGTAGTGCAGCAATAATACCGGAGGAGCAGTTTCCACTCTAGTGAAAGTGTAGTACACCAATAACACCGGAGGAGCAGTGTCCTCTCTAGTGAAAGTGTAGTGCAGCAATAATACCGGAGGAGCAGTTTCCTCTCTAGTGAAAGTGTAGAGCAGCAATAATACTGGAGGAGCATTGTCCGCTCTAGTGTAAGTGTAGTTCACCAATAATACCAGAGGATAGGTGTCCGCTCTAGTGTAAGTGTAGTACACAAATAATACCGGAGGGGCAGTGTCCACTCTAGTGTAAGTGCAGTACACCAATAATACCGGAGGAGCAGTGTCCACTCTTGTGTAAGTGCAGTACACCAATAATACCGGAGGGGCAGTGTCCACTCTAGTGTAAGTGCAGTACACCAATAATACCGGAGGAGCAGTGTCCACTCTTGTGTAAGTGCAGTACACCAATAATACCGGAGGAGCAGTGTCCACTCTAGTGTAAGTGCAGTACACCAATAATACCGGAGGAGCAGTGTCCACTCTTGTGTAAGTGCAGTACACCAATAATACCGGAGGGGCAGTGTCCACTCTAGTGTAAGTGCAGTACACCAATAATACCGGAGGAGCAGTGTCCACTCTTGTGTAAGTGCAGTACACCAATAATACCGGAGGGGCAGTGTCCACTCTAGTGTAAGTGCAGTACACCAATAATACCGGAGGAGCACTGTCCACTCTAGTGTAAGTTAGTGCACCAATAATACCGGAGGAGCAGTTTCCACTCTAGTGTAAGTGTAGTGCAGCAATAACACCGTAGGGACAGTGTCCAATCTTGTGTAAGTGTAGTGCAGCAATAATACCGGAGGGGCAGTGTCAACTCCTTTGTAAGTGTGGTTCTCTGATAATGCTGGAGGAGCCGTGTTCACTCCAGTGTAAGTATAATGCACCAAAATACCGGAGGAGCCGTGTTCACTCTAGTGTAAGTGTAATGCCACAATAATACCGGAGGAGCAGTGTCCACTCTAGTGTAAGTGTACTACTTCAATAATACCGGAGGAGCAGTGTCCTCTCTAGTGTAAGTGTAATGCCACAATAATACCGGAGGAGCAGTGTCCACTCTAGTGTAAGTGTACTACTTCAATAATACCGGAGGAGCAGTGTCCTCTCTAGTGTAAGTGTAGTACACCAATAATACCGGAGGAGCAGTGTCCACTCTAGTGTAGGTGTAGTGCAGCAATAATACCGGAGGAGCAGTGTCCACTCTAGTGTAGGTGTAGTGCAGCAATAATACCGGAGGAGCAGTGTCCACTCTAGTGTAAGTGTAGTGCACCAATAATACCGGAGGAGCAGTGTCCACTCTAGTGTCAGGGTCGTGCACCAATAATACCGGTGGAGCAGTTTCCACTCCAGTGTAAGTGTAATGCACCAATAATAAATGGAGGGGTAGCTTCCACTCTAGTGCAAGTGGAATGCACAAATAATAAGGGAGCAGCAGTGTCCACTCTAGTGCAAGTGGAATGCACAAATAATAAATGGGGGAGCAGTGTCCACTCTAAGAAAGTGTGGTGCACCAATAATACTGGAGGAGCAGTGTCCACTCTAGCGTAAGTGTAGTGCAACAGTAATACCGGAGGAGTAGTGTCCACCCTAGTGTAAGTGTAGTGCACCAATTATACCGGCACTGAATCCACCAGTGTAATTTTTGTGATTCATTCCTGGAATGTGGGCGTCGCTGTCAAGGCCAGCATTTATTGACAATCCTTAATTGCCCTTGCGACAACTGAGTGACTTGCTCGGCCATTTCAGAGGGCAGTTAACAGTCAACTACGTTGCTGTGGATCTGGAGTCAGATGTCGGCCACAGCAGGCAAAGGATTCGTGAACCAGATGGTTTTTTATGACAACGGTCACCTACTGATGTTAGCTTTTTATTCCAGAGTTATTAAACTGAATTCATATTCCCCAGCTGCCGTGGGGTGCTTTGAACACAAGTCTCCGAGTCATTGTATGGCACCGCTAGTACTGGTTTAGCACAGTCACCGCTATTATAAGTTTAGGGGTATCCCTAGTACTGGTGGAACACAGTCACCGCTATTATAAGTTTAGGGGTATCCCTAGTACTGGTGGAACATGGTCCCCTCTAGTATAAGTGTAGGGGTACCACTAGTATCAGTGAAGCACAGTCACTGCGTTTGTAAGTGTAGGGGTATCGATAGTACTGGTGGAGCATGGTCACCTCTAGTGTAAGTGTAGGTGTAACACTAGTACTGGTGGAGCACGGTCCCCTGTATTGTAAGTGTAGGTGTACCATTAGTATCTGGTGGAGCACGGTCACCGCTATTGTAAGTATACAGGTATCGCCAGTACTGGTGGAGCACGGTCACCGCTATTGTAAGTATAGGGGTGCCGCTAGTACTAGTGGATCAATGCCAGCTGTAGTGTAATTGGTGCTGTACCACTGGTACCGGAGGAGCACTGTCACATCTAGTGTAAACTTAGGGGTAAAACAGGACTTGAGGAAGATGTGTGTAGGGAAGCACTAATACTGGTGAAGCACGGTAAAATATAGAGTAATTGTAGGGAACCACAAGAACAGGAGGAGCACGGTCACATATAGTGTAAAAAAGTGAGAATAGGCACAACATCAGGTTACAGTAAAACAGCTTTATTTGAAATCACAAGCATTCAGAGCGCTGCTCCTTCGTCAGGTGACGAATGGAGGAGCACGGTCAAATATAATGTAAGTGTAGGAAACCACTAGTACTGGAGGAGCATGGTCACATATAGAGTACATGATGTGGAGATGCCGGCGTATAGAGTAAGTGTAGGAAACCACTAGTACTGGAAGAGCATGGTCACATATAGTGTAAGTGTAGGACACCACGAGTACTGGAGGAGATGGTCACATATAGTGCAAGTGTGAGGTACCACTAGTACTGGAGGAGCACGGTCACATATAGTGTAAGTGTAGGGAACCACTAGTACTGGAGGAGCATGGTCACATATAGTGTAAGTGTAGGGAACCACTAGTACTGAAGCAGCACGGTCACATATAGTGTAAGAGAGGGGAACCACTAGTACAGGAGGAGCTGGTCACATATAGAGTAAGTGTAGGGACCACTACTACTGGAGGAACACGGTCTCATATAGTGTAAGAGAGGGGAACCATTTGTACAGGAGGAGCTGGTCACATATAGTGTAAGTGTAGGGAACCACTAGTCCTGGAGGAGAATGGTCACATATTGTGTCAGTGTAGGGAACCACTAGTACTAGAGGAGCACGGTCACCTCGAGTGTAAGTGTAGGGGTACCGCTACTATTAGTGGAGCCATGCCAGCTGTAGTGTAAGCGGTGTTGTCAAGTTTAAACTAAGGGATAAAGTAGTAATTGAGGAAGATAGTGTGTGTAGTGAACCACTAGTACAGGAGGAGATGGTCACATGTAGAGTAAGTGTAGGGTACCACTATTACAGGAGGAGCATTGTCACATTAATGCAAGTGTAGGGAACCACATGTAATGGAGGAGCATGGTCACTTATAGTGTAAGTGTCGGGAACCACTATTACTGGAGGATCATCTTCACATATAGAGTAAGTGTAAGGAACAACAAGTACTGGAGGATCATGGTCACATGTAGAGTAAGTGTATGGAACCACTAGTACTGGAAGAGTAGGATCACATATAGTGTATGTGTAGGGAACCACTAGTGCTGGAGGAGGATTGTCACATATAGTGTATGTGTAGGGAACCACTAGTGCTGGAGGAGGATTGTCACATATAGTGTATGTGTAGGGAACCACTAGTACTGGAGGAGCACGGTCACATATAGTGTATGTGTAGGGAACCACTAGTGCTGGAGGAGGATTGTCACCTATAGCGTAAGTGTAGGGAACCAGTAGTACTGGAGGAGCACGGTCACATATAGTGTAAGTGTAGGGAACCTTTATTACTGGAGGAGCAGGGTCACAAATAGTGCAATTGCAAGGGAACCGCAAGTACTGGAGTAACGCGGTCATATATAGTGTTAGGGTAAGGGAACCACTAGTACCGTAGCAGCACGGTCACCTGCAGTTTAAGTGTACATGCACCATTAGTACTATACAGAAGAGCAGGGTCACCTCTGGTGTAGGTGTAGATTACCACCAGTACCGGAGGAGCACAGTCACATCTAGTGCTGCTATGCTGAAATAATCACCAAATCTGCAGCAGTCGGTACACCGCCTGTTCTGGAGGGCTTGCACTCCTTGGATTGAATCAAGGGCAGGGTCAGGACGATTAGTATAAGTGGAGCTGGGCTGGGAAATTCAACTATCAATTTTGAAGAACTTTTTTTTTTGAACTGTCCAATAACCATTTCACTAATTTTCTCAATTTGAAGTGTCAGACAAACTGCTACTTAACTGAATCTATTTGTTAAATGACTGTAACTAATGCTAATGATGTTGTAACCTGACTGACTCACTGGAGGTTTGATGTGAGTATAAATATAGGTTCCCTTCCTTCGCCTCTGCCGTGCGATGGTCAGAGTCTGTCATCTGCGACAGAATTCTCGCATTCTCACGGAAAATGAGGCGACCAACTATTCTACAGATAAAGGATAATTACTACCCGATTCTCACAGCCGTCGGTGTCCCCGGTGAGCCATTGTGACCTGTTTGTTGTTAATAGGTTTTAACTGTCTCCCTTTTCACACAGCCTGTTGGATAAGGTAACGACTTTCCCGGATGTCAGCATTATATAGTCGGTATTTACCGGAAAAAACTGATGAACCGCGTGTCCTCACTCCACCCTTCCCTTTAATCCGATAACCTCACTGAGGAGACAATGTTCTTTTTAGCGAATTTTCGGACGTGTGTCACCCCGTGCAGAGGGAGCACTGCAGCAGCTCATTAAAATGTGTGCGTGGGTTTCCCAGGTAATGGCTCCAATACTAATCCTGTTCTCACACTGCTCCGTGTGGACAATCACACTGACTGGAGTAAAATGTGCTCAACAGATATCTCCATATATATTTCAATCCGACGCTGGAACATTATTTCTCTCCTCTCTCTTTCTTACAGCGAACTTGGTGACAATTGTGATTCTCTCCCGAGGAAACTGCGGCCTTTCCAAGTGTATCTCTGTCTCAATGGTGGCCATGGCAACAGCGGATCAACTGGTCATGATCATCAATGTAATGGTGTATTATATTTTCACTCATCATTTCCCACTTTCCTTCCTGTCCCACACTCCGGTATGTCGGGCAATTCTATACCTGACTGCTGTGACCCTCGATTTGTCGGTCTGGTTCACCGTCTCCTTCACATTTGATCGATTTGTAGCTCTCTGCTACCAGAAGTTTAAAACAAAGTATTGCACCGCCTGAACAGCGGCCGCGGTTATAATAGCGCTCTCTGTTTTTATCTTTGTGACAGACATCCCCATTTTGTTTGTATATGAAGCTGAACGAATGATCGACAACTTGCAGTGGGACTGTCGGAACAGTGTGGCTTTTTTCTCCTTACCCGTGGCAATACTCTTATCCTGGTTCCACAGCATCTGGCTCGTTTGGCTTCCTTTCGCTTTAATCGCCTTGTTTAATTCATTGATAATCAGGCGGATTTTAGTGGCCAAGTAGCGCGCAGGGGACTCCGGGATCGCAGCAGGGAGGTTCAGAGCGATCCGGAGATGGAGAACCGAAGGAAATCCATCATCTTGCTCTTCACTATATCGGGCAGTTTTATAGTGCTGTGGCTGACAACTGCCGTGACTTTCTTAACCACCAGAATGACAAACACCACTTATTATCGAGGCGAATTTACAAACCCAGCCTATATCGCCACTGAAACCGGAGCCATGCTGAAGTATTTGAGTTCCTCTCCAAACACGTGTATTTATGCAGCGACCCAGAAGAAGTTCAGAGAAGAGCTGAAGATGGTGGTGAAATCTCCCTGGACACTGATTCTGAGATTGGTTAAAAATGAATGAAACACGAACTAGAGCTTCGGTTGGGACATTAGAATTCAGTTATTGCCCCTGTTCCAGCTCAGATTGGGTTTCTCTGTCCTTACAGTTACATCAGTTTGGTTCACCCATCACTCCTGTGCTCGCTGACATAAGAACATAAGAACATAAGAAATAGGAGCAGGAGTTGGTGATTTGGCCCTTCGAGCCTGCTCCGCCATTCAATAAGATCATGGCTGATCTTTTACCTCATCTCCACTTTCCTGCACTATCCTCATATCCCTTGATTCCCCTAATATTCAAAAATCTATCGATCTCCGTCTTGAATATACTCAACGACTGATCCTCCACAGACCTCTGGGGTGGAGAATTCCAAAGATTCACACCCTCTGAGTGAATAAATTTCTCCTCATCTCAGTCCTAAATGGCCGATCCCTTATTCTGAGACTGTGACCCCCTGGTTCTAGACTCTCCAGCCAGGGGAAACATCCTCCCTGCATCTACTCTGTCAAGCCCTGTAAGAATTTGGTAGGTTTCAATGAGATCACCTCTCATTCTTCTAAACTCTAGAGAATATAGGCCTAGCCTACTGAAACTGTCCTCATAGGACAATTCCCCCATCCCAGGTATCAGTCTGGTGAACCTTCGTTGCATTCCCTCTGTGGCAAGTATATCCTTCCTGAGTTAAGGAGAGTAGAACTGTACACAATACTCCAGGTGTGGTCTCACCAGGGCCCTATATAACTGCAGTAAGACGTCTTTATTCTTGTACTCTAATCCTCTTGTAATAAAGGCCTACATTCTCTACAGGTTAAGCAACGCCTCGATTTCAAAATTATCATCCTTGTTTGCAAATGCCTCTGTGGCCTCGCCCCTCCCTATCTCTGTAATATCCACCAGCCCCACAACCCTCCGATATATCAGCTGTTTGAATATCACAGTGCCAGGACAGTAATTCAATTCTGCCATGTAATTGACAGGAAAAATCCAACAGTTTTACAGAAAGATTCAAGTGTTATCAATGCAAGAGATCAGGACTCCGTCTTGGGCTGTAGCTCAAAATCACGTCGCTGCCTGATATTTGCACCGCGTAATATTCAGTTCCATTGCAGTCAATGGTACGGAATATCGGATGGAACATATAACAGGCGACCGACGGCCGCCTCTTTCCAGCGGAATCTGCCATTTGTTCCACTTAGCGTTTGAAGATTCTAAAGGGATCTTTACCTCGGCCGGAATTGAACACATGTTACGTTATATTAAAGAAAAGAAAATCAATGCTCAGCGCTGATGTCCAGCAGAATTTTTTCCAATAATTTCCCTACCACTGATGTTAGGCTCACTGGCCTGTAATTCCCTGGTTTATTCCTACTACCCTTCTTGAACAATGGAACTACGTTAGCTGTCCTCCAGTCCTCTGGCACCGCCCCTGTGGCTAAAGAGCTTCTGATCATTTGTGTCAGAGCCCCTGCAATCTCCTCCCTTGCCTCACATAGCAGCCTGGGATACATCTCGTCTGGGCCTGGGGATTTATCCGCTTTTAAGCCCGCTAAAGCCGCTAGTACTTCCTCCCTCCAAATACTAATTTATTCAAGTATATCACAATCCCCCTGCCTGATTTCTATGCCTACATCGTCCTTCTCCATAGTGAACACAGATACAAAATATTCATTTAAAACCTTACCAAAATCTTCTGGCTCTATACACAGATTGACACTTTGGTCCCTAATGGGCCCTACTCTTTCCCTGGTTATCCTCTTGCCCTTAATATACTTATAAAACAGCTTGGGATTTTCCTTTATTTTGCCCGCCAGTGTTTTTTCATGCCCACTCTTCGCTCTCCTAATTTCTTTTTTAAGTACCCCCCTGCATTTTCTATTCTCCTCTAGGGATTCCACTGTTTTTAGTCCTTTGTATCTGCCAAAACCCTCCCTTTTTTCCTACTCCATTCTTGTATATCCCTTGACATCCAGGGTTCCCTGGGCTTGTTGGTCCCACCATTGACCTTTACGGGAACATGTTGGCGTTGTACTCTCTCTATTTCCATTCTGAAAAACTCCCACTGCTCTGATGTGGATTTTCCTGCAAGTAGCTGATCCCAGTCCACTTTGGCCAGATCCTGCCTTATCATATTATAATCGTCCTTCCCCAAATTTAGAACCTTTATTTCCGGTCCATCTTTGTCCTTTTCCATGACTACCTTAAATCTCACCGAATTATGGTGACTGTCACCAAAATGCTCTCCTACAGATACTTTTACCACTTGCCCGGCTACATTCCCTGGAATTAGGTCCAGTACCGCCCCTCTCTTGTAAGACTTTTTACATACTGGCTCAAAAAGCTCTCCTGGATGCACTTTATGAATTCTGCACCCTCTAAGCCTTTCACACTCTGACTATCCCAGTTAATATTCGGGAAGTTGAAATCCCCTGCTATTATGACCCTATTATTTCTACACTTCTCTGAGATTTGCCGACATATCTGTTCCTCTATCTCCCCCAGACTGTTTGGGGGCCTATAGTACACTCCCAGCAAAGTGCTTGCCCCCTTTTAATGTTTTTAAGTTCTACCCATATGGCCTCATTAGAGGAACCTGCTAAAATGTCATCCCTCCTTACAGCAGTAATTGACTCATTGATTAATATTGCGACACCCCCTCCTATTTTACATCCCCCTCTGTCTCGCCTGAAGATTATATACCCCGGAACATTGAGCTGCCAGTCCTGCCCCTCCCTCAACCATGTCTCTGTGATAGCAACAATATCATACTCCCATGTGTTCATCAACACCTTCAATTCATCTGACTTACTCGCAAGACTCCTTGCATTAAAATAAATGCCATCCAGCCTTGCCATACTCCCTTGTGCCGTTACACATTTGCAGTGCCTTCCAGGCTGATTTGTTTTTTCCTCTATATTTGGCTGTGCATCACCCCCTACTATAACTCCACGCCGTATCACATCCCCCTTCCAAGTTAGTTTAAAACTTCCCCAAAAGTACTTGCACACCTCCCCGCAAGGATGTTGGTCCCGTTGCAATCCGTCCGACTTGTACAGGTCCCACATTCCCCAGAAGCAGACCCAGTGATCCAGGAAACTGAAGCCCTCCCTCCTGCACCAACTCTTTAGCCACGCGTTCATCTGCTCTATCCTCCTATTCCTATACTCACTAGAACGTGGCACCGTGAGTAATACAGAGATTAAAACCTTTGAGGCCCTGCTTTTTAATCTGCTACCTAGCTCCCTAAATTCTTGTTGCAGGACCTCATCCCTCTTTCTACCCATGTCGTTGGTACCAATATGAACCACGGCCTCTGACTGTTCGCCCTCCACCTTCAGAATGCCCTGCAGCCGTTCAGTGACATATTTGACCCTGGCACAAGGGAGGCAACATCTATCCTGGAGTCACGTCTGCGGCCACAGAAACGTCTATCTCTTCCCCTTACGATAGAATCCCCTATCAATATTGCTCTCATATAATATAGTAGATTTTTATTATATTTTACATATTTTATTTTCAAACTGACTTTAGGTTGCCAATTTGCTTTCTGACTCTGTTGAATTTAGATTTACGTTGATAACAACAGTGGATCGCCGGTGTTATTGGTGGTCGCGAGTTGCAGGGTGAGGTGTAAGTTTAGCAAAGGTTGCACTGAGTAAGGGGAGTGACTGATTTTGGGAAGCGGATCTGGGATCCAGAAGTAACTTTGGGAGATGAGGGCTCACAGTGAACTGCTGATTCTGCAGAAAAAGACACAAAGTCACGTGAACCTTTCGCCCACCCTTTCTCCCCAATAACCGCTGACAGTCAAGTAAGAGTGAACTGTTTTTCTTTCCTTTAAGAGAAATATAAGTAAATCAGAAATTTCTAACCATGCTTTTATTTACTGTTAGTGTTTCGAACGAAACGCATCACTCGCTATATCCAGTCATACATTACTCATAGAATCATAGAAACATGGACATTTACAACAGGGAAGAAGGCCATTCGGCCCATCTTGTCCGTGCCGGCCGACAAACAGCTATCCACCCTAATCCCACTTTCCAGCACTTGGTCCCTAGCATTGTAGGTTATGGCATTTCAAGTGCATATGCAAGTACTTTTTAAATGTGATAAGGGTTTCTGCCTCTACCACCCTTTTTGAGGCAGTGAGTTACAGACCCCCACCACCCTCTGGGTGAAAAAAGTTCTCCTTAAATCCCCTTTAAACTTCCGACCAATTACTTTAAATCTATGCCCCCTGGTTATTGACCCTTCTGCTAAGGGAAATAGGTCCTTCCTATCGACTCTATCTAGGCCTCTCTTATGCACCTCAGGCGGGACCTCATCAAAAGCCTTGCTAAAATCCAAATAGACTACATCAAACGGACTACCCTCATCGACCCTCTTTGGTACCTCCTCAAAAAATTTAGTCAAGTTAGTCAGACACGACCTTCCCTTAACAAATCCATGCTGACTCTCCCTGATTAATCCGTGTCTTTCTAAATGAAGATTTACCCTGTGTCTCAGAATTTATTCCAATAATTTTCCCACCACCGAGATTACTAAAGATATTACAAGCATAAAAATTGAAGTAATACTGGAATAGAGAAGTAACAATCCCAGAGCATCAGCAATTATCTGTGAAAATTGCCTGCAGTACTTTCACTGCATTCCTTGCTTCTCTCTCTCTCTCTCTCTCTGGAACCGAATTATTAATTCTGCTGCATTACTTCAATCAAGATGCTCAACCAAGCCGCACAGTCCAAGAATGTACCTGTACGAGTTTGAGCCTCTCTCAGGGATGGACTACAACTCCCAGAATGCAGCAGTGATTCAGTGCGTGTTATTCCCTTTCATGCCTCGGTTGTCAGCATCCTCGCCTCGCAATCAGAAGGTACAGGTTTCAAATTCCTACTGCAGAGACTTGAGCACAAAATTCAGGCAGACACTGCGGTGCAATGCTGAGGGAGCGCTGCACTGTCGGAGGTGCCTTTTTTCGGATAAGACTTTGAACCGAGGCCCCATCGGCTCTGTCAGGTGGACGTCAAAGATCCCATGGAGCTATTTCGAGTAAGAGCCAGGGGAGTTATCCCAGGTGTCCTGATCAATATTTAATCCTCAAACATCAGAGGGAGGGCTTACAGGGGACGTGTTAGAGGGGGAATCACAGGCGGCGGAGAGTGGCAGCATGTAGGGATTAATCATAGAATCATAGAAAGTTACAGCACGGAAGGAGGCCATTTCGGCCCATCATGTCCGCGCCGGCCAACAAAGAGCTATCCAGCCTAATCCCACTTCCCAGCTCTTGGTCCGTAGCCCTGCAGGTTAAAGCATCCCACGTGCACATCCAAGTACTTTTTCAAAGTGGGTCGGGTCCCTGCCTCTGCCATCCTTTCAGGCAATGGGTTCCAGACCCCCACAACTCTCTGGGTGAAGAAATTTCCCCTCAAATCCCCTCTAAACATTCCCCCAATTACTTTAAATCTGTGCCCCCTGGTTTTTGTCCCCTCTGCAAGGGGAAATTGGTCCATTATATCCACTTTATCTATGCCCGTCATAATTGTATACACCTCAATAAGGTCTCCCCTCAGCCAAGGAAATTAGACCCAGCCTATCCAGTATTTCCTCATAGCTAAGATTCTCTACTCCCGGCAACATCCTTGTAAATCTCCTCTGTACCCTCTCTAGTGCAATCACATCTTTCCTGTAATGTGGTGACCAGAACTGCACGCAGTACTCTAGCTGAGGCCTGATTTGTGTTTTATACAGTTGAAGCATAACCCCCCTGCTCTTGTATTCTGTGCCACGGCTAATAAAGGCAAGCATTCCGTATGCCTTCTTAACCACCTTATCTACTTGGCCTGCTACCTTCAGGGCTATGTGGACGTGCACTTCACGGTCCCTTTGTTCCTCTACACTACTCAGTGTCCTACCATTTAATGGCTAACTTTCAAGGAAATAATGCCTAATTTGCCACAAACATATATTCCTCTAGGGCATAAAAACCCAAAAGGAAAAGTAATCCCACTATGGCTAACAAAAGAAATTAAAGCCAGTATTAAGTCAAAGGAGGAAGCTTATAAAGTTGCCAGAAAAAGCGGTCTGTCTGAGGTTTGGGATCTTTTTAGAATTCAGCAAATGGGGACCTAGAAATTGGTAAAGAAAGGTAGAATCGAATATGAGCACAAACTAGCGAAAAATATAAACACGGAATGTAAAAGCTTCTATAGGTATGTGAAAAGGAAAAGGCTGGCGAAGGTAAATGTAGGTCCTTTACAGTCAGAGACGGGAGAATATATAATGGGGAATGAGGAAATGGCTGAGAAATTAAATAAATACTTTGTTTCTGTCTTCACAGAAATACGAGAAAACCAAGTGTGTGACGAGAATGAGGAACGTAAAGAAATTATAATTTGTAAAAAAAACATTACCAGCAAAATTAATGGGACTAAAAGTCTATAAATCCCAAGGACCGAATGACCGACAGACTAGGGTTTTGAAAGAGCTGACCATTGTGATAATGGATGCATTGGTTGCCATCTTCCAAAATTCGATAGATTCTGCAATGGTTTCTGCAGATTGGAGGATAGCAAATGTAACCCCGCTATTTAAGAAAGGAGGGAGTGAGAAAACGGATAACTACAGACCTGTTAGCCTCACATCAGTAGTTGGGAAAATGCTGGAATCTATTATAAAGGATGCGATAACTGGGCACTTAGAAACTAATAGTAAGATCAGGCAGAGTCAACATGGATTTATGAAAGGGAAATCCTGTTTAACAAACACATTGGAGTTCTTTGAGGATGTAACTAGTGTAGTAGACAAAGTGGAACCGGTAGATGTGGTGTATTTGGATTTTCAGAAGGCCTTCGATAATGTCCCACAGAAGAGTTTGGTAAAAAAAAGTTAGGGCACAGGGAAATGGGGGTAATATACTTGCACGGATTGAGAATTGGATAACAGAAAGAAAAAGAACAGTAGGGATAAAGGGATCTTTTTCAGAATGCCAGGCTGTGAATATTGGTGTACCGCAAGCATCGGTGCTTGGGCCGCAGCTATTCACAATCTATATCAATGATTTGGATGAGGGGACTAAATGTAACATTTCCAAATTTGCTGATGATACAAAGCTAGGTGACAGTGTCAGTTGCGAAGAGGATGTGAAGAGGATTCAAGGGGATCTCGACAGGCTCAGTGAGTGGGCGAGAGTATGGCAGATGGAATATACTGTGGATAAATGTGAAGTTATCCACTTTGGTAGAAAAAACAGGAAGGCAGAGTATTTGCTAAATGGTGAAAGATTGGGCAATGCAGATAGAACATAGAACATAGAACAGTACAGCACAGTACAGGCCCTTCGGCCCTCGATGTTGTGCCGAGCATTGTCCGAAACCAAGATCAAGCTATCCCACTCCCTATCATTCTGGTGTGCTCCATGTGCTTATCCAATAACCGCTTGAAAGTTCCTAAAGTGTCCGACTCCACTATCACAGCAGGCAGTCCATTCCACACCCCAACCACTCGCTGAGTAAAGAATCTACCTCGGACATCCCTTCTATATCTCCCCCCATGCACCTTATAGTTATGCCCCCTTGTAACAGCTACATCCACCCGAGGAAATAGTCTCTGAACATCCACTCTATCTATCCCCCTCATCATCTTATAAACCTCTATTAAGTCGCCTCTCATCCTCCTCCGCTCTAAAGAGAAAAGCCCTAGCTCCCTCAATCTTTCCTCATAAGACCTCCCCCCCAAACCAGGCAGCATCCTGGTAAATCTCCTTTGCACTCTTTCCAATGCTCTCACGTCCTTCCTATAGTGAGGTGACCAGAACTGCACACAATATTCCAAATGTGGTCTCACCAAGGTCCTGTACAGTTGCAGCATAACCTCACGCTTCTTAAACTCAAACCCCTTGTTAATAAACGCTAACACACTATAGGCCTTCTTTACTGCTCTATCCACTTGAGTGGCAACCTTCAGAGATCTGTGGATATGAACCCCCAGATCCCTCTGTTCCTCCACGTTCCTCAGAACCCTGCCGTTGACTCTGTAATCCTTATTCAAATTTGCCCTACCAAAATGAATCACCTCGCACTTATCAGGGTTAAATTCCTTCTGCCATTTTTCGGCCCAGCTCTGCATCCTATCAATGTCTCTTTGCAGCCTACAACAGCCCTCCACCTCATCCACTACTCCACCAATCTTGGTGTGATCAGCAAATTTACTGATCCACTCTTCAGTCCCCTCCTCCAAGTTATTGATATAAATCACAAACAGCAGAGGACCCAACACCGACCCCTGTGGCACACCGCTGGTAACTGGTCTCCAGTCCGAAAATTTTCCATCCACCACCACCCTCTGCCTTCTATGAGATAGCCAGATACTTATCCATTCGGCCAAATTTCCCTCTATCCCACAACTCGTAACTTTCTTCATGAGCCGAACATGGGGAACCTTATCAAACGCCTTACTAAAATCCATGTATACGACATCAACTGCTCTACCTTCATCTACACACTTAGTTACCTCCTCAAAGAATTCAATCACATTTGTTAGGCAAGACTTACCCTTCACGAATCCGTGTTGACTATCTCGAATTAATTGCATCTTTCCAAATGGTCATAAAACCTATCCCTCAGGACCTTTTCCATTATCTTACCAACCACCGAAGTAAGATGCTCAAAGGGTCCTGGGTGTCCTTGTACATGAGTCACTGAAAGTGAATGCGCAGGTGCAGCAAGCCATTAGGAAGGGAAATGGTATGCTGGCCTTCATTACAAGAGGATTTGAGTACAGGAGTAAAGAAGTCTTACCCCAATTATATAGGGCCTTGGTGAGACCACACCTGGACTACTGTGTATAATTTTGGTCTCCTTACCTAAGGAAGGATATACTTGCCGTAGAGGGAGTGCAACGAAGGTTCACGAGGTTGATTCCTGGGATGGCGGGACTGTCGTATGAGAAGAGATTCAGTAAACTAGGCCTGTATTCTCTTGAATTCAGAAGGATGAGAGGTGATCTCATTGAAGCATACAAAATTATTACAGGGCTTGATAAGTTGGATGCTGGGAGAATGTTTCCTTTAGCTGGGGGGTCTAGAACCAAGGGCCACAGCCTCAGGATAAAGGGTAGGACATTCAGGACTGAGATGAGAATAATTTCTTCTCACGGAGGGTGCTGAATCTTTGGAATTCTCTACCCCAGAGGGCTGTGGAGGCTCAGTCATTGGGTATTTTCAAAACAGAAGTCGATAGATTTCTGACTAGTAAGGGCAGGAAGGGATATGGCGAAAGGGCCGGTGAATGGAGTTGAGGCAGAAGATCAGCCATAAACGCATTGAATGGCGGAGCAGGCTCGAAGTGCAGAATGGCCGACTCCTGCTCCTATTTCTTATGTTCTTATGTTCTTACATTTAATGTGTAATCCCTTTCCTTGTTAGCCCTCCCCAAATGCATTACCTCACACTTCTCCGGATTGAATTCCATTTGAAACTGTTCTGCCCACCTGATCAATTTATTGATATCGTCTTGCAGTCTACAGCATCCTTCTTCTTCAGTATCAACCACTCCTGCAGTCTACAGCTTCCTTATTCAGTTTCAACCACTAGCTGGAGGGAGTTTCACAGGGAATGGAGTTTCACAGGGAGGGAGTCTCACAGAGGGGGAATTGCACAGAGGGGAGTTTCACAGCAGAGAGTTTCACAGTGGGGGCTTTTTACGAGGGGCATTTCACGTAGAGGAATTTCAATGGGAGGATTTTCACAGGGGTTAATTTCACAGGGGAGGAGTTTCACAAGTGGTAGATTCACACGGATTGGAGTTTCGCAGGGGTGGAGTTTCAGAGGGGGGGAGTTTCAGAGGGGTGGAATTTCACAGGGGGTGCATTTTCACAGGGGGGAGTTTCACAAGGGGTAGTTTCACAGGGGGGGGGAGTTTTACATTGGGTGGAGTTTCACAAGGGGTAGTTGCGCAGTGGGGGAGTTTTACAGTTGGTGGAGTTTTACAGGGGGGATTTCACAGGAGGGTGTTTCTCCGGGGAGAGTTTCAGAGGGGAGCACTTTCAGAGGAGTGAATTTCAAGTGGAGGAGTTTCACAGGGGAACAGTTTCACAGAAAGAAGTTCCACACGGGGGCGTTTCACGAGGGGAGTTTCAGGGGGAGGAGAGTCACGGGGAGGAAATTCACGGAGGGGGCAGTTTCACAGGGGTTACTTTCACAGGGGAGGGGATTTTCACAGGGAGGAGTTTCACCGGGGCAGAGTTTTATAGGGAGACGAGTTTCACTGGGGTGTGTTTCAAAGGGGGAGTCTCAAAGGGAGATATTCCCAGGGGCTGGGGTGTCACGGGGGGATTTTCACATGGTGAGTTTCAGAGGGGGGTGAGTTTCACAGGGGGTGGAGTTTCACAATGGGTGGAGTTTCACAGAGGGGAGTTTCGCAGGGTGGAAGTTTGCTCGGGGATGTGGTTACACAGGAGGTGTGGTTACACGGATGGTGGAGCTTCGCAAGGTTGGGGTTTCTCAGGAGTTGCAGTTTCACAAGGACGATTTTCACCGAGGGTAATACACAAGGGGTGCAATGGCAACTGTGAATTCACAGGGGGCTGGGTTACATGGGGGAGGCACAGGGGATGATATCACATTGAATCATAGAATGATTACAGCAAAGAAGGAGCCCATTCGGCCCGTCGAGTCCATGCCGGCTCTCTTTAAGAACACTTCAGCTAGTTCCACTCCCCCTCCCTTTCCCCGCAGCCCTGCTTTTTTATTTGTTCAGTGCTTATCCAATTCCCTTTTGAAAGCCTTAATTGAATCTGCCTTCACCACCCTCTCAGTCAGTGCATTCCAGTTCATGGACTAGGGTTTAACATTTGCAATTCTCCAGTCCTCTGGCACCACCCCTATATCTGAGGAGGATTAGGAAGGTTATGGCCAGTACCTCCGCAATTTCCATCTTTACTTCCCTCAGCATCCTAGGATGCATCACATCCGTTCCTGGTAACTTATCAACTTTAATCTACTTTTTATCTACTTTGGTGTCATATTTGACCCTGAAATGAGCTTCCGACCACATATCCGCAGCATAAGTAAGACCTCCTGTTTCCACCTCTGTAACATCGCCGGTCTCCGCCCTTGCTTCAGCTCATCCACTGCTGAAACCCTCATCCATGTCTCTAGACTTGACTACTCCAACACACTCCTGGCTGGCCTCCCACATTCTAGCCAATGTAAACTTGAGGTGATCCAAATCTCGACTGCCCGTGTCCTAACTCGCAATCAAGTCACGTTCATCCATCTCCCCTGTACTCTCTGACGTACATTGGCTCCCAGTTAAGCAACGCCTCGATTTCAAAATTCTCATCCATGTTTTCAAATTCCTCCATGGCCTCGCCCCTCCCTATCTCTGTAATCTCCTCCAGCCCCACAGCCCCCCTTGATCTCTGTGTTACTCTAATTCTGACCTCTTGAGCATCCCTGATTATAATCGCTCAACCATTGTTGGGCGTGCCTTCTGTTGCCTGGGCCCTAAGCTCTGGAATTCCCTGCCTCAACCTCTGCGCCTCTCGACGTCTCTTTCCTCCTTTAAGACGCTCCTTAAAACCTACCTCTTTAACAAAGCTTCTGGTCACCTACCCTAATTTCTCCTTATGTGGCTCGGTGTCAAGTTTTTTGTCTTATAATATCCTGCGAATCACCTTGGGACGTGTTACTATATCAAAGGCGCTATACAAATACAAGTTGTTATTGTTGTTGTTAAGTACGGCCTGCCTTTCTAGTACCTGCTCTTTATCAATTTTTATCTCATGCAGTCTCTCAACTGCCTCCTCTTTCACTATGATGTTGGCAGCACCTTCTTCCTTGGTAAAGACAGATGCAAAGTACTCATTTAGTACCTCCGCCATGCCCTCTGCTTCCACAAGAATATTTCCTTTTTGTTCCCTAATCGGCCCCACCCTTTCTTTTACTACCCTTTTACTACTTGTATGTTTGTAAAAAACGTATGGGTTCCCTTTTATGTTACCCACTAATCTGTTCTCAATCAATCACTTTGTCGTTGATGTTTCGTTTTTCAGTGCTCCCCTGTACTTTCTGTGTTCAGCTTTGTTCTCCACTGAATTATGAACCGGACATATATCACAAACTTCCTTTTACTGTTTCATTTTAATCTCCATGGGGGAAAAATTTGGTTTTGACCATTTTGGGGCGCGAATATGTGCCGGGTGCAAAATTTTGCGTCTGGCGCAATTTATCGCCGGTGACCGGTAAATTCATCTCCAGCGCCCCTGGAGGTTAGTGGAGCACTAAATCAAGCTGTACACTCTTCTATTAGTGCGCTAACGTTGGGGAACTGGGCGCTACCACAGAGAGCTACTCAAGCTCAGGCGCTGTCTATTACCTTGTTCTCAGACATACTGGCACCTTCCAGTTCTTAAAGGGGAAGGTCCGTCATGTTGCACAGCCTCGTCCTGATCATTGCTGCGTTTGACCTGGGCCCGCAAAGGAGGTGCAAATCTTCAGCATGGCTGATCAGAGGCCGAGGGAGAGAGCTCGCCGGTTCAGCAACCAGGCATTGGAGACTATGGTTGTGAATGTGGAACGCCGATGGGCAGTGCTGTTTCCAGACACTGGCAGGAGGCCATTGCGCCGGGAATTCACAAGGATGTAGAGGGAGGTGGCCCATTACATATCATCCAGAAGCCTGTTCTAAAGGACTCACACCCAGTGCCACAAGAAGTTCAATGACCTCACTCGGGTGGTCAGGGTGAGTAGATGCTTGTACTACCTTTACATCCCACTATCTCAAACTCACTCTGTGCACAAACGGTGTAAAATGCCATATCCCCATCACTCACCCAACAACTATGCCCATTTACTAAATGTCACTTCCACAACTCACATCTTAAGACACATTAACGGCTACTCATCTATGGTAGGCACATCTGCCAAACACATGGCTGCACTCTCACTCACACGCTGTCCTTTTTCTTGCAGGCCAAGCTTTCCCATAACAGAAGGGAGCAACAACACACGGGAGGAGGTCGGGTGGAGCTGCACCCCCTCACACAGCTGGAGGAGCGAGTTCACAGATTAATTGCAAGCCATGTCGGAGGTGGTGTGGCAGTTGGAGAGGTCAACCTACTTGGGTACTTCAACGGTCTGTTCAGCATCTCTCTCTCCTCTCTCATACCACTTCCCCCTCACAAAACGAGCCTATCCCACTTTCCATCGAACTAAACTATCTCCATTCCTTGCTCCCTTCCTGTCCCCTGCCCTCACGTTAAAGCCACTGTTGTGCCTTCCTGCTTTCAGATAGTGAGCCATTATCTGACCAGCCTGTCCCTCAGCCTCCCAGTGACAGCGATGCAGGACAGGAGGAGGAACACCAAGCTGGAGCCTCTCTGGGAGTAAAGGTCTCCTGTGCAGAGCCCTGTTTGCCCTCCTCCCTCTGGCCATGTTTTCCTCTCTCTCTCTCCACTTCCACTGCCTCCGACGGTGAAGCTGGAGGACGCGGCCCCGCTGGAGTACAGCCCCCATTAAATCTTCTAAATGTAGCAGTAATAATGCTTACAGAAATGGGAACCTGGAAAGTATTGCTGACGTCCAAAACTCCTTCAATTAGGATAGCGTTAAATGTCTCCAGATGCCGCTCTCCCTCTCTCAACCTGCGAATGCAGAATTGATTGCAAACAGGAAAGAGCATGAAACGCTCGCCTTTAAATAGCGCATCCCCAGCCGACTGCAAAACATCCCCCCCTACCAGGTGCTGAGGCAGGTGTCGAGAATCAATTTCCAGCCTGGGGCGCGACCAGTGTGATGCGCCCTTGGAAGACATCATAATATCTGGACGCATGTAAATCATGGCGGTAGTGTTTAGCGCAACCGCAAACTGGGTATCTGGGGATATTGGGGTGTAAAGGGGGTATCTGGGGATATTGGGGTGTAAAGGGGGTATCTGGGGATATTGGGGGTGTAAAGGGTGTATCTGGGGATATTGGGGTGTAAAGGGGGTATCTGGGGATATTGGGAGTGTAAAGGGGGTATCTGGGGATATTGGGGTTTAAAGGGGATATCTGGGGATATTGGGGTGTAAAGGGGTATCTGGGGATATTGGGGTGTAAAGGGGGTATCTGGGGATATTGGGGTGTATAAGGGGGTATCTGGGGATATTGGGGTGTTAAGGGGTATCTGGGGATATTGGGGTGTTAAGGGGGTATCTGGGGATATTGGGGGTGTAAAGGGGGTATCTGGGGATATTGGGGGTGTAAAGGGGGTATCTGGGGATATTGGGGTGTAAAGCGGGTATCTGGGGATATTGGGGTGTAAAGGGGGTATCTGGGGATATTGGGGGTGTAAGGGGGTATCTGGGGATATTGGGGGTGTAAAGGGGGTATCTGGGGATATTGGGGTGTAAAGGGGTATCTGGGGATATTGGGGTGTAAAGGGGGAATCTGGGGATATTGGGATATAAAGGGGGTATCTGGGGATATTGGGGTGTTAAGGGGGTATCTGGGGATATTGGGGTGTAAAGGGGGTATCTGGGGATATTGGGGTGTAAAGGGGTATCTGGGGATATTGGGGTGTAAAGGGTTATCTGGGGATATTGCGGTGTAAAGGGGGTATCTGGGGATATTGGGGGTGTAAAGGGGGTATCTGGGGATATTGGGGGTGTAAGGGGGTATCTGGGGATATTGGGGGTGTAAAGGGGGTATCTGGGGGATTTGGAGGTGTTAAGGGGTATCTGGGGATATTGGGGTGTTAAGGGGGTATCTGGGGATATTGGGGTGTTAAGGGGGTATCTGGGGATATTGGGGGTGTAAAGGGGTATCTGGGGATATTGGGGTGTAAAGGGGGTAAATGGGGATATTGGGGTGTGAAGCGGTATCTGGGGATATTGGGGTGTAAAGGGGGTATCTGAGGATATTGGGGGTGTAAAGGGAGTATCTGGGGATATTGGGGGTGTAAAGGGGGTATCTTGGATATTGGGAGTGTAACGGGGGTATCTGGGGATATTGGGGTGTGAAGGGGGTATCTGGGGATATTGGGGTGTAAAGGGGTTATCTGGGGATATTGCGGTGTAAAGGGGGAATCTGGGGATATTGGGGGTGTAAAGGGGGTATCTGGGGATATTGGGGGTGTAAAGGGGGTATCTGGGGATATTGGGGGTGTAAAGGGTGTATCTGGGGATATTGGGGTGTAAAGGGAGTATCTGGTGATATTGGGGAGTAAAGGGTGTATCGGGGATATTGGGGGTGTAAAGGGCGTATCTGGGGATATTGGGGTGTAAAGGAGGTATCTGGGGATATTGGGGGTGTAAAGGGGGTATTTGGGGATATTGGGAGTGTAAAGGGGTAATCTGGGGATATTGGGGTGTAAAGGGGGTATCTGGGGATATTGAGGTGTAAATGGGGTATCTGGGGATATTGAGGTGTAAATGGGGTATCTGGGGATATTGGGAAATTAAAGGGGTATCTGGGGATATTGGGGTTGTTAAGGGTGTATCTGGGGATATTGGGGTGTTAAGGGGGTATCTGGGGATATTGGGGTGTTAAGGGGGTATCTGGAGATATTGGGGTGTAAAGGTGGTATAGATAGATACATAGAACAGTACAGCACAGTACAGGCCCTTCGGCCCTCGATGTTATGCCGAGCATTGTCCGAGACCAAGATCAAGCTATCACACTCCCTATCACTCTGGTGTGCTCCATGTGCTTATCCAATAACCGCTTGAATGTTACTAAAGTGTCCGACTCCACTATCACAGCAGGCAGTCCATTCCACACCCCAACCACTCTCTGAGTAAAGAATCTACCTCGGACATCCCTTCTATATCTCCCCCCATGCACCTTATAGTTATGCCCCCTTGTAACAGCTGCCTCTACCCGAGGAAATAGTCTCTGAACATCCACTCTATCTATCCCCCTCATCATCTTATAAATCTCTATTAAGTCGCCTCTCATCCTCCTCCGCTCTAAAGAGAAAAGCCCCAACTCCCTCAATATTTCCTCATAAGACCTCCCCCCCAAACTTGGCAGCATCCTGGTAAATCTCCTTTGCACTCATTCCAATGCTTCCACGTCCTTCCTATAGTGAGGTGACCAGAACTGCACACAATATTCCAAATGTGGTCTCACCAAGGTCCTGTACAGTTGCAGCATAACCTCACGGTTCTTAAACTCAAACCCTCTGTTAATAAACGCCAACACACCATAGGCCTTCTTTACTGCTCTATCCACTTGAGTGGCAACCTTCAGAGATCTGTGGATATGAACCCCCAGATCCCTCTGCTCCTCCACGTTCCTCAGAACCCTGCCGTTGACCCTGTAATCCTTATTCAAATTTGCCCTACCAAAATGAATCACCTCGCACTTATCAGGGTTAAATTCCATCTGCCATTTTTCGGCCCAGCTCTGCATCCTATCAATGTCTCTTTGCAGCCTACAACTGCCCTCCACCTCATCCACTACTCCACCAATCTTGGTGTCATCAGCAAATTTACTGATCCACCCTTCAGTCCCCTCCTCCAAGTCATTGATAAAAATCACAAACAGCAGAGGACCCAGCACCGACCCCTGTGGCACACCGCTGGTAACTGGTCTCCAGTCCGAAAATGTTCCATCCACCACCACCCTCTGCTTTCTATGAGATAGCCAGTTACTTATCCAATCGGCCAAATTTCCCTCTATCCCACAACTCCTTACTTTCTTCATGAGACGACCATGGGGAACCTTATCAAACGCCTTACTAAAATCCATGTATACGACATCAACTGCTCTACCTTCATCTACACACTTAGTTACCTCCTCAAAGAATTTAATCAAATTTGTTAGGCAAGACTTACCCTTCACGAATCCGTGTTGACTATCCCTGATTAAGTTGCCCCTTTCCAAATGGTCATAAATCCTATCCCTCAGGACCTTTTCCTTTATCTTACCAACCACCGAAGTAAGACTGACCGGCCTATAATTACCAGTGTCATTCCTATTTCCTTTCTTGAAGAGAGGAACAACATTCGCCATTCTCCAGTCCTCTGGCACCATCCCCGTAGACAGTGAGGACCCAAAGATCAAAGCCAGAGGCTCTGCAATCTCCTCCCTTGCCTCCCAAAGAATCCTAGGATATATCCCATCTGGCCCAGTGGACTTATCGACCCTCAGGTTCTTCAAAATTGCTAAAACATCTTCCCTCAGAACATCTACCACCTCCAGCCTATCCACCTTTATCACACTCTCATCCTCAAGAACATGGCCCCTCTCCTCGGTGAACACTGACGAAAAGTATTCATTCATCACCTCTCCTATCTCTTCTGACTCCATGCACAAGTTCCCACTACTGTCCTTGACCGGCCCTACCCTCACCCTGGTCATTCTTTTATTTCTCACATAAGAGTAAAAAGCCTTGGGGTTTTTCTTGATCCGACCCGCCAAGGACTTCTCATGCCCCCTCCTAGCTCTCCTAAGCTCTTTTTTTAGCTCATTCCTTGCTACCTTGTACCCCTCAATTGACCCAACTGAACCTTGTTTTCTCATCCTTACATACGCTTCCTTTTTCCTCTTGACTAGACATTCAACCTCTTTTGTGAACCATGGTTCTCTCACTCGGCCATTTCCTCCCTGCCTGACAGGGACATACCTATCAAGGACACGCAGTAATTGCTCCATGAAAAAGCTCCACTTTTCGTTTGTGCCTTTCCCTGATAGTTTCTGTTCCCATCTTATACTCCCTAATTCTTGCCTAATCGCATCATAATTACCCCTCCCCCAATTATAAACCCTGCCCTGCCGTATGGCCCTATCCCTCTCCATTGCAATAGTGAAATGTGGGGATCTTGGGGTGTAAAGGGGCAATCTGGGGATATTGGGGGTATAAAGGGGGTATCTGGGGATATTGGGGGTGTAAAGGGGGTATCTGGGGATATTGGGGTGTAAAGGGGGTATCTGGGGATATTGGGTGTGTAAAGGGGGTATCTGGGGATATTGGGGTGTAAAGGGGGTATCTGGGGATATTGGGGGTATAAAGGGGGTATCTGGGGTTATTGGGGTGTAAAGGGGGTATCTGGGGAACTGGGCGCTACCACAGAGAGCTACTCAAGCTCAGGCGCTGTCTATTACCTTGTTCTCAGACATACTGGCACCTTCCAGTTCTTAAAGAGGAAGGTCCGTCATGTTGCACAGCCTCGTCCTGATCATTGCTGCGTTTGACCTGGGCCCGCAAAGGAGGTGCAAATCTTCAGCATGGCTGATCAGAGGCCGAGGGAGAGAGCTCGCCGGTTCAGCAACCAGGCATTGGAGACTATGGTTGTGAATGTGGAACGCCGATGGGCAGTGCTGTTTCCAGACACTGGCAGGAGGCCATTGCGCCGGGAATTCACAAGGATGTAGAGGGAGGTGGCCCATTACATATCATCCAGAAGCCTGTTCTAAAGGACTCACACCCAGTGCCACAAGAAGTTCAATGACCTCACTCGGGTGGTCAGGGTGAGTAGATGCTTGTACTACCTTTACATCCCACTATCTCAAACTCACTCTGTGCACAAACGGTGTAAAATGCCATATCCCCATCACTCACCCAACAACTATGCCCATTTACTAAATGTCACTTCCACAACTCACATCTTAAGACACATTAACGGCTACTCATCTATGGTAGGCACATCTGCCAAACACATGGCTGCACTCTCACTCACACGCTGTCCTTTTTCTTGCAGGCCAAGCTTTCCCATAACAGAAGGGAGCAACAACACACGGGAGGAGGTCGGGTGGAGCTGCACCCCCTCACACAGCTGGAGGAGCGAGTTCACAGATTAATTGCAAGCCATGTCGGAGGTGGTGTGGCAGTTGGAGAGGTCAACCTACTTGGGTACTTCAACGGTCTGTTCAGCATCTCTCTCTCCTCTCTCATACCACTTCCCCCTCACAAAACGAGCCTATCCCACTTTCCATCGAACTAAACTATCTCCATTCCTTGCTCCCTTCCTGTCCCCTGCCCTCACGTTAAAGCCACTGTTGTGCCTTCCTGCTTTCAGATAGTGAGCCATTATCTGACCAGCCTGTCCCTCAGCCTCCCAGTGACAGCGATGCAGGACAGGAGGAGGAACACCAAGCTGGAGCCTCTCTGGGAGTAAAGGTCTCCTGTGCAGAGCCCTGTTTGCCCTCCTCCCTCTGGCCATGTTTTCCTCTCTCTCTCTCCACTTCCACTGCCTCCGACGGTGAAGCTGGAGGACGCGGCCCCGCTGGAGTACAGCCCCCATTAAATCTTCTAAATGTAGCAGTAATAATGCTTACAGAAATGGGAACCTGGAAAGTATTGCTGACGTCCAAAACTCCTTCAATTAGGATAGCGTTAAATGTCTCCAGATGCCGCTCTCCCTCTCTCAACCTGCGAATGCAGAATTGATTGCAAACAGGAAAGAGCATGAAACGCTCGCCTTTAAATAGCGCATCCCCAGCCGACTGCAAAACATCCCCCCCTACCAGGTGCTGAGGCAGGTGTCGAGAATCAATTTCCAGCCTGGGGCGCGACCAGTGTGATGCGCCCTTGGATGACATCATAATCTCTGGACGCATGTAAATCATGGCGGTAGTGTTTAGCGCAACCGCAAACTGGGTATCTGGGGATATTGGGGTGTAAAGGGGGTATCTGGGGATATTGTGGGTGTAAAGGGGGTATCTGGGGATATTGGGGGTGTAAAGGGTGTATCTGGGGATATTGGGGGTGTAAAGGGGGTATCTGGGGATATTGGGAGTGTAAAGGGGGTATCTGGGGATATTGGGGTTTAAAGGGGATATCTGGGGATATTGGGGTGTAAAGGGGTATCTGGGGATATTGGGGTGTAAAGGGGATATCTGGGGATATTGGGGGTGTTAAGGGGGTATCTGGGGATATTGGGGTGTTAAGGGGGTATCTGGGGATATTGGGGTGTTAAGGGGGTATCTGGGGATATTGGGGGTGTAAAGGGGGTATCTGGGGATATTGGGGTGTAAAGGGGGTAAATGGGGATATTGGGGTGTGAAGCGGTATCTGGGGATATTGGGGTGTAAAGGGGGTATCTGGGGATATTGGGGGTGTAAGGGGTGTATCTGGGGATATTGGGGTGTAAAGGGGGTATCTGGGGATATTGGGGTGTAAAGGGGTATCTGGGGATATTGGGGTGTAAAGGGGTATCTGGGGATATTGGGATATAAAGGGGGTATCTGGGGATATTGGGGTGTTAAGGGGGTATCTGGGGATATTGGGGTGTTAAGGGGGTATCTGGGGATATTGGGGTGTAAAGGGGTATCTGGGGATATTGGGGTGTAAAGGGGTATCTGGGGATATTGGGGTGTAAAGGGGGTATCTGGGGATATTGGGGGTGTAAAGGGGGTA
The DNA here is from genome assembly GCA_030390025.1 of Squalus acanthias. Classification (NCBI taxonomy): domain Eukaryota; kingdom Metazoa; phylum Chordata; class Chondrichthyes; order Squaliformes; family Squalidae; genus Squalus; species Squalus acanthias. The sequence goes on from JASTWF010000079.1 coordinate 386,009, forward strand.
TCTGGGGATATTGGGGTGTAAGGGGGTATCTGGGGATATTGGGGGTGTAAAGGGGGTATCTGGGGATATTGGGGTGTAAAGGGGGTATCTGGGGATATTGGGGTGTAAAGGGGGTATCTGGGGATATTGGGGTGTAAAGGGGGTATCTGGGGATATTGGGGTGTAAAGGGGGTATCTGGGGATATTGGGGTGTAAAGGGGGTATCTGGGGATATTGGGGTGTTAAGGGGGTATCTGGGGATATTGGGGGTGTAAAGGGGGTATCTGGGGATATTGGGGTGTAAAGGGGGTATCTGGGGATATTGGGGTGTGAAGGGGTATCTGGGGATATTGGGGTGTAAAGGGGGTATCTGGGGATATTGGGGGTGTAAAGGGAGTATCTGGGGATATTGGGGTGTAAAGGGGGTATCTGGGGATATTGGGGTGTAAAGGGGGTATCTGGGATATTGGGAGTGTAAAGGGGGTATCTGGGGATATTGGGGTGTGAAGGGGTATCTGGGGATATTGGGGTGTAAAGGGTTATCTGGGGATATTGCGGTGTAAAGGGGGAATCTGGGGATATTGGGGGTGTAAAGGGGGTATCTGGGGATATTGGGGGTGTAAAGGGGGTATCTGGGGATATTGGGGGTGTAAAGGGTGTATCTGGGGATTTGGAGGTGTAAAGGGTGTATCTGGGGATATTTGGGTGTAAAGGGGGTATCTGGTGATATTGGGGGTGTAAAGGGTGTATCGGGGATATTGGGGGTGTAAAGGGCGTATCTGGGGATATTGGGGTGTAAAGGGGGTATCTGGGGATATTGGGGGTGTAAAGGGGTTATCTGGGGATATTGGGGGTGTAAAGGGGGTATTTGGGGATATTGGGAGTGTAAAGGGGTAATCTGGGGATATTGGGGTGTAAAGGGGGTATCTGGGGATATTGGGGTGTAATGGGGTATCTGGGGATATTGGGGTGTAAATGGGGTATATGGGGATATTGGGATATAAAGGGGGTATCTGGGGATATTGGGGTTGTTAAGGGTGTATCTGGGGATATTGGGGTGTTAAGGGGGTATCTGGGGAGTTTGGGGTGTAAAGTGGGTATCTTGAGATATTGGGGGTGTAAAGGTGGTATACATAGATACATAGTACAGTACAGCACAGTACAGGCCCTTCGGCCCTCGATGTTGTGCCGAGCATTGTCCGAGACCAAGATCAAGCTATCACACTCCCTATCACTCTGGTGTGCTCCATGTGCTTATCCAATAACCGCTTGAAAGTTACTAAAGTGTCCGACTCCACTATCACAGCAGGCAGTCCATTCCACACCCCAACCACTCTCTGAGTAAAGAATCTACCTCGGACATCCCTTCTATATCTCCCCCCATGCACCTTATAGTTATGCCCCCTTGTAACAGCTGCCTCTACCCGAGGAAATAGTCTCTGAACATCCACTCTATCTATCCCCCTCATCATCTTATAAATCTCTATTAAGTCACCTCTCATCCTCCTCCGCTCTAAAGAGAAAAGCCCCAACTCCCTCAATCTTTCCTCATAAGACCTCCCCCCCCAAACTTGGCAGCATCCTGGTAAATCTCCTTTGCACTCTTTCCAATGCTTCCACGTCCTTCCTATAGTGAGGTGACCAGAACTGCACACAATATTCCAAATGTGGTCTCACCAAGGTCCTGTACAGTTGCAGCATAACCTCACGGTTCTTAAACTCAAACCCTCTGTTAATAAACGCCAACACACCATAGGCCTTCTTTACTGCTCTATCCACTTGAGTGGCAACCTTCAGAGATCTGTGGATATGAACCCCCAGATCCCTCTGCTCCTCCACGTTCCTCAGAACCCTGCCGTTGACCCTGTAATCCTTATTCAAATTTGCCCTACCAAAATGAATCACCTCGCACTTATCAGGGTTAAATTCCATCTGCCATTTTTCGGCCCAGCTCTGCATCCTATCAATGTCTCTTTGCAGCCTACAACTGCCCTCCACCTCATCCACTACTCCACCAATCTTGGTGTCATCAGCAAATTTACTGATCCACCCTTCAGTCCCCTCCTCCAAGTCATTGATAAAAATCACAAACAGCAGAGGACCCAGCACCGACCCCTGTGGCACACCGCTGGTAACTGGTCTCCAGTCCGAAAATGTTCCATCCACCACCACCCTCTGCCTTCTATGAGATAGCCAGTTACTTATCCAATCGGCCAAATTTCCCTCTATCCCACAACTCCTTACTTTCTTCATGAGACGACCATGGGGAACCTTATCAAACGCCTTACTAAAATCCATGTATACGACATCAACTGCTCTACCTTCATCTACACACTTAGTTACCTCCTCAAAGAATTTAATCAAATTTGTTAGGCAAGACTTACCCTTCACGAATCCGTGTTGACTATCCCTGATTAAGTTGCCCCTTTCCAAATGGTCATAAATCCTATCCCTCAGGACCTTTTCCATTATCTTACCAACCACCGAAGTAAGACTAACCGGCCTATAATTACCAGGGTCATTCCTATTTCCTTTCTTGAAGAGAGGAACAACATTCGCCACTCTCCAGTCCTCTGGCACCATCCCCGTGGACAGTGAGGACCCAAAGATCAAAGCCAGAGGCTCTGCAATCTCCTCCCTTGCCTCCCAAAGAATCCTAGGATATATCCCATCTGGCCCAGTGGACTTATCGACCCTCAGGTTCTTCAAAATTGCTAAAACATCTTCCCTCAGAACATCTACCACCTCCAGCCTATCCACCTTTATCACACTCACATCCTCAAGAACATGGCCCCTCTCCTCGGTGAACACTGACGAAAAGTATTCATTCATCACCTCTCCTATCTCTTCTGACTCCATGCACAAGTTCCCACTACTGTCCTTGACCGGCCCTACCCTCACCCTGGTCATTCTTTTATTTCTCACATAAGAGTAAAAAGCCTTGGGGTTTTTCTTGATCCGACCCGCCAAGGACTTCTCATGCCCCCTCCTAGCTCTCCTAAGCTCTTTCTTTTAGCTCATTCCTTGCTACCTTGTACCCCTCAATCGACCCAACTGAACCTTGTTTTCTCATCCTTACATACGCTTCCTTTTTCCTCTTGACTAGACATTCAACCTCTTTTGTGAACCATGGTTCTCTCACTCGGCCATTTCCTCCCTGCCTGACAGGGACATAACTATCAAGGACACGCAGTAATTGCTCCATGAAAAAGCTCCACTTTTCGTTTGTGCCTTTCCCTGATAGTTTCTATTCCCATCTTATACTCCCTAATTCTTGCCTAATCGCATCATAATTACCCCTCCCCCAATTATAAACCCTGCCCTGCCGTATGGCCCTATCCCTCTCCATTGCAATAGTGAAATCTGGGGATACTGTGGTGCACAGGGGCAATCTGGGGATATTGGGGGTATAACGGGGGTATCTGGGGATATTGGGTGTGTAAAGGGGGTATCTGGGGATATTGGGGTGTAAAGGGGCTATCTGGGGATATTGGGGGTATAAAGGGGGTATCTGGGGTTATTGGGGGTGTAAAGGGGGTATCTGGGGATATTGGGGGTTAAAGTGGGTATCTGGGGATATTGGGGTGTAAAGGGGGTATCTGGGGATATTGGGGTGTAAAGGGGGTATCTGGGGATATTGGGGGTGTAAAGGGGGTATCTGTGGATATTGGGGTGTGAAGGGGGTATCTGGGGATATTGGGGTGTAAAGGGGGTATCGGGGGATATTGGGGTGTAAAGGGGGTATCTGGGGATATTGGGGCTGAAGGGGGTATCGGGATATTGGGGTGTAATGGGGATATCTGGGGATATTGGGATATAAAGGGGATAACTGGGGATATTGGGGGAATAAAGGGGTTATCTGGGGATATTGGGAGAGTTAAGGGGGTATCTGGGTGTATTGGGGTGTAAAGGGGGTATCTGGGGATATTGGGGTGTTATGGGGTATCGGGATATTGGGGGTGTAAAGTGGGTATCTGGGAATATTGGGGTGTAAAGGGGGTATCTGGGGATATTGGGGGTGTAAAGGGGGTATCTGGGGATATTGGGGTGTAAAGGGGGTATCTGGGGATATTGGGGGTGTAAAGGGGGTATCTGTGGATATTGGGGTGTGAAGGGGGTATCTGGGGATATTGGGGTGTAAAGGGGGTATCGGGGGATATTGGGGTGTAAAGGGGGTATCTGGGGATATTGGGGGTGTGAAGGGGGTATCGGGATATTGGGGTGTAATGGGGATATCTGGGGATATTGGGATATAAAGGGGATAACTGGG